>JAUJYN010000046.1:0-162591 GCA_030737835.1 Acorus gramineus
AGCCCTCTGTCAAGACAGCTTTTCCAACGCCGGGAAGTTCCTACATCGGATCCAACGAAGGGGGAGAACGATTCCACGCTCGCAATATCATTCGTTAACCCTCTCCCGGGTGGCCTCTACCTGGTACACTCCCACGATCAGTACGCTCCCGAATGCATCGGTGGTACCTACGGATGGGAGCCCTCTGTCAGGACATCTACAACCTGGCCCTCTTCAACATGGACGACATTGGGAGTAAACATTCCATGTCGCAAAGCGAACCCAATGGAGAAACAACTACTCTCGATAATCACTTATCGAGATATCGAATACTACTGTACTCCCACACCGTTGTGTCACTCGGACACAGGGGGGGTGTCACGCCCCAACTACCGGCTTAACAATCCGATAAGATAATGAATTCTCCTGAATTCCAAACGAGTGCATCGCTCGGATGCACGGGGCGATTACATCGCTAGCGCTCTAACTAATAAGGTACAACCCGACAGCGGGTCATACCCACGCCTATCCCAGACAGGCCTATCAGTTTTTTTTAACATGCGCATATAAATATATCCAGGAGAATTTTTATATCTAGCTATGTGCATGAACCATATGCACAATCATCCAATAATTATAGGGGCACTCCCTAACATGGATTTACATCATAATAAATCATACAACATGCATACATGGTCATTAATCACATAAGCACACAAGGCCTAACTTAAACATGTGTTGGATATCACCAACTTAAAAGAAAGGGTCAAGCGCGATCTCGCGCACTAACAGGTGCATGCCAATATTCCAAAACGAACCTGAGTCGAGTAGGAAATCGCATCTACTTACTCAGTTCGTTCAGAGAGAGAGGGCAAGAGAGATCATCATCTCATGAAGCTGGTCATAGCTTTGCCCCATTAGCATGGGCGCAACAACTACACCACGCCCTCGAGTCTTATCGCAAGGGAATATTAGGCAGGTGCCCGTTATTAACCCAGACTTAATCATGTTCGATATTCCAATTAATATGGTGGGAGTAGTATTACAATACTACCTAAGGCATGCCATATTCTATACATCCATACACATTAATACATGCCCATACTAGAGGGGCTCATGCAACACAATCATTCATACATGAATACAATACATGTATATAAGCCTAGCATGCAAGATATCTACATATTATAGCTTAAGCATGGCCATACTACTTATCTACACAAGTAGTATAGCTAGGGGGGCCCATCGATGCGCGACGCGCGTCGAGCGCATCCCGAGAGGGGGGGGATTGGATCGAACCACTCGCAGATACCCGGATCGTCGCGCGTCCGGTCTAGAGATATGCAAAACACAACCAATGATCCACAATTAAAATATGGAACCTCCTATCACACATATAAGCCTTCTTCATGAAGGCCCTAACCCCTGATACTTCCATATTATCACCCAAGACACATGCAAACAACTCCTTGACACTCAACCAAGCAAAACTGTCAAAACCTGCTGCAACCAGCCCTACTAATTGGTCTCCACAGCACCCAATACACTTCCCAAAATTATGAAATAAATCATGCGCATTCTATGATATGCTGGGATCATAATCCATGCAGACATTAGAAGCTAATTGTGCCTCTACAAGCCCGAAACAAATTATTTCCAGAAGGAGGTCAATTCCTACGCGAATCTGGACAAGCCATACAAAACAGGTTCTTACTTACAAAACAGATATCATAATGACCCCAAATTTCATATATAACATCTAGACACATAGATGATCAAATCATAAGAAGACATAATCCTAAAAATATGCCTCTAAATACTAGATTCACTGAGATCTTTAAGAGACAGTGAGCTGCCTTACCGAAACAGGGGGAGGGAAATGGGGAGATGCGGGGTTATCAACACACCCACGACCACCACAACCACCAACACCACTACCACCATCTCTTCAGCCCCTTCTTGGCTGAAAAACAGAGGAAAACATGAGGGAAAGAAACAACAACACATACACACACACAAACTCACCCTAGCTAGATCATCCCTTCATACACTATTCATCTTCTCCTTCACCTTCTCCTTCCTTTGCTTCTTCCTCCTCCTTCTCCACACACAAAGAGAGGAAAAAGAGACCAAGAGAGGGAGAGAAAGAGAGATCCACGAGTTGGGAGAGAGGGGGAGAGAGAGAGAGGGCAAAAAGGTCTTTTTCATGCCCAAATAGTGCTTTGGGGTGACCTTAAGGGGGGGTGAGGTTAGGGTTAGGCTCACCCACTCACATAACCAATAACCAAAAGTTTCTTCACCCCTAAGCAAGGTGGAAGTAAGGTTACCAAGGGTCACCACATCCCCAAAATATCTCACGCTATTCTCCCAACCAGGAACTCTCGGAACTGCATATTTTTCCAAACGTTATCGGAATTCGATGAAATTTTTATGGGTAGTACTAAACGGTACCAGGACCCATAATATGCAGTCAGATTTCCAATCAGAGTACTCTAACTCCCGCAGGTGGCTAAAAGCCAAAATTTTAGCGGCTCCGATCGAAAAATTAAAAAGGCCCTGAATGACCCAGAAGTGACCAAGGCTTAACTGAAATGGCTCCAAATGACACAGGCATAACAGAATACTCTTGAACTCCCACACAGATGCGTCGCTCGGATGCGAGGAGTTACCTCTGCTCTCGCACAGAAATAAGCCAAAGGCACATAACCCAATAGGTGGTTCATGCACGCGCGGGTAGGCCTAGCTTAATGCCATAACCACCGGTTTAACAAAACCGATACAACAATGAATTCTCCTGAATTCTATATGAGTGCATCACATGGATGCAAGGGCGGTTACATCGCTTGCGCTCTAACTAATAAGGTACAACCCGATTAAGGGTCATACCCACGCCTAACACTGGTAGGCACAATTAGTATAACATGCGCAGAATTATAACAAGAGAATTTCTATCGCAAGTAGGCTACATGATCCACATGCACAATAACATATGATTAACTATAGGGGTTCTCCCTAACATGAATATATGGCATAAACAACACATCATGCAACACGCATACAAGGTATGTCTTAATTAAACATGCATACAAGGCCATTAATCATACAAGCATACAAATCATACCCTAACATGCATTGGATATCACCAACTTAAAAGGGAAGGGTCAAGCGCGATCTCGCGCATTAATAGGCGCATGCCAATAATCCCAAGCAAACATGAGTCAAGTATGAACCACATCTACTTACTCAGTTCGTGTAAAGAGGGAGGGCGAGAGAGAGAAAGCCTCATCATCTCAGGAAACTGGTCATAGCCTTGCCCCAACAATATTGGCGCAACAACTATACCATGCCCTCACCTCTTAGGATAAGGGGATATTAGGCATGTACCCAATATTAACTCAGGCTTAATCATGCTGGATATTTCTAATACAGGGTAGTATTACAAACAAGGACTACCTAAGTCATGCCGTATTCTATACATTCATATAAACACACATAACACATGCTCATACAAGAAGGGCGGATGGGAACATAATCATTCATGCATGAATACAATACATAGGCAAGTACATGGTAGAATAGGGGGGGGGTTCTACACAATATACGAGCTATACAGACCTGGCATGCAATATCTAACATAATACGGGTGCCAAGATGCCCCATGGAAGTGCGATGCACGACTACGTGCATCAAGCGCTTCAGAAGGGTTGGATCAAACCACTCACCGCAACCTGGGGTAGCTTGCACGCGAGACGGCAATCGTGTGGGACAGATAGGACAACATGCACTCGGGCAGTCACGCACAGGGAAGCACGCACACACAAGGCAGCACCCGGGATGCATAGGCAGAGCAAGGCGCGCTGGGCACGACACAGGGAACGCTCGACACAGGCGCTGGGCTGGCAGGGGCAGAAGGCAGGGCACGCTGGGCATGGGCGCTAGTGCTGGCAGGGCAGTAGGCAGGGCACGCTGGGAATGGGTGCTGGTGCTTGCAGGGCAGCAGGCAGGGCACACTAGGCATGGGCGCTGGTGCTGGCAGGGCATGCTGGGCTATGGGCAGCATGCACACGGGCACACTGACACCCCTACACCCAAGCAACCATGCACACACACACCATTCAAACATAAACACAAACACATGGCATGCACCACCTCCCAGCACACCCAAATGTGCTGAAAAACCATAAAAAGAAGAGGGGAAAGCTTACCAAGAGAGGGGGAGGGAAGGGGGAGATGTGGGGGCTCGCAAGCACGCCCACGACCATCTCAACCACCACCACCACTACCACCACCTCATCCTTCATTTCTATTCTTCTTGTAGAACCAGAGGAGAGGGGGAAATCCATTGAAAACATGAAGGGGGAGTTAGAGGAGGAGGAGAGGGAATGGAAACATCAACAACACATACACCTTGATCTTCTCCTTCATGCAGCTCCTCTTCCAAGCACTCAATCTTCTTATTCTCCATCAACACACAAGAGAGGGAGAGCAAAAAGAGAGAATGAAAGGCAAAGAGAGGGATTTTTGGATAGAGAGAGAGAGGGAGAGAGAAAGGGGTTTTTTACACTCCCAAATAGTGATTAGGGGTCATTTTAAGGGGGGCAAAGAGGGTGGTAAGGTTAGGGTTAGGCTAACCCTCTCACACCCACTTTTTCCACCTTTATTGGGAAGCGCGAAGCGAAATGCCACATCACTCGAAATATCTCATCCACCGAAACGCAGATACGACCAAACTCGGATGCTATTCGAAACTGCATAATTTCTAAAACATTATCAGAATTCGATGAAATTTTTATGGGTAGTATAAAACGGTAACAGGACCCATAATATGCAATTAGATTTTCAATCAGAGCACTCCAACTCCCGCAGGTAGCTAAAAACCAAAATTTTAGCGACTCCGATTAAAAAAAAAAAGCTCCAAATGACACAAGCACAACAGGTTGGGTATCTCTTTGTTGTTTATCTCTCAAAAACCATGAGAGTGATCAGCGTAGCCCAGGCGGTAACTGTTGATGAACTCTAGGAGATACTCTTCCTCGGGACCCACACAGGCTTCGCGAAGATCATGCATTTGATGGTTCAGAGAAAGGAGATCAGCGTCTGCAGTGGTTAGCAAGTTCCCAAGAGAACCAGCTGGAGCGAGCTTGACAACCAGAAGATGGACTTCCAGAGATGGAGCTGCATCCGCACCAACACCTGGAATCACCGGGGGATCCACAAGTACGGATTCAACCTCCAAATCAGTTGTGGGAGGAGTGATATCCTCAGCGGCATGAGAAGACGATGATAATGAAGAGGATAGATCCACCTGTCGACAATGGAACATGATCCAAAATTCAATTGGAGGAGCCTCTGTGAGTGCTGCTGCGGACCACTCTCAGGAGCAGAAGGAGTGGGAACCGGACCGGAACCTCTAGGCAACTCAGCCACACCAGCAAGAAACGTCACTAGAGGAGGAGTATGTCTCAGTTCCCCCAATCCAAAGATCTACCACCATTATTGGTTTGGATATGCCATCACCGGTGGATATCGCCCTTTCTGACCTCTTCCTTCTTCGGCCTGGGGGCATCCACTCTCGGCCTTCGGAGACAGCATAGATGGCGCGTCATATCCCAGCCAACTGTCATCCGAGGACCTCAGACAAGGATCCTACGATCTTGCCAGTCGAAGATGTCACTTTGGGACATGCCGAGAATCAACTCTGGCGATGTGGACTGGCGGGAAATGTAGAAAGACGGGGATCGGCTGGAAGACGAGGCTTTAACCTTGTAATTTTAACGGATTTCAGGCAAGCCAAGCTAGATTCCCATTCTTTCAGCCAGCGCGACCACGCACATCAGGATGCGGTACATGTTGGGGACCACCGTGAGGGATGAAAGCCAAAGAAATCAAGAAACTCTGCCATCAAGTGTGGCAGACGAAGAGAAACACCTCAATGCTTGAAATAACTAGGATGGAGGAGAAAAAAATTAGGAAAGAGAGAAGGAGATTCATCTCCGGCAAGCTCTTTTATGGTGAAGGAGGAGAAAATGCCCAACTCTCTATGGAGGGCTGAAGCAAAAGAAGGAGCTTCAGCCATTGATGCAAAAGCTTGGAGAAGGAAATGATGGGGACGAGAAGGAATACCCCACACGTGTCACGCCCCAGGGCGGCCGTCCCCGAGTCGCGACAATGGTATATATGATATCAGCAGTCTAAACAGGAGGTCAATAATATACTCTAAACAACATCAACAATGACAACACAGACAACAATGAGGCTGACATAATATATACCCGAATAGCGGAAGCTAAAAGACCGAGTCTGTAATTCAAAGACATATTACAGACCCGATACATAATCAACTGTCCTGTGAGAGCCAATATATACAATGACATCCAAATGTAATACAAACGTGTGCCTAAGCACGGAATACAATACATGCAATCAGGAAGGGGATGCTGATGGTGTTATATATGTGTCACTTTTAACCTTCTGGTAACCGTTGGACCATTCTGGCAGTTTTTCGGTTTTTTTCGTTTTTCGGTCGGAACCGCTAAAATTTCAGGCTGTTAGCTATCGCCCTGAGATTGAGGGCTCCGATTGAAAATCTAACTGCATATTATGTGTCCTGGTGCCATTCTAAGCCACTCACGAAAATTTCATCGAATTCCGGTAACGTTTCTAAAATTTCACAGTTCCGGGGCGTATCCGGGTTTTGACCGAGCGAGAAGTCATTGGGAGAGTTGACTCGGTCAAAGTGGGCCCATGACTTGGTCAACCCTTTTTGTTTTTTTGTGTGGTTGGGTTGACCCAAGTCAAATCCCACTTAAAGCCTCACTTAAGCCTAATTAATCTTGGTTTAACCCTAATCTAAGTGAGGGGTATTTAAGTGAGAGCTAAAAGTTTGCCCTACACTATTCATTATCTTCTCCAACACATTTTCTCTCTCCCCCTCTCTCCTTTTCAAGCTTTTGAGCCACCTAGGGTTCTCAAAACTTAAAACTCAAAGCATAGAAAGGATAGATCCGGTCCCGATCTACACCCCGGTGTTTTCGGATTCGAATTCCGGCGTGTCTTGCCCTTTCTCCCGCCCTCTCTTCTCCTCAGATCTGAGCCCTTTCGGAGGTGGGAAGAGGTCTTGTTGGTGGAGACCCTTGGAGAGGCGTTTCGGTGCGCGGAGAGCAACCGAACTTCCCTTGGTAAGCTCTTTTTCTTTCTTTTTTTTGGCTTAGATGCTTGTTAGGAGGGTGGTTTTGAGGTTGGGTGGTGGTCGGCGGCTGTGGGTGGCTGTTGGTGGTGGTTGGGAGGCGGTTGGAGGCCATTGGTGGCCGGAGAGAGGAGGTTGGGTTGCTCGGGCAGGGTGGTTGGCTGTCCCGGGTAGGATGGCAGCGGGCGCAGCAGGCAGCGCATCAGGTGGCCGGGCGTGTGCGCGGGCGTGCGCTCGGGTGGTGCAGGGGGCGTGCTGGGCGCACTGGGTAGGCTGGCGAGGCGGGTAGTGCTCGGGCAGCAGGCGGGCAGTGCTCGGGCCACTCGGCGATGCGCGCAGGCAGGCAGCGCGGGCAAGCAGCGCGGGCAGGCTGGCAGGCGCGTGCTGCTAGGTGTGCTGGGCGCGCGTTGCCGAGCGTGCGCGTGGACGCTGGGTGAGGGTCCCGGGTGGTGGGCGCTGGGTCGCAGATGCTGGTCGCGGGCGCTGGGCGCCGTGCGGGCAGAGAGCGCGCGGAGCGCTGTGCAGGGGCGCAAGGCATGCGGTGCGCGCGGGGCGAGTAGGGTGCGAGCGTGGAGTGGTGAGCGGGTGGTGTGCAGGTGCTGCGCGGAGGGCGCGGTGCGCGCGGGGCGAGTAGGATGCGAGCGGGGAGTGTGAGCGGGCAGGTGTGCGGGCGCTGCGCTCGGGCGGGCGCACGTGCGGGGCGCTGCGCTGGGGCGCAGTGCGCGCGGGTGCACCCGGGGCTGGTCGAGCATGTGGTACGCGCGGGGTGCGCGCGTAGCGAGGCGGTGGCGTGCAGGGTGTGCGGGTGTGCGGCGGGTTGCTGCGCTGGGGCGCAGTGAGCGCGCGGTACACCCGGGAGGTCTGGGCAGGGTGTCCGGGCGTGCGGGCTGGGCTCGGCAAGGCGTCTGGGGGCGCGGGCCGGGGCTCGGCTGTGCACCCGAGGCGGTGGCCGTGCGTGCGGCTGCCCGGGAGTTCGGGAGTGAGTAGGGGTGCTCGGGCTTGCATGCGTACAGGCCGTATGTACGCTTGTCCGAGTGTTGTGTATTTTAATGTATTATTGGGTTTAATTGTGTGTTATACTCACCGATTTAATTACCCTATCATGCAGATCTTGATGGATGGTCGCGCGACGACCCGACTACCGGTGAGTGGGACAATCCAACCCGGCAGGGAGGCATTACATGCATTTGGGCGTGTACCGTCCTCCCCCGGGCACCATAATTAATGTTAACTTGTGTAATATGAAAACTATGTAAGCATGATAATGTGTTGTATGCATGCCACCGTAGACTTTGTATGCTAGGGACTTGTACCCTTAGGACCCGTATTAGAACCATTCATCCCTTTTCATGTTTCCCTATTAGGAAAACCTTGACTTATGCATGTTCCCATTTAGTTTAATTTGCATATATCAAGTGCGAGCATGTGATTGTTAGCATGTCCTAGTGAATATTATAGGGGAGGGGCCTCGCGAGGACAGCGGTGAGACCCGGGCTAGGGTACTCCGTGTTCCTTGTTTGGTTGTCGGGATGTCCTATATCGGGACCTCACACTGCCCTCCCAAGGTTCTTTCCCCCGGTAATATTCCAACCTCTTTATTATGCATGTTCCCCGCATCCTGGTTATGCGCCCTGGAGGAATTCTGAGGAATTCATGACATTAGAGTTGTGAGATGTGTCTGTCAGCGGATCCGAGTGGATCATATGCGATGGATAGGCCGATCTGTTCCCTTCGTTGGATCCTTTAGAGACTGCCCCGGCGTAGAGAGACTGTCCGTGCAGGGGCTCCCATCAGTAGGCACCTCCTGATCTTGGACTCAGACTGTGTTGAATGTGGGAGTGGCCAAACAGCCTACGGAGTGGGGGAGAGACTATCGGTGGACCAAGGGCGACCATCAGCCTAGTCAGTCCCAATATCCTATGTCACCCATTGAAGGGTGAGGGTGAGGGTGTAGTGGGTTGGCGATGTAGCGACCTACTGGATTGTTAGTCCCAATATCCTATGTCACCTGTTGAGGGGTGAGGGTGAGGGTGTATGATTGTGTATGGTTGATTATCAGGCTAATAAGTCCCAATATCCTATGTCACCTATTGGGGGGTGGGGGTGAGGGTGTAGTGGGTTGGCGGTAGCAACCCACTGGCCTGTATAGCTGTTGCCATTTAGTGGCTTTTAATAATGTGATTGTGGAATGATAAGATCTGGTGGTTAATATATATTGTGATGCATGGGTTGTGCTGTTCACTGAGCGTGTGGCTCACCCCTCGCATAATATTATTTCTCGAGTGTCGTCTGAGTCGGATCTGGAGGAGGAGCTCCCCGAGGGATTTCATCAGTAGCGGAGTAGCGCTACGTCCCGCGAGTATCAGAGGCTATCAGCATCCCTTTTGCTTGTATGTATTATATTCCGTGCTTGGGCACGTGTTTGTGTATTATTTGGATGTCTTTGTATATATTGGGTCTCATAGGACAGTTGATTATGTATCGAGTCTGTAAAGTGTTGTTGATTTACAGATTCAGTCTTTTGCTTCCGCATTTGGTGTATATATCATGTCAGCCCTGCTTTTATCTGTGTTGTCATTTTTAGCTATTGTGTGAGTATGTTATTGTACTCCTGTTTACTGATATCATATATACACTTGCCGCGTCCCGGGGACGGCCGCCCTGGGGCGTGACAGATGGCCTCTCACTCGCAGAACGTGACGCTGCTCCGCTACTGCTGATGTGCCTCGGGGAGCTCCTCCTTCAGATCCGACTCAGATATATACACTTTTCGCTTGGTCAAAACCTGGATACGATTCGGAATTGCGAAATTCTGAAACGTTACCGGAATTCAATGAAATTTTCGTGAGTGGCTTGAAATGACACCAGGACAAATAATATGCAATTAGATTTTCAATCGGAGTCCTCAAACTCATGATGATGGCTAAAAGTCCAAAATTTTAGCAGTTCTGATCGAAAAAAGAACAAGTTGAAAAACTGCCAGAATGCTCCAATGGTGACCAGAAGGCTAAAAGTGACACATATATAACAACACATTCCTTAAATCCACTCCATGCGATGCTTCAAAAAGACACCAGCAATTATTAACTGTAGAGATTGAGGAGTAATTATTGCCTCGAAAAAGGGTTTGGCGAAAGGTTTTATTGCGTGGCTTGTTGTTAAGACGGATCTCAAGGATGAGATAAAGATGGCACAATTGGTGGATGAAGAACTGAAGAAGATTTCATCTGATAAGTGACAAGGGTTGAGGCCGGACTTCGCTATTTGAGCGGATGGAGTCCTTTGTTATCGCGGCCATATTTGTGTCCCTGTGGATGCTGAATTGAAAAGGAAGATCCTTGATGAAGCACATAGGTCTCGGTACACCGTACACCCTGGAGGTACGAAGATGTATCGGAATCCTAAATTAAACTATTGGTGGAATGGTATGAAGAGGGACATTGCTAAGTTTGTGTTGAAGTGCTTAGTGTGTCAAAAGGTAAAGGCAGAACATCGAAGTCCTGCTGGAAAACTACAACCATTGGAAATCCCAGAGTGGAAATAGGAGCACATCACCATGGACTTTTTGACTGGCCTGCCAAAGTCGAAGAAAGGGCATGACGCTGTTTGGGTTGTAGTGGACCGATTGACGAAGTCTGCACATTTTCTAGTAACGCCCGTAAGTGATTCACTGGAAACATTGGAAAAGGAATATGTTCGAGAGATTATTCGTCTCCATGGAACACTAGTTAGTATTGTTTCGGGCCAAGATTCGCGTTTCATCTCGCGTTTCTGGAATGCTCTCCAAACGGCATTGGGGACAAGGCTAAATTTCAGCACAGCATTTCACCCTCAATCGGATGGACAGTCTGAAAGGACGATTCAGATTTTGGAGGATATGTTGAGGGCTTGTGTGATTGACTTCGGCGAAAGTTGGGAAGACCATTTAGCCTTGGCCGAGTTTGCGTACAACAATAGTTTCCAAGCGAGCATTCAAATGTCACCATTTGAAGCATTGTGTGGAAGAATTTGCCGCACACCTCTATGCTGGGATGAGGTCGGCGAGAGAAGTTTAGTTGGGCCAGAGTTAGTCCAAGATACTTTCAACAAGGTGAAATTAGTTCATAATTGGCTTCAAACAGCACGGAGTAGGCAGAAAAGCTACGCCGACAATCAAAGGTGAGAGCTGGAGTTCACGGTGGGAGATCATGTGTTTTTGAAAGTATCTCCATCCAAGGGTGTGGTTCGATTCGGACAACGGGGAAAGCTGAATCCACGTTTCATCGGACCGTTCGAAGTTTTGGAGAAGGTTGGACCAGTGGCTTATCGTTTGGCATTACCGCCACAGTTGGATCGTGTGCACAATGTATTTCATGTGTCAATGCTAAGGAAATATGTGAATGACCCTTCGCACGTCTTCGAACCGGACTTAGTCCAAATACAAGAAGACCTATCTATTGTCGAGCAGCCGGTGAAGATCTTAGATCGAAAGGAGCAAGTCTTGCGCAACAAGACCATTCCGTTGGTCAAAGTACAATGGCAGTACCATCCCGGAGTACCCTAGATGACTTGGGAACGTGAAGAAGAGATGCGAGAGATTTATCCGGCATTGTTTGCATCTTCCTCAGGTATGCTTTGAATTTAGGGACTAAATTCCTTTAAGGGGGAAATGATGTAGCGACTCTGACTTTTTAGTCCATAATTAACCTGCTTCTATGGTATGTTTAGTATTCCAAATTTCTAATAATTTGGCATGGTTAGATTCCTCGTTTCGTTGGCTTTCCAACGCTTTTTACGGATCGTAAATCGGATGAGTATCGATCAAGTTATGGACCAAACAGTAACAGGGTGTCAGACAAAGTCTGACGGATCTTATAGCTGCCATCGGGCACATGGGAGATGGATGCTATAGGAGCCATCGGAAGCATGGGCGACGGATCGGGGAGAGCCGTCGGAAGCCTGGGCGACGGATGCTATAGGAGCCGTCGATCTGGAAAAAACGTATTTTTGAAAATAGGTTACATTTTTGGAAGGAACAGGTGCATTAATTGGAATTAATGCAAATTATTGGCGTCGTAATTGTTTCCTCACGTGTATGAGAGGCTTATAAACCTCTTTTTCTCTTTCATTGCCTTGAAACCCTAGAAATTTCAAACCCTAAAAGATCTTCTTCTTCTTATTTTTGGCACCATTGTTGAGGAGCTCGGGAAGAGGTTCGAATAGAGAGTTCTTATGAGTATTATCCTCTGTTTATGAAGAGTTTTGGTTTATAATGATTCCCTTTAGATGTTCTTTTAATATGATCTCGTTTTCAAGGTTTTTTCAAGCAAAGAGAATAGTTTTATTTTGTTTCTTAAGTGTTTTTGCATGATTTCGTATTGATTGTTTTAACAATGATATAATGATGATATAATGATGTTTTTGTAAGTCTTTCATGCAAAAATAAATATGCTTATGTATACCATGCTTAGGCTAATTCGTTAAGGTAGATATCATGTTTTGATGATCTTTAAGTTTTGTTTGACCCTTATATGCATAGATCTGAACCTATACATGCTTTTATGATTATTTTTAAGAGTTTTTATCATAGATCCATGTTAGTTGTTTCTACATATAATAGATCTATGGTTTTCAAAGATTTTTGTAATATGAGTTAATTATTTTATACATGTCCTTTTTATGAATCTTTTTAAATCTAGGGTTTTGAATAGAAGAATATCATGTTAGTTATAATAATATGTTATCTGTTGCGGTTTTCAAAGGATTTCATAAAGTATATTCAGACCCTTGGGTGTACCAAGTATTTTATGTTTCATCGATGTTTTTATCGTTTTTCCATAAGCTAGGATTTTGAATGGATTTTTCTCTATATGATCTTTGATCTATCTCGTAAACGATTTGTATCGTTTATCTATTTTATATTACTTTTATGCATATGTTAAATATACGGTTTTTCAATGATGTTTTAAATGAGTTTTGGATTGGTTTGTAATTGGATTTTTCAAGATGAGTTCTTTTTGTTTTATGCCGTTTTAAACAACTCGTGTATGGTTTTCCATGATAGAACATGTTAGGATGTTTTAATAAAAATAGGGTTTTGTGTTTTCTGCGTCGGGACGTCTCCCTTGAGAGCCGTCGGGCATGTTCGGGACGGCTCCCAAAGGAGCCCTTGGTTTGTTTGGGGCGGTTCCAGAGGAGCTGTCGGGTTTGTTAAGTAATGGCCCCAATGGGAGTCATCGTGTTTGTTAAGTGACGGTCCCTATGGGAGCCGTCGGGTTGGTCAGTGACGGTCCCTGTGGGAGCCGTCGGTTTCTGCATGTATGGGTACCATCAGGTTCCGTACTGTATGTATGTATTTTTGATTGGTTCGCATCGTTTCAGGTCTGACTAGAGTGCTTTAGGCCTTTTGGGGTTGTTTCCGTATCATTGGACCTAAGGTGAGTGGGTCTAGTCTCTACGTAGATTTCAAAACTATTTATATTTATATCATGATCACATCATGCCTATTTTATGAATACAACTGTTATCTTGATTATGGAATACATGAGCATGACATCATGATTTTAAGGTACTATTTTACGTATAATCTATATTGGAGACTATGTTATTCCTGCATGCAAATTGTTGTTGATAAATTGATCTTGCATGCATATCATCTATTTACGTGACACCTGTCTGCGTGACGACCAGTTTGCGTGACCCAGTCCAGTGGGACCTTGTTTGTGTGACGACCGGTCTACGTGACCAAGCTCTAGATGGAGCATCTTTTGGCTGCGTGCCATACGGGCGTGCGTGTCCGTTGCATCATACGCATCATGTAGACTAGTATGAGATTGTGACTATTCTTTTGAAGAGATGCATTATGTTTTATCGTTACACTGGCAACAATTATATGTATATGTTTATAATTTGTTAGTTCGGATTAATTGGGAGTATTTTATTGTTGTTGTTGTTATTATTATTGGTCCATTCACTGAGCGTGTGGTAGCTCACTGTCACGCCTCAGGGCGGCCGTCCCCGATACGTGGCAAATATATATAATATCAGCAGTCCATACACGAGATCAATAAAAGACTCTAAACAACATCGAAGGTAATAACACAATTAACAATGTAGCTGACATAATATATATACATATAACGGAAGCTTAAACGACTGAGTCTGTAATTCAAAGACATATTACAGACCAGAATACATAATCAACTGTCATGTGAGAGCCAATATAAAACAAAGACATCAACATACAAGTACTGTGCCCAAGCACGAGTAACAATACATACAAGGAAAAAAGGGGGATGCTGATGGCCTCTCACTCGCAAGACCCAAAACGCGAACGCTGCTCCGCTACTGGTGCGATGCCTCGGGGAGCTCCTCCTTCAGATCCAACTCAGCGACAACTGGAGGAAAAAGATATGCGAGGGGTGAGCCACACGCTCAGTGAATGGTACAATCCATGCAACACAACTGATATTAACCTTAGAAAAATCATTAAAGTCCCTAAGATGGGAGTAACTGCACAAATTGGTGGGTCGTAGCAACGCCGACCCACCACACCCTCACCCTCACCCTTTAGAGGTGACATAGGACTTTTGGGAGAGATTAGACTGCTTTACACCCTTGGTCCACCGATAGCCCTTTCCCCGGGTAGCCTCTACCTGGTATACTCCCACGATCAGTACGTCCCCGATTGCATCGGTAGTACCTACAGATGGGAGTCCTCTATCAGGACAGCTTTTCCCAACACCGGGGGGTTCCTACATCGGATCCAACGAAGGGGAGAAAACAATCTACACTTGCGGATACGATCCTCTTGGATCCGTCGACACCGGTTACTAAACACCGATACGGTAACGAATTCTCAAGAATTCCCTCCAGGGCGCATAACTCAGATGCGGGGAAAACATATTATTCATAGTGACAATTGCCAAGTATGACCCCCATAAGTGGTCATACACTTGCCTAAACTCATTAGGCAAGATTTGAGGCTCAACTTAAGCATATAACATGGATAATAAATACACAAGGAATTCATCATGGAAGCATTTAAATAATATAATAACAAGGTCATAATATTTTATAAGGCATGCTTACACTTATGCTTTTCATAGATAGCTAAGGGTATACTTAGGCAAGGTCGGGGTGCATGTAGGAATCAAATGTTATCCTAACATGGGACATGATGCATGAACAAGCATTGGACCCTACACATGATACTAGGATGTATAACCCTAACATGTTAGGTCTAACATGACATGGATGCAACCTAGCAAGCCCAATAATAACATATACATGCAAATATGGTTAATATGCAGTTATGATGCCCCAGGGGAGGGCAATGCACGTCTACGTGCATCGAACGCCTCCCAACTGGGTTGGATCGACCCACTCACCGCAACCCGGGTCGTTGCGTGACCGTTCGCCAAGATCTGCAAGACAAGGGCATTCAATATGGTGAGTATAACTACATAAATATACATGGAATTTACTAGAAATGCCAAAGACTCGGACAAGCACGCATACGGGCTCGCACGCATGCGAGTACGCACGTACGCACGCAAGTCCGAGTGCCCCGACACCTACCCGAACCCTCGGGCAGCCACACGCATGGCCCCCGCACACGTACGCATGCATAAGCACGCGCGCACGCGCCCCCGCACCCCCTGTTGCACTGCCGCGTGCCCATCTGCTCGTCCAGACGCGCTGCCGCGCACGCGCGCTTGCGCACACTCGCGCGCACTGCACGCCCGCGCCAGCTCCTCGCGCGCACGTTCGTGAGCTTGCGCGTACACGCGTGCACCCGCCAGCGCGCCCGACTGCGCGTGCCAGCACCCCTCTGCGCGCGCGCGTCTGCGCGCGCGCCCAGACCTCTCCCATCCCCTCCACAGCCCTCACACACACCCTAACCCACATGCATGGCATGCATGATCACCCTAACAGCCCTAACAACCATTAAAACATAGATAAGGGAGGAGGAGAGCTTACGAAAGGAGGGGAAAGAAAAGGGGAGGTATTCGGGTGCTCTTGGCGCACCAAAACCACCGCAACCGCCACCACCAACACCACCACCTCCTCAGCCTTACTTGGCTGAAAATCAGGGGCAAAAAGGGAGCATGAGAGGGAGCCTAAGAGAAGGGAATCAATCAACCACTACAACAACACACATACACACCTTTGTGTGTCCCTTCTCCTTCACTACTCCTCTTTGTGCTTGTTTCTTCTCCTTCTTTTTCTTCAAAACACACACACAAACACACACAATCAAGAGGGAGAGGGTGGCATGAGAGGGGGTGAAAGAGAGAGAGATCAATTTTTTCTCAAATGGGGGGGGGGGACTGATGAGCAGGGAAAAAGGGGTGGTGAACTTAAGTTAATCTCACCCACACACATAAAAAATAACCAAAGGTTTTCTTACCCATTAAGCAAGAGGGGGGGGGGGGGTGAGGTTACCCAAGGTTACCATAACCACCAAAATATCCCAACACTATTCCACCAAACAAACCAGTAACGACCGAAACCCGGATACGATTCGGAACTGCATAATTTTTAAAACGTTACTGGAATTCGATGAAATTTTTATGAGTAGTACTTAATGGTATCAGGACTCATAATATGCAGTTAGATTTTCAATCGAAGTACTCAAACTCACACAGATAGCTAAAAGTCTAAAATTTTAGCGGTTTCGATGGAAAAAAAAAGAAAAATTGAAAAATGGCCAGAAATTACCCAAATGTGACCAATAGGCTAAAAAGTGACATATATAACACTCACTGTTATATATGTGTCACTTTTAGCCTTCTGGTAACCATTGGAGCATTCTGGTAGTTTTTGAGTTTTTTGGTTTTTCCATCGGAACTGCTAAAATTTTGGACTGTTAGCTATCATCCTGAGTTTGAGGACTCCGATTGAAAATCTAACTGCATATTATGTGTCCTGGTGCCATTTCAAGCCACTCACAAAAATTTCATCGAATTCCGGTAACGTTTCAGAATTTCGAAGTTCCGGGGCGTATTCGGGTTTTGACCGAGCGAGAAGTCATTGGGAGAGTTGACTTGGTCAAAGTGTGCCCATGACTTGGTCAACCCCTTTTGTTTTTTTGTGTGGTTGGGTTGACCCAAGTCAAAGCTCACTTAAACCTCACTAATCCTCTCTTAAACCCTAATTAAACCTAGTTAGCCTAATCTAAGTGAGAGTTAACTTATAAGTGAGCTAAAATATCTTCTCCCCCCACTATTCATCATCTTCTCCACCCAAATTTCTCTCTCCCCCTCTCTCTTTTTCCACCTTTTGACCTAGCTAGAGGGCTTGGATCCAAAAACTCTAAGAAGAGAAAGGAAAGGTGAGCTCCCGATCTATCCTCCGGTGGTCTCAGATTCGAGTTCCCACGTGTATGACCCCCTCTCATACCCTCTTTTCTCCTCTGATTTCAGCCACCTTGAGGGCTGAAGGAGATCTTGGTGGTGGTGGTCCTTGTGGAGGTGTTTCGGTGCACGAAGAGTTCCCGATCCCCTTCCCTTCCTTTCCTCTCCTAGGGTAAGCCTTCTTTCCTTCTTTTCTTGCTTAGATGCATGTTAGGAGGGTGGTTTTGAGTATGGGTGGCTGTTGGTGGCGGTGGGTGGCTGTTGGCGGCGGTTGGTGGCCATTGGTGGCCGTTGGAGAGAAGGTAGGGTGGCTCGGGCAGGATGGCAGGCCGGCTCGGGTAGGCTGGCAGCGCAGGCAGCACACGCAGGCGGGCTGGCAAGCAGGGCGGGCAGAGCAGTCTGGCAGGGCACGCGCGCGTGCGCGCGGGTGTGCGCGTGGGTGGAGCAGGAGCGTGCGGGAGCTGCGCGCTGGGCGCCGTGCGCGGGGCCGCGTGCGGGTGCTGCGCGCAGGGCGCCGTGCGGGGGCGTGCGCGTAGAGCGCTGCGCAGAGGCGCAGGCGTGCTGTGCGGGCGCGGTGAGGCGAGCCGGTGGTGCGCGCGGGGTGCGTGCGGGGTGAGGTGCCGGGGCGCAGGGCGTGCGGGTGTGCGCGCGGGTTGCTGCGCTGGGGAGTAGTGAGCGCGCGGTGCACCCGGGGGGGACTCCGCAGGGTGTCCGGGCGTGCGGGCTGGGCTCGGCAGTGCGTCCGGGCGCGCGGGCCTGGGCTCGGCTGTGCGCCCGGGGCGGGTTGCCGTGCGTACGGCTGCCCGGGGGTTCGGGATTGAGTTGGGGTGCTCGGGCTCGCGTGCGTATGGGCCGTATGTACATTTGCCCGAGTGTTGTGTATTTTTTAGTGTATTTTTGATGTATTTGTGTATTTTACTCACCGAGTTGATTACCCTGTCTTGCAGATCTTGACGGACGGTCGCGCGACGACCCGGTTATTGGTGAGTGGTACAATCCAACCCAATAGGGAGGCGCTATATGCACTTGGGCGTATACCGTCCTCCCTTGGGGCACCATGGTTTAATATTGACTTGTGTAATATGTAATCCATGCTAGCATGATTAATATGTAGTATGCATGCTACCCTAGACTTTGTATGTTAGGGACTTGCACCCTTAGGATATGTGTAAGAGCCATGCATCCTGTCACCCTATTCTCATGCTTGGAAGCCTCGACCTATGCATGTGTCCTGCTAGTTTGATTTATTAAATTCAATGCGAGCGTATGTCTATTAATATGCCTTGGGGAATATTAAGGGGCCTTGTGAGGTCAACATTGAGACCCGGGCTAGGGTACTCCGTGTTCCTTGTTTGGTTGTCGGATGTCCTATATCGGGACCTCAGGTTGCCCTCCCAAGGTTTCTTTTCCTCATTGTTAGCTTATATGTTCACCGCATCTTGGTTATGCGCCCTGGAGGAATTTTGAAGAATTCATGACATTAGAGTTGTTGAGATGTGATGTCGGCGGATCCGAGGTGATCATATGCGTATGGATAGGCTGTTCTGTTCCCTTCGTTGGATCCGTGTAGAGACTGCCCTAGCGTTAGAAAGGCCGTCCCGTGAGAGGGCTCCCATCAGTAGGCACCTCCTGATTTGGGACGGACTGTGCTGAATGTGGGAGTGGCCAAGCGGCTACGGAGTGGAGGAGAGACTATCGGTGGACCAAGGGTGACCAACAGCCTAGTCAGTCCCAATATCATATGTCACCATATATAGGGGTGAGGGTGAGGGTGAGGTGTGGTGGGTCGGCGATGTAGCGACCCACTGGATTGTGTTGTTCCTGCCACTTTGAGGCTTTTTTATAATTATTGTGGTTAATATAAATTGTGATGTATGGGTTGTGCTATTCACTGAGCGTGTGGCTCACCCCTCGCATAATTATTTTCTCCAGTGATTACCGAGGCGGACTTGAAGGAGTAGCTCCCCGAGAGACTACACCAGTAGCGGAGTAGCGCCACGTTCCGTGAGTTTTAGAGGCCATCAACATCCTTCTTGATTGTATGTATATATTTCCATGCTTGGGCACCAAGTTTGGATTGTATTTGGATGTATTTTGTGTATATTGGCTCTCACAGGACATTTGATTATGTATCGAGTCTGTAGTATGTTTTTGGATTACAGATTCAGTCTTTTAGCTTTCGCTATCTGTGTATATATCATGTCAGCCTTTGCTTTCGTCTGTGTTGTCATTTTAAGTTGTTGTTTAGAGTATTTTATTGATCCCCCATATAGACTGCTGATATCATGTATACACTTGCCGCGTCCCGGGGATGGCCGCCCTGGGGTGTGACAGTATCTCACCCCTCTTTTCCCAACCTTTCAGGGTAGGTGTTGGTTATCGTTGTTCGTGGAGGGGCGTTGGCAATCTAGTTCGCGTTTTACCTTCGTTGCATCGTAGGTGTTGAATAAGCCTTCTTCTTGGCATGTAGTAGACGTCCTTAGCCTTATCAGCAAAACCGGAGGAATTATTATTAGTATTAAATAAAGAACTCGTGTGTATTCGTTCAAACTTAAGAATGAATTATTGAGATCCTGTGGTTGGTTTTGTTTTAAATCCTGAGAGTATTTTACGTATTTATTTATATTATCCGTTATATTGTGGATGGTGTTTACGTAACGCGCCGTATCGCATGCCTTAATTAGGGATAATGGGTACGGGGGCGTTACAAGGCTGATGGTTGGAAAACGGGGACATTTTTCACTTCACGATCAAGGACAGGTCAATGGCGATGCGAGCCGGCAGAGGAGGGTAGAGGAGGAGAATCGGTGAGGGGGGGAAGAAAAAAAAAAACAAATGGAGGGAGGAAGAAGAGGAGAAAATGAAAGGGTGGGATCACATGTTACATAGCTAAGCATATTGTAATGCCCCAGGCTTACATAGCAAGAAATTGTCCGCTTTGCCCTAGATGGACTCACGGCTTTAAAACATATCTTGGTGTGTAAGAGCTATGCTTCACATATAAGCACAGACTATCTCCTTCCATTGGTTTAAACACCAAACCCTCACCCTCACCCAGTCCATGGGCCTCCCCCTCAATGCCAGGCATCAAAATCACCCCCCCTAATGGGCCATACGTCCTCATGTGGGGCCGCACCCACCATCGCGGAATGGACAATAGGCGCGGATGCCAATTGTAACGCCTCAGGTTTACACAGCAAAAAATTGTCCCTAAATGGGCTCACGGCTTTAAAATGCATCTTGGTGTGTAAGAGCTGTGCTCACATATAAGCACAGACTATCTCCTCCCATTAGGCGATGTGGGACTAAACACCAAACCCTCACCCTCACCCAATCCATGGGCCTCTTGGGACTATTGGGCTTCCCCCTCAACAGGCTGGGTGTCACAATATGTAACGCCCCACATTTACCAAACCGCTTATCGGACAGTAAATGAGTCGCTACTAAACTGAATCCAAATACAAGAATAAAATTTGCACCCTTTTTTTTAAATGATGCTATTATAATAAAACTGATGATAATAAAATAAATAATTTTCAACGGTTTTAAAATATCAGAGTTTTGCGGAAACAAGATACTACAAAGGAAATACAAAATAAACCACCTATGTGAGAGCCATCTAAACTGAACAAACTGAAATAGTTGATCGTGACTATAATAACCGCTACTTCGAATATATTCCTGAAAGATGCGAAAAGCCCAAACTTCACATTAATCCTCAAAATATGTGATGCCTGGTTATGAAACAACCTCACATGAAAATTATATATAAAAATAAAGTTATATGAAAATCTGAATTTCTTTTAATAAATATTTCATTTTATTAAATCAATTTAAAATCATGAATTAATTTTTTTTTTTTAATGCAAGCACGTGGCTCAATCCTTGGCCCACATCAGAGAAATCATGAGAATTAAATGATACGATTATATATATATATAAATATATATAATATATATATATATATATATATATATATATATATATATATATAAATAAAGTTATATTAAAAACAAGAATTTTTTCTAATAAATTAATTTCAATTCATGAGCTTAAAAAAATATATTTTAATGTAATCACGTGGCCCAATCCTTGGCTCACATTGTAGAAATCATGCAACTTAAATAATATGACTGGGTAGGGTTCTCAATCGGAAGAACCGTTTCCCCAAAACAGGTGTGCCAAGCCCCAAGCGACTAAATCGCTCAAAAAGCTCCCTCGAGGAGACATCGGATCTAGAAGACGTTGATGGGTCGTCGCTGCCATCACTACGAGACCACCAGCACATGATGCCCCGGTTGCTGCAAACTCCAAATAAAGGAATCTGCCATTGCAAGGAATGAATTACCACACCCCTCACCGATCTAGGGACTCTTCGAGTCCTAGACCTTTCTCCCTAAATGCGAAATACGATGGCAGGGTTTATTCTTGAAATATGTCATGATATGCATCTTGATAAAATCTCCTAGGACTAGGTTTTCTACATTAGTCCTAAATTTTCAAATATCTCAAAAATGCCAAAATCCTTAATTCAAATAATTATCTAAATAAGAAACATAAACATAAGTATATGTGTTCTATTAATTCTTGAAACACAAATAGCATAATTCATGCTATATTAATTGACATGATGAAGAAATTAAATCTTGCAATTTTATTTAATAAAAGAATGCAATTTGATCGATATGAACAATTTCCAAATCATGCAAATTTATCACAATATAAATGCATGGATAACACATAATATCAAACAAATATGATTAACATGTGATATTCAACGATATAGAGTAATAGCTCACATGAAATAAATCGGTAGGCCCACTCACCTCGAATAGACCCTAGGTCCGAAGAATGAAGCCTGCAACAAAAATTACAACCTGGTTGAGCCAAATAAATTATTAATTAAAACCAATAATTCAAGCCTAAGCCGAAGACCTAATTTCCCTAATCATAATTAATAGATATAAATATTTATACCCAATCATCTAAACTAATCTCATATAAATCATACAAAAGAAAATATAATATTGTCACGCCCCAGGGCGGCCGTCCCCGAGACGTGGCAGGTATATATAATATCAGCAGTCTAAATAGGAGATCAATAAAATACTCTAAACAACATCGAAATGACAACACAGACAATAAGGTGGCTGACATAATATACACAAATAGCGGAAGCTCAAACGACTGAGTCTGTAATTTAAAGACATATTACAGACCCGATACATAATCGACTGTCATGTGAGAGCCAATATATACAACGACATCCAAATACAAAAGTGTGCCCAATCACGGATAACAATACATAAAATAAAAAGGGGATGCTAATGGTCTCTCACTCGCAGAACGTGACGCTGCTCCGCTACTGCTGATGTGCCTTGGGGAGCTCCTCCTTCGTATCCGACTAAGACAAAACTGGAGAGAAAAAAATATGCGAGGGGTGAGCCACACGCTCAGTGAATAGCACAACCCATGCATCACAATTCATATTATCCACAAATAACTTATAGTCCCTAACACGGGAGCAACTACACATTCTAGTGGGTCGTTTCATCGCCAACCCACCTCCCCCCTCACCCTCACCCTCTCCGGGGGGTGACATGGACATCTTGGGCATACTAGACCGCTCTCCGCCCCTGGTCCACCCAGTAGCCTCTCCCACCCTCGGGCATCCGCCTGGTATACTCCCGCTATCAGTACTATCCGACCCATCGGAGGTACCTACGGACGGGAGCCCTTTGTCAGGTATAGCCAACGCCGGGGAGTTCCTACATCGGATCTAACCAAAAGGAGAAGACAGCCTACTCACACGGATACGATCCTCTTGGATCCGTCGACATCGATTGTAACTCTACTAATGTCATGAATTCTCAAGAATTCCTCCAGGGCGCATAACTAAGATGCGGGGAGACATATATTATAACAACAAGGTTATAATATTCTCTAAGGCATGCTTGCAACTATATGCTCTCATTTTGATTTAATTAGATTAAACTAGATGGGAACATGCATAGTTCGGGGCATGGTGTCTAGGCATGCATAGGCCTCTATACATGATATATGGGTGCATATCCCTAGCATACACAGTCTAAGGTGGCATGGATACATCATAATAATCATGCATGCATAGGTTTTACATTATTACAAGATAATACACAATTATGGTGCTCCAGGGGAGGGCAATGCACGCCTACGTGCATCGAATGCCTCCCTACTGGGTTCGATTGTCCCACTCACTGAAACCCGGGTCGGTACGTGATTGTCCGTCAAGATCTGCAAGACAGGGGCATTCAATGTGGTGAGTAAACTATAAAAATACATAGAAAATTACTAGAAATAGCCAATACTCGGACAAGCATGCATACGGGCCCGCACGCACGCGAGCACGCGCGTACGCACGCGAGCCGGAGTGCCCCGACACCCTACCGAGCCCACGGGCAGCCATACGCACGGCCACCCGCACGTGCACACACGAATGCTCACGCCCGCACGCTCCTCTGCGCCCCGGGCGCACTGCCGTGCCCTTGCCCGCGCCCCCATACGCGCTGCTGCGCCCTTGCCCGCGAGCCCAGACACGCTGCCCGGGTGGCCATGCTCAAGGGCTGCCTGCTGAGAGCATCAGCCACGACATTCACCTTACCCGGATGGTAAGCGATGTCACAATCATAGTCCTTCAGGAACTCGACCCAACGTCTCTGACGCATGTTGAGCTCCGGCTGGGACTGCAAATAAGTCAAGCTCTTGTGATCAGTGAAGAGCTCGAACTCCTCACCATAGAGGTAGTGCCTCCACATCTTCAGCGCAAAGATGATCGCTGCTAACTCTAAGTCGTGGGTGGGGTAATTCTGCTCATGGGGCTTCAACTGACGCGACGCGTAAGCCACAACCTTACCGTACTGCATCAGGACACAACCCACACCCAGTCGCGATGCATCGGAGTAGACTGCGAATCCACCACTCCCAGACGGAATGGTAAGAACTGACGCTGAGGTGAGCCTTCGCTTCAACTCCAGGAAGCTCTCCTCGCAAGCTGGGGACCACTCGAACCGGACATCCTTCCGAGTGAGGTGGGTCAGAGGAACAGCTATCTTCGAGAAACCCTCGACAAACCTCGATAATAACCCGCTAAACCCAGGAAGCTCCGAATCTCTGTGGGGTTCGACGGTCGACGCCAATTCGACACGGCGAGCGTCTTGTCCGGGTCCACAGATATGCCCTCGCCGGAAATCACGTGGCCCAGAAAGGCCATACGCTCCAACCAAAACTCGCACTTACTGAACTTGGCGAACAACTGATGTCGGGCCAAAGTCTCCAAGACAGTGCGGAGATGGTCAGCGTGCTCCTCAAGACTCCTCGAGTACACCAGAATATCATCGATGAAGACTACTACGAAGGAGTCGAGGAAGGGCCGAAACACCCGGTTCATCAGATCCATGAAGGCTGCCGGCGCATTCGTCAACCCAAATGGCAGTACTCGGAACTCGTAGTGCCCATAACGGGTACGAAAGGCCGTCTTCGGAATATCTGACTCCCGGATCTTCAGCTGATAGTAGCCCGAACGGAGATCGATCTTAGAAAAGACACGCGCTCCCTGGAGCTGGTCAAACAGATCGTCAATCCGTGGCAAGGGGTACTTGTTCTTCACGGTCCGCTTGTTCAGCTGCCTGTAGTCAATACAAAGACGCAGCGAACCGTCCTTCTTCCGGACGAACAAAACAGGGGCTCCCCACGGAGAAACACTCGGACGTGCGAAGCCCTTCTCAAGCAACTCCTCCAACTGCTCCTTGAGCACCTTCAGCTCTGCCATCCGGTACGGAGCTCTCGAAATCGGCTCGGTCCCCAGAATTAGATTAATCTCAAACTCGATCGCGCGATCCGGCGGTAATCCCAGAAGATCATCGGGGAAAACCTCTGGATATTCCACCACGATCGGAGTCTGACTGATATCTGCCCGCAGTGGTGCGTCCTCCTCAGCAATATACGCCAGAAAGCCCTCACATCCTCCTTGAAGGAGTCTCCACGCCTGGATAGATGACACGAACCCCAAAGGGGCTATGTCACGATCGCCCACGAACTGGAAAGACCTCCGACCCGGAAGGTGGAAAGACACTGACTTCGCAAAACAGTCAATGCTGGCGTGACTAGCTGAGAGCCAATCCATTCCCAGGATGGCATCGAAGTCCGTCATGGCGAGCTCTACCAACTCCACTGGAAACTCATGCTCCGCAATCACCACGGTACACCCTCGGTATACAGAACGGAGGAGAATACGGTCTCCGATGGGCAATGATATCTCCAGCATAACATCAAGAGGGGCGGACGCCACGCCCATCCGTCTCGCAAAAATGGGAGACACGAACGAGTGCGTGGCTCTGGAATCAAATAACACATATGCAGGGAGCTGGGAGATCAAAACAATACCTCGGACCACGCTACCCGAAGCCTGCGCCTCCTCGGCTGAAAGCGCTGCAACTCGGCCCTGAACAAACTGCAGCTGAGGAGCAGGGGCACGCCTCACAGGCTGCACTGGCTGCCTCCTCTGGTCAACACGGCCACCCTGTGGCTGTTGCTGACACTGAGGCTGCTGCTGCTGATGCGGCTGCTGCTGTAGCTGGCGCGGTTGCTGCTGCTGGTACGGCTGTTGCTGTAGCTGCTGCTGCTGCGGAGGCAGCACACGGGGTCAGCCAGCATCAGGACAATTATATAAAATAT
This sequence comes from Acorus gramineus, assembly GCA_030737835.1. Lineage (NCBI taxonomy): Eukaryota > Viridiplantae > Streptophyta > Magnoliopsida > Acorales > Acoraceae > Acorus > Acorus gramineus. The sequence continues at coordinate 26,215 of JAUJYN010000046.1, forward strand.
GCCCGACGCGCTGACAATGGAAACAGCGCCGCTTCTCTGGCTGCCTGGCCTGGACTGGTACTGCCGCAATGGGTGCTGGACCTCGCACTGGCACCACATCGACTGGAGTAGCGGCAGCCGCTGACTGATCAAAGCGGGGTCGCTTCTTCTTGCGTTGTCCCTGGTCCTGGCTCCTGGGGGGTCTCTGGTCTGCAGAAGGGGTCGGAACCCCCAAAGGGACCCCAAGGTCTCGCTCGACTGTCTTCGCCCGAGACACCAAGTCTGAGTACCTCGTGAATGCCTGAGAGGTGACATGCACCCGGATGGTGCTAATGAGACCCATCTCAAAACGACGGCACCGCGTCTCCTCATCCATCACCAAGGCGGGGGCGAACCTGGAAAGCCTCGTGAAGCGTGTGGAGTAGTCAGCGACTGACATGGAGCCCTGCGTCAGCTGCTCGAACTCTCGCATCACGATCTGGCGCGTCAAAAACGGGAAGTACTCCTCCAGGAAATCTCCGGAACCCCGCCCATAGTAGTCGCTCCACTCCCTCAGGAATGTCCACCGATCGGGTAGCCCACCAGTCGGCGGCGCTACCCTTCAACATGAAGGTGGCCAGGGAGACACGCTGGCGGTCGGTGCAGTGCATGGTCGAGAAGATCTTGTCTACCTCCATCAACCAACGCTCAGGGGCAAGGGGGTCCGCCGTCTAGCCATGGAACTCGGGAGGGTGGAGCTTCAGAAAGGCAGTGAGGCCGCTCTGATGCACCCGTGCTGCAGCCTCTAGCTCCACCTCCCTCTCCAGGGGATCCTGAACTCCCACCACTGGAATCACCACGGGGACAGGGGGTACGTCGGGCACCGCCGGTGGATCTGCCACCAAGGGGACCTGTGGAACAGCCTCACGGGCCGCCCGCAGCTCCTGGATCTCTCGTGCCTGCTCAGCCAACGCCCTAGTCTGGGCCTCCAGTGCTCTGGTCTGAGTCTCCACCAGATCTGCTATACGAGCGTAAGCACGCTCCCATGCAGGAGGCTCCTGCGCCAGCCCTGGCCCCATAGCCGAGGACTCTCCAGTAGCATCCTCGCCTCTGGTAGGTCTGGGAACCTCCAAAGGCCGAGAGGGACCACGCCCACGCATTCCTCTGCGAGGAGGCATATCAGCAACCTAAGAAAACCAGACACTAGGATCAGAATACTCATATAGAAATCCTAGGACTCATCTCTAAGAAAAACAATTGGCTCTGACAGGACCAGGCTCTGATACCAACTTTTGTCACGCCCCAGGGCGGCCGTCCCCGAGACGTGGCAGGTATATATAATATCAGCAGTCTATATAGGAGATCAATAAAATACTCTAAACAACATCGAAATGACAACACATACAATAAGGTAGCTGACATAATATATACAAATAGCGGAAGCTCAAACGACTGAGTCTGTAATTCAAAGACATATTACAGACCCGATACATAATCAACTGTCCTGTGAGAGCCAATATATACAACGACATCCAAATACAAACGTGTGCCCAAGCACGGATAACAATACATACAATCAAAAGGGGATGCTGATGGCCTCTCACTCGCAGAACGTGACGCTGCTCCGCTACTGCTGATGTGCCTCGGGGAGCTCCTCCTTCAGATCCGACTCAGAAAACTGGAGAGAAAAAATATGCGAGGGGTGAGCCACACGCTCAGTGAATAGCACAACCCATGCATCACAATTCATATTAACCACAAATAATTTATAGTCCCTAACACGGGAGCAACTACACATTCTAGTGGGTCGTTTCATCGCCAACCCACCTCCCCCCTCACCCTCACCCTTTCCGGGGGGTGACATGGGCCTCTTGGGGCATACTAGACCGCTCTGCACCCCTGGTCCACCCGGTAGCCTCTCCCACCTCGGCCTCCGCCTAGTATACTCCCGCTATCAGTACTGTCCGACGCATCGGAGGTACCTACGGACGGGAGCCCTCTGTCAGGTATAGCCAACGCCGGGGAGTTCCTACATCGGATCCAACCAAAAGGAGAAGACAGCCTACTCACACGGATACGATCCTCTTGGATCCGTCGACACCGATTGTAACTCTACTAATGTCATGAATTCTCAAGAATTCCTCCAGGGCGCATAACTAAGATGCGGGGAGACATATATTATAACAACAAGGTTATAATATTCTCTAAGGCATGCTTGCAACTATATGCTCTCATTTTGATTTAATTAGATTAAACTAGATGGGAAAGATACATAGTTCGGGGCATTGTGTCTAGGCATGCATAGGCCTCTATACATGATGTATGGGTGCATATCCCTAGCATACAAGTCTAAGGTAGCATGGATACATCATATTAATCATGCATGCATAGTTTTACATTATTACAAGTTAATACACAATTATGGTGCCCCAGGGGAGGGCAATGCACGCCTACGTGCATCGAACGCCTCCCTACTGGGTTGGATTGTCCCACTCACCGAAACCCGGGTCGCTACGTGACTGTCCGTCAAGATCTGCAAGACACGGGCATTCAATAGGGTGAGTAAACTACACAAATACATAAGAAATTTACTAGAAATACCCAATACTCGGACAAGCATGCATACGGGCCCGCACGCACACGAGCACGCGTGTACGCACGCGAGTCCGAGTGCCCCGACACCCTCCCGAACCCACGGGCAGCCATACGCACGGCCACCCGCACGCGCACGCATGAATGCGCACGCTCGCACACGCCCCTGCGCCCTGGGCGCACTACAGTGCCCTTGCCCGCGCGCCCAGATGCGCTGCTGTGCCCTTGCTCGTGCGCCCAGACACGCTGCCGCGCTCGCGCGCACGCTCGCGCGCGCCCGCACGTCCAGCCCTGTGCGTACCCGCGCGTACTGCGCCCCTGCGCAGCACTCCGCGCGCACGCCCACGCGCACTACGCCCCAGCGCAGCACTCCGCGTGCACGCCCGCACGCACGCTTACGCGTCTGCGCGTACGCGCGCGCGCCAGCCAGCGTGCCCGTCTGCGCGCACCAACGCCTGCCTGCGCACGCAGACTTGCGCGCACGCGCGCGGATGACCCCGCACGCGCGCCCGAGCCCCTTCCACCCCCTCCTCAGCCCTCCCACACCCCCCTAACACCCTTGCAAGCATGAACACCCAATCACATACCCTAATCAAGCATTTAAACAAGCATAGGGAGCAGAAAAGCTTACCCAAAGAGAGGAAAGGAAAGGGAGGGAACTCGGGTGCCCTTTGCGCACCAAACCACCACCACCGAGACCACCAACACCTCAGCCACTCTCAACCCTAAAGTGGCTGAAAACAGGGGAGAAAAGGAAGCCATGAGAGGAGGTAGAGAAAGGGGGAAACCAAAAATAAAACCATGGGAAGGTAGATCAAGTCCTTACCTATCTTTTCTCCTTCTAGGGCTTACTTGTTCAACCTCCTCTACTAGCTCTAATGGTGGAAAAATAAGAAGAGGAGATGTGGATTTGTGTGAGAGAGAGATGGGGAGAGAAGAAGAAGGGGGACGCCTACAAGGGGGCTCACACACACACACACACACTCACACACTCACACTTAGGGCAATTTAGGGTTTTTGGGTGAGCTTTGACTTTGGGTCAACCTAACCACACTAACAAACAAAATGATTTGACCAAGTCAATGGTCAAACTTGACTTGGTCAAAGTCATCTTTGACTTGGTCAAGTCTTCCCATGACTTTCCGCTTGGTCAAAACCGATACGATTCGGAAGTGCTAAATTCTGAAACGTTACCGGAATTCGATGAAATTTTTGGGAGTGGCCTGAAATGGCACCAGGACACATAATGTGCAGTTAGATTTTTAATCGGAGTTCTCAAGCTCATGATGATAGCCAAAAAGTCTAAAATTTTAGCGGTTCCGATCGAAAAATGAAAAAGTTGAAAAACTGCCACAAATGTCTCAAAGGTGCCCGGAAGGCTAAAAGTGACACATATATAACAAATATAACCTAAAAAGAGGATGAAAACTTACCTAACATATAACCAGTCACTAAAAGACAAAACTAAAAAAGACAAAACACAGAAAAAGATAAAATAAAAAAAATTCAAAATATTAATAAAATAACAAAAAATTATAAAGCAATATGAAAGCACATTTTTATGCAAAAATAACTCTATACAGTAAAGATAAAATTAATGAAATTTATCCTCTTATGAATACATATAAATCATAAGCCTAGTTTTATTTAAAGCTCAAAATTTAATAATCTGACCATAGTTTTCATCTTTAAAATAAGTAAGAGATAAAAAAAACCTAAGTATATCAAGACTCAAAAAAATCCAAATACCGAACATAGATATAATAATAATAAATAATAGATCGAAACCCTTGGTTTATGAAAACTCAAAAATCCAATAACACATACATATATCAAATAAAACCATAATTTTATCGAAACTCAAAATACCATAACATAAAATATATCTAATCCTTAAAATAAATAATAAATCAAAACCCTATTTTTATTAAAATCTCAAAAATCTAGATACCTAAACATGGATCTAATAAATAATAGGAAAATCAAAATATAAAGAGAAAAGATTAAAGGAAAAATGACTAAAAAAATCTCCTAAGAGTTTGAAATACCCAAATCAACAATTTTTTGAAATTATACCTAAAAATGTTTCATTTCACAGTTTTAGAAACATAAAAGATTAATATGCCCTTATGCAATTAAATCTTTAATATCACTCTTTATTCCACACTAAAAACCTATTTTTCCTACAAAACAACAATATTTTTGTACACGATGAAAATCAATCATTTCAGAGGTTTTGTTATTATATATCATAACGTGTGTTTCTTATATATATTATACCTGATGTTGTTTATAATTTTTCATTGTGTATAAACATAATATGTAATTTAAATTTGTATTGTACTCCAATGCAGCAGATGATATTTTAGTATTCTAAATCTTTATTTATATTTTTAATTTTTTTGGCTATTCACATATTTTTATAATATCATTAGTACATATCCATTTTTTTTTTTAAAATGATCAACATTTAATGTAGTTCATCATCAAAAACTCAAATTATATTGGTACATATTTCACAAAATCCACCTAATCACAGATAATTTACAATAATAAAAAAAATTGATCTACATGAAAATGTGTGAAATATATTAATAAAATTAAGAGGGTAAAATATTTTAACAAAGTTAACATATATAGAATGTATTAATGTTATATATGTGTCACTTTTAGCCTTCTGGTCACCTTTGGAGCATTCTGGCAGTTTTTCAACTTTTTCTTTTTTCGATCGGAACCGCTAAAATTTTAGACTTTTAGCTATCATCATGAGCTTGATAACTCCGATTGAAAATCAAATTGCACATTATGTGTCCTGGTGTCATTTCAAACCACCCACGAAAATTTCATCGATTTCCGGTAACGTTCAGAATTTGGCAGTTCAGAATCGTATCCGGGTTTTGACCGAGTGGGAATGTCAAAGGGATACTTGACCAAGTCAAAGAGGCCTTTGTGTTATATTTGTGTCACTTTCAGCCTGCTGGTAACCATTGGAGCGTTCTGGCAGTTTTTCAAATTTTTTTCGGTTTTTGATCGGAACCGCTAATTTTTGGACTGTTAGCTATCGTCCTGAGTTAGAGGACTCCGATTGGAAATCTAACTGTATATTTGGTGTCCTGGTGCCATTTTAAGCCTCTCACGAAAATTTCGTCGAATTCCGCTAACGTTTCAAAAATTTCGCAGTTTCGGGGCGTATCCGGGTATTTTAAGTGACTCGCTATATAAATGAGATCTAATTTTCGAGTGGCACTATTCATCATCCCTACCACTTGAATTTTCTCTCTCCTCTCTCTCCTTTTCTCACTTTTGAGCCCCCTAGACCCCTCAAAGCTTAAAACCTAAAACCTAGGAAGTGTAGATCGGGTCCCGATCTACACCCCGGTGTCTTCAAATCCGGATTCCGGCAAGTTTTGCCCCTCCGTACCCCCTCTCTTCTCCTCTGTTTTGGCCCATCTCGGAGGTGGGAGTAGATCCGGGCGTTGGAAACCTTTTGGGAGAGGTTTCGGTGCGCGGAGAGCAACCGGACTTCCCTTCCTCCCCTTGGTAAGCCTCCTTTCTCTCTTTTTCATGCTTAGATGGATGTTAGGAGGTGGGATTTGGGGTTGGGAGGCGGTTGGCGGCGGTGGGTGGTCGTCGGAGGGCTGTGGTGGTCGTCGGAGGCCATTGGTGGCCGGAGGAGTGGTGGTGGAGGTGCTCGGGCTGGCAGGCTGGCAGCCCCAGGCAGCAGGCAGCAGCACAGGCAGCACAGGCGCAGCAGCTGGCAGGGGCGTGCGCGCCTGCGCGCGGGCGTGCGCGCGGGCGTGCACGCGGGTGGCGCTGGGCGCTGGCTGGGCGCTGGGCGCTGGCGGGCGCAGTCAGGCCCGCAGTCGCGCGTGGGTGCGTGTGCGCGGGTGCGCGCGGAGTGGTCGCGGGCGTGCGCGCGGGTGCTGGCGCGAGCGGGGGTGTGCGCGGGAGTGCGCGCGGGCGTGCGCGCGAGCGTGCGCGCGCGCGGGCAGGGCGCCTGGGTGCTGGGCAGGGCGCCTGGGCATGCGCCTGGGCGCTGTGCTGGGGACCAGTGCGCGCGCGTGCTGGGGCGTGCGTGCAGTGCGCGCGGGGGCGCGCTGGGCTGGACGCGCGGTGCGCACGGGCGCGCGCGAGCGTGTGCGTGCGTGCGGCAGTGCGTCGGGGCGCGCGGGCTGAGGCGCGGCGGCGCATCCGAGGGCGGGTGGCCGTGCGGGTGGTAGCCGGAGTGCTCGGGCTAGCGTGCGTGCGGGTCGTATGCACGTTCGCCCGAGTGTTAGGTGTGAAGTTGTGGGTTTTGTATGTTTGGGTATTTTGGAGTGTTTATGTATTGTTCTCACCATATTGAATGTCTGCCTTGCAGATCTAGACGGACGGTCGCGCGACGACCCAGATACCGGTGAGTGGGACAATCCAACCCACTGGAGAGGCGACATACGCATTTGGGCGTATACCGACCTCTCCTGGGGCACCATGGATGTATATTAACCAGCAGTAATATGTAATCCATGCTTGTATGATTTAAATGTAGAATGCATGCTTCCCTAGACTTTGCATGTTAGGGACTTGCACCCTTAGGATATGTGTATGAGCCATGCACCATGTTCCATGCTTTCATGCTAGGAAACCTCGGCCTATGCATGCGTCCTACTAGTTTATTTATTAAATTAAATGCTAGTGTATGTTAAATCGCATGCCTTAGATAATATTATAGGGAGGAGCCTTGCGAGGTCAACATTGAGACCCGTGTTAGGGTACTCCGTGTTCCTTGTTTGGTTGTCGGGATGTCCTGTATCGGGACCTCATGCTGCCCTCCCAAGGTTTCTAGTCCCAATAATATTATAAGTAATGTAGTATGATTGGTATGATTATTAGCATGATAGTGAATATTATAGGGGAGGGGCCTTGCGAGGACAGCGGTGAGACCCGGGTTAGGGTGCTCCGTGTTCCTTGTTTGGTTGTCGGGGTATCCTATATCGAGAACTCACGCCGCCCTCCCGAGTTCTTTCCCCCAATGATATTCCAACCTTGCTTTTATTGTTCATGTTCCCCGCATCTTGGTTATGCGCCCTGGTGGAACTCTGAAGAGTTCATGACATTTGAGTTGTGGAGATGTGTAGTCGGTGGATCCGAGTGGATCACATGCGTATGGATGGGCTGTTCTGTCCCCCTCGTTGGATCCGGTAGAGGCTGCCCCAGCGTTAGAAAGGCCGTCCTTCGGAGGACCCACATCAGTAGGCGCCTCCCGATATTTGTGACGGACTGTGCTGAAGTTGTGGGTGGAGACCAAGCGGCCTACGGAGTGGAGGAGAGACTACCGGTGGACTAAGGGTGACCAACAGCCTAGTCAGTCCCAAAATCCTATGTCACCTTTGGAAAGGTGAGGGTGAGGGTGTAGTGGGTTGTCGATGAGCGACCCGCTGGTTGTGTTTATGGATGATTGTCAGTCCCAATATCCTGAGTCCCCTGTTGAGGGGTAAGGGTGAGGGTATGATCTGGGTTATGGAAATAGTGGTTTAAGATGGATTATTGATTATGTTGTTCCTGCCCCTTAGAGGCGGGATGAATAGTTGGATTAATATGTTGTGGTCAATATTGTCTGTGATGCATGGGTTGTGCTGTTCACTGAGCGTGTGGCTCACCCCTCGCATATGTTTTTCCCCAGTGGTCACTGAGCCTGAGCTAGAGCCGGAGCAGCAGTTGGAGCTTTCCGAGGGATTCCTTCAGTAGCGGAGCAGCGCCACGTTCCGCGAGTGCCAGAGGTTATCAGCATCCCTTCTTGACTGTATGTATTTGATTTCCGTGCTTGGCACGTGTTTGTATATGTTCAGTTGTATTTGTGTATATTGGCTCTCACAGGACAGATGATTGAATATCGAGTCTGTAGAATGTTTATTTACAGATTCAGTCTTTTGCTTCCGCGTTTGGTGTATATATCATGTCAGCCCCTTTGTTGCATGTGTGTCATTCATGTTGTTTGTGTATGATATATTATTGACCTCCTGTGTAGAATCTGATATTTTATATACACTTGCCGCGCCCCGGGGACGGCCGTCCTGGGGCGTGACACTTTGACCAAGTCAAGTTTGACCATTGACTTGGTCAAATGGTTTTGTTTTTTTGTGTGGTTAGGTTGACTCAAAGTCAAGCCACCAACAAACATTGTTCCAAGTGTGTGAGTGTGTGTGTGTGTGTGTGTGAAGCCCTAGTAGTGGTCGTCCCCTTTCTTTCCTTTTCCCATCTCACCCTCTCTCTCTCACACACATTCACTCAACTCCCTCTTCTTTATTTCCCCATTAGAGCTAGTAGAAGAAGAAAAAATAGAAGGCCATTGAAGGGAAGAAGAACGGTAGGTTTGTGATCTACCTCTCCATGGTTTTTGTTTTGTCTTCCCCTTTGTTTACCTCCCTCTCATGGCTTCCCCTCCCCCCTGTTTTCAGCCATCTTTAAGCCTTGCTAGATGCTGAGGTGGTGGTGGTATTGGTGGTGGCGATTCGGTGCGCGAAGGGCACCCGAGTTCCCTTCTGTGTTCTTCCTTGCTTTGGGTAAGTCATTCTCCTCCCCTAGCTAGGTTAGATGCTTGTTTAGGGTGTGTATTTGGGTGTGCATGCTTGCATGGGTGTTAGGGGGGTGAGGGAGGGCTGAGGAGGGGGTGGAAGGGGCTCGGGCGCGTGTGCGGGGTCATCCACGCGCGTGCGCGCGCGTCTGCGCGCGCAGGCAGGCGCTGGCGTGCGCAGACGGGCGCGCTGGCGAGCGCGCGCGCGTACGCACAGACGCGCGGGCGTGCGCACGGGGAACTGCGCGAGCGCGCAGTGCGCGCGGGTACGCGCTGGTTGGGCGCGCGGGCAGGGGCGCGTGCGGGCGTGCGCATTCGTGCGTGCGCGTGCGGGGGGCCATGCGTATGGCTGCCCGAGGGTTCGGGAGGGTGTCGGGGCACTCGGACTCGCGTGCGTACGCGCGTGCTCGCATGCGTGCGGGTCTGTATGCATGCTTGTCCGAGTGTTGGGTATTTCTAGTAAATTTCTTATGTATTTGTGTAGTTTACTCACCATATTGAATGCCCATGTCTTGCAGATCTTGACGGACGGTCACGCGATGACCCGGGTTTTGGTGAGTGGGACAATCCAACCCAGTAGGGAGGCATTCGATGCACGTAGGCGTGCATTGCCCTCCCCTGGGGCACCATAATTGTGTATTAACTTGTAATAAATGTAAAACTATGCATGCATGATTAATATGATGTATCCATGCCACCTTAGACTTGTATGCTTGGGATATGCACCGATATATCATGTATACAGGCCTATGCATGCCTAGACACCATGCTCCGAACTATGTATGTATCCCATCTAGTTGAATCTAATTAAATAAAAATGTGAGCATATAGTTACAAGCATGCCTTAGAGAATATTATAACCTTGTTGTTATAATATATGTTGCCCCACATCTGAGTTATGCGCCCTGGAGGAATTCTTGAGAATTCATGACATTATTAGCGTTACAAATCGGTGTCGACGGATCCAAGAGGATCGTATCCGTGTGAGTAGGCTGTCTTCTCCTTTTGGTTGGATCCAATGTAGGGACTCCCCGGCGTTGGCTGACCTGACAGAGGGCTCCCGTCCGTAGGTACCTCCGATGTGTCGGACAGTACTGATAGTGGGAGTATACCAGGTGGAGGCTACGAGGGTGGGAGAGGCTACCGGGTGGACCAGGGGTGGAGAGCGGTCTAGTATGCCCCAAGAGGCCCATGTCACCCCCCGGAAAGGGTGAGGGTGAGGGGGGAGGTGGGTTGGCGATGAAACGACCCACTAGAATGTGTAGTTGCTCCCGTTTTGGGACTATAAATTATTTAAGGTTAATATGAATTGTGATGCATGGGTTGTGCTATTCACTGAGCGTGTGGCTCACCCCTCGCATATATTTTTCTCCAGTTATATCTGAGTCGGATCTGAAGGAGGAGCTCCCCGAGGCACCACAGCAGTAGCGGAGCAGCGTCATGTTCTGCGAGTGAGAGGCCATCAGCATCCCCTTCTTGATTGTATGTATTGTTATCCGTGCTTGGGCACATGCTTGTATTTTGATGTCGTTGTGTATATTGGCTCTCACAGGACAGTTGATTATGTATCGGGTCTGTAATATGTCTTTGAATTACAGACTCAGTCGTGTAAGCTTCCGCTATTTGTATATATATTATGTCAGCTACCTTATTGTCTGTGTTGTCATTTTCGATGTTGTTTAGAGTATTTTATTGATCTCCTGTATAGACTGCTGATATTATATATATTTGCCACGTATCGGGGACAGCCGCCCTGGGGCGTGACAAAAGTAGCAGTAGCGGAGCAGCGTCACGTTCTGCGAGTGAGAGGCCATCAGCATCCCCTTCTTGATTGTATGTATTGTTATCCGTGTTTGGGCACACGTTTTTATTTTGATGTCGTTGTGTATATTGTCTCTCACTGGACAGTTGATTATGTATCGGGTCTGTAATATGTCTTTGAATTACAGACTCAGTCGTTTAAGCTTCCGCTATATGTATATATATTATGTCAGCTACATTGTTGTCTGTGTTGTCATTTTCGATGTTGTATAGAGTATTTTATTGATCTCCTATATAGACTGCTGATATTATATATATTTGCCACGTATCGGGGACGGCCGCCCTGGGGCGTGACAATTAAGGATCTAATTATATAAGGGTAGGTTAGTCTTTTGTATTTTTAAAATTGTAAAATGAGACTTTTTTTTGTATAATTTTAAAAAGTGACTGATTTGGTTATTTCTAACGTTTTAAGAGACTTTTTAAATCATTTTCCCAAGATTAAATACCCTTTTTTTTTCTCTCTAACCCCTTCTTCTCTCTCTCTCGGTTTCTCTCACACAAAACCTCACGTCTCTCTCTCTCTCTCTCTCTCTCTCTCTCTCTCTCATATATATAGGTACATAATTATCTAACCTCGAATCCTCATTTGATTTAAAATTTAAATATAAAAAAATGGTTATATTTGAAATGATATGGATTAAAAAAGAGAATATATGAATAACTAAAATGAGAAGAGACAATAAAAGAAATCATAAATTTTATACTTATTATCTCATATATCTAATAAAACAAATCAAATCAAATATACAATATCAATTACAATACAATTATGTAAGATATATATATTTTATAACAGAAAAACATTGATTAAGATGAAAATCATCACAGAACCGGGAGGTGTGGAAACATTATACAACGGCCCCTATATTATTGTAGATTTAGAAGTAGGTTCCTATGGGAATTACAGATAGGTCCCTATAGCCTAGCGCAAGAAATTTAAGATTTACAACTACACCCCTGAAATCAATAAAATCTCAAAATTTAATCTTTTGAGCTCCAAAATTTATGAGATCGTAACTATTTAAGATCTTGAAAATCTTTGAAAGAAAATATATAAAATTTTTAACATTAACAAATAATATTTAAAATTGTAAAAAGAAATGGGCCCAAAAGGATATACTAAATGGGCTAAGACTTAAAAACACACAAAACACACTCATTTTAATTCAAATATCCTATTTATATATTTAAATCAAATATATAAATAAGAGAAAATGCCACTACACACAAATGTCTCACAGTTCCTCCTGCCGTGCAATGATTTCTCCAAGGCGATCCATTTCTGCAAACACATCAGCTCGGCCAATACAAGGAGCATCACTCCACCCGTTAAATCCACCAAAGCTCAAGTGCAATACAAACCACATCAATGGATCCCACCCTAGGTACCATCACTTTGCGAACAGGGCCGACAAACCCAGTATATTGGCTAAGGCTCTCTGTCATCCAACTACTCTGACGCGTAGCTGATTTGAACTATCAGATACTATGGGCGTCCAGGATGAACCATGAAAATGCTCCCTCATGAAGGACACCTAGAGTTTACCCTCACCTCAACTGCAGGTATGTACTCTTAACTAACACGAAGCATCATAATTAACTCACCTTGAACAGGCTCGACACAGACTGGTCGATGACTTCCGAGGTAAACCACAACAAGCAACAAGATTCTGACCCATACAATCAGAGCCCCCCTATCCCTAGCGCTGGCTTTAACCAGATCATTAAGTAAAGATCTATAAATCATACTGAACATAGAACATAATATGCAAGCATCAACAATAACAGATCATGACCATGCATTCAAGATATGACATGATACAATTAAATCAAATCCTAACTTTGACTACATATTCCAAGTTAATTATAAATATAGAAAGATAATCATGAATTTCAATTATAATCCACTTAACCATGTCATATTATCATTTATGGATGCCACATAATCATGCATACTTGATTAATATAAAAAATACCATAAACATGACCTTACATAGAATTATAATGTTAGAATGCAAAGTTATATCCTCTTTGTCACACCCCAGGAGCGGCTGTCCCCAAGGGGTGACACGTGGACGATACCGAGTATATCATATCAGAATAAATCATAAAGAACAAAGGATTGAAGCATAATAGACAATAGTGGAAGAGTATATATATGTAAATGTACAATACAAGGCCATGGAACAGATAACAGTGGCCTAAAAAAAATACACAATCACTATCCCGTGTGAACATAAGTCATAATTACAAATACATCAAAATACATACTAATAATAATAAACATCTGCTATGAAGAACAACAGGAAACTGACAGGCTCACCAAATCACCGAGAGACGAACAAAATCTTCAACCAAACCCAACTCACCAATCTTGCGCAATACCTGGATGAAACCCATAAACATAGGGTGTAAACCGGTGAAGGCCTAGTGAATGAACTAACCACAAGACACCTCACAGTATAATTCCAACACATCCATAAAACATACATAAATGACTATCAAGTATAAGCCGACCAGCCTGCGTCCCATACCACAGGAGGCCAACTCAGACTTACCTCATTATGATCCTAACATAAAGATAGATCCGTTTGCATCCCATACCCAGGAGATCCATCCCATATATATATATATATATATATATATATATATATATATATATATATATATATATATATATATATATATATATATATATATATATAAATACTAGTGACTGAAATGCCACTACACACAATGCCTCACAGTTTCTCCTGCCGTGCAGTGACTTCTCTTAGGCAACTCATTTCTGCACATGCATCGGCTCGGCCAGTACAGGGAGTACCACTCCACCCGTTAAGTCCACCAAATCCCGACTGCAACACAAACCACACCAATGAATCCCGCCTTAGGCACCACCACTTTGCGAACAGGGCTGACAATCCCAATATCTTGGCTAAGGTTCGCTGTCATCCAACCACTCTGACGTGTAGCCAATTTAAACTATCAGGTACCGTGGGCGTCTAGGATGAACCTCGAAAACGTTCCCCTCATGAAGGACGCCCAGAATTTACCTTCGCCTCAACTTGTTATATATGTGTCACTTTTTAGCCTTCTGGTAACCATTTGAACATTCTAGCATTCTTTCAGTTTTTTTTTTCGTTTTTCGATCGGAACCGCTAAAATTTTGGACTTTTAGCTATCACCCTAAGTTAGAGGGCTCCGATTGAAGATCTAACTGCATATTATGTGTCCTGGTGCCATTTAGAGCCACTCACAAAAATTTCATCGATTTCCGGTAACGTTTCAAAATTTCACAGTTCCGAAGCGTATCCGGGTTTTGACCGAGCGAGAAGTCATTGGGAGACTTGAATTGGTCAATGTGGGGCCATGAATTGGTCAACTCTTTTGGATTTTAGTGTGGTTGGGTTGACTAGGGTCAAATCTCACCTAAGTGCACCTAAACCTAGCCTAAACCTAATTAATTAGCCCTAAGTTAAGTGGGTGTGAGAGTGTGTGGTGTGTGTGTGAGCATAAATAAATCCCACGACCAAATAAAGCTCCCCCACTATTCATCATCCCTTCCAACTCTCTCAAGCTCTCTCTCTCCCTCTCTTTAATCCCCCCTTTTGACCTAGTTCAAGGTGTTGAATCAAGAAACCCTAGAAGGAGAAAAGCAAGGTATTGTCCCGATCTACCTTTGCGTGGTCTCGGATTCGAGTTTCCTCTTGTGTGACCCCCTCTCATGGCCCCTTTTTACCTCTGTTTTCAGCCCCTCTTTGGCTGAGAAGAGGTCTTGGTGGTGGTGGCCTTGGAGGTGGTGTTTCGGTGCGCGAAGAGCACCCGATCTCCACCCCTTCCTTTCCTCTCCTTGGGTGAGTTTTCTTTCCTTCCTTTTATTGTTAGATGCATGTTTAGGAGGTGATTTTGAGTGTTCATGGCTGTTGGGTGGTTGGAGAGGGCGGTTGGGGGGGGGGGGGTTGGAGGGGTTAGGGTTGGCTCGGGTGCTTGCGGGCTGACCGGCGCGCGTGCGCGCGGGCTTGCTCGCACAGGCAGGCAGGCGCTGGCAGGCGAGATGCGGTCCAGCGCGCTGGGCGCGTGCTGTCGGGCTCGCTGGGCTCGTGCGGTCGGGCTCGCTGGACGCGTGCGGTCGGGCGTGCTGGGCGCAGTGCGCGGCGTGCGCGCGGAGCGCTGCGCAGGGGCGCGTTGCGTGCGGTGTGCGTGGCGGGGCAAGCGGGCGGTGTGCGGGTACTGCGCAGGGGGCGCAGTACGCAAGGCGGGCAGGCGGGCGTCCGGGGCACTGTGCTGGGGCGCAGTGCGTGCAGGTGTGCGCGCTGGGCGCTGCGCTGGGGCGTAGTGCGCGCGGGTGCACCCAGGGCTGGACGCACGGTGCGCGCGGGCGTGCGCGTGCGTGCGCCCGAGTGTGCAGCGTGCCTGGACGTGCGGGCGGGGGGCTCGGCAGTGCGTCTGGGGGCGCGGGCTGGGGCGCGGCTGTGCGCCCGGGGCGGGTGGCCGTGCGTACGGCTGCCCGGGGGGGTTCGGGTGAGTCGGGGTGCTCGGACTCGCGTGCGTACGGGCCGTATGTACGTTTGTCCGAGTGTGGGGTATTTTTAGCGTATTTTTGTTGTATTGTGTATTTTACTCACCGTGTTAATTACCCTGTCTTGCAGATCTTGACGGACGGTCACGCGTCGACCCGGGTATTGGTGAGTGGGACAATCCAACCCTGTAGGGAGGCGCTATATGCACTTGGGCGTATTCCCTCCTCCCCTGGGGCACCATAGTTTAATATTAACTTGTATAATATGTAATCTATGCAAGCATGATTAGTATGTAGTATGCATGCCACCCTAGACCTTGTATGTTAGGGACTTGCACCCTTAGGATATGTGTAAGAGCTGTGCATCCTGACACCATGTTTTTCATGCTAGGAAAGCCCCGACCTATGCATGTTCCCATTTAGTTTAATTTATCTAAATCAAATGCGAGCATATGATTATTAGCATGCCTTAGAAAATGTTATAAGGGGCCTTGCGTGGTCAGCGTTGAGACCCGGGCTAGGGTACTCCGTGTTCCTTGTTTGGTTGTCGGGATATCCTATATCGGGACCTCATGGTGCCCTCCCAAGGTTTCTTTTCCCGATAATATTATAACCTCGTTATTATAATATGTGTCTCCCCGCATCTTAGTTATGCGCCCTGGAGGAATTCTGAAGAATTCATGACATTTATAAGTTGAGATCAGTGACGGCGGATCTGAGTGGATCGTATACGTGTGGATAGGCTGTTTCTGTTCCCTTCGTTGGATCCGTATAGAGACTGCCCCAGCGTTAGACAGGCCGTCCTGATAGAGGGCTCCCATCAGTAGACACCTCCTGATTTGGTGACTGACTGTGCTGAATGTGGGAGTAGACCAGGCGGTCTACGGAGTGGAGGAGAGACTATCGGTGGACCAAGGGTGATTAACAGCCTAGTCAGTCCCAATATCCTGGGTCACCTATTGGATGGTGAGGGTGAGGGTGTGGTGGGTCGGCGATGTAGCGACCCACTAAATTGTGTAGTTCCTGCCACTTTGAGGCTTTGAATAATTAATTGTGGTTAATATGAATTGTGATGCACGGGTTGTGCTATTCACTGAGCGTGTGGCTCACCCCTCGCACATATTTTTTTTCTCCAGTGTTATCTGAGTCGGATCAGCAGGAGGAGCTCCCCGAGGGACTTCAGCAGTAGTGGAGCAGCGCCACATTCCGCGAGTGTTAGAGGCTATCAGCATCCCTTTTTGATGGTATGTATTGTTGTCACGCCCCAGGGCGGCCGTCCCCGGGACGCGGCAAGTGCATATGTGATATCAGCAGTCTAAACAGGAGGTCAATAACATACCCTAAACAACATCAATATCACAACACAGACAAAAGCAGGGTTGACATGATATACACACAAATAGCGGAAGCTAAAAGACTGAGTCTGTAATTCAAAAACACATTACAGACTCGATACATAATCAACTGTCCTGTGAGAGCCAATATATACAACGACATCCAAATATAATACAAACGTGTGCCCAAGCACAGAATACAATACATACAATGAAAAAGGGATGCTGATAGCCTCTAACACTCGCGGAATGTGGTGCTGCTCCGCTACTGCTGAAGTCCCTCGGGGAGCTCCTCCTGCTGATCCGACTCAGATAACACTGGAGAAAAATAGAGGGGTGAGCCACACGCTCAATGAATAGCACAACCCATGCATCACAATTCATATTAACCTCAAATTATTCATAGTCTCTAAGTGGCAGTAACTACGCAATCCAGTGGGTCGCTACATCTGTCACGCCCCAGGGCGGCCAACCCAGGGACGCGGCAAGTGTATATATATCATATCAGAAGCCAACACAGGAGGTCAAATGCATATACTCTAAACCACAAATAAAATGACAACACATATCAAATAGGGCTGACATAATATATATACAATATAGCGGAAGCAAAAGACTGAATCTGTGAATAAACATTCTACAGACTCGATACACAATCATACGTCCTGTGAGAGCCAATATACACGAATACACAACTGAACATATACCAACACGTGCCAAGCACGGAAATACAATACATACAGCCAAGGAAAGGGATGCTGATAGCCTCTGGTACTCGCGGACGTAGCGCTGCTCCGCTACTGAAGAAATCCCTCGGAAAGCTCCAACTGCTGCTCCGGCTCCAGCTCAGGCTCAGTGGCAACTGGGGAAAAACATATGCGAGGGGTGAGCCACACGCTCAGTGAACGGCACAACCCATGCATCACAGACAATATTGACCACAACATATTAATCCATTCTAATCCACAATTTTTCCATAATCCAGATCATACCCTCACCCTTACCCCTCAACAAGGGACTCAGGATATTGGGACTTACAATCATTCACAAACAAAACCAGCGGGTCGCTCATCGCCAACCCACTTCACCCTCACCCTCACCTTTCCAAAGGTGACATAGGATTTTGGGACTGACTAGGCTGTTGGTCACCCTTAGTCCACCGATAGTCTCTCCCTCCACTCCGTAGGCCGCCTGGTCTACTCCCATATTCAGCACAGTCCGTCACCTCATCAGGAGGTGCCTACTAATGGGAGCCCTCTGTCAGGAAGGCCCTGTCTAACGCTGAGGGTAGCCTCTACCGAATCCAACGCAGGGAACAGAACAGCCTATCCATACGCATATGATCCACTCGGATCCGCCGACTACACGCCTCAACAATTCTAATGTCATGAACTCTTCAGAGTTCCTCCAGCGCGCATAACCAAGATGCGGGGAAACAAGTACAATCAAAAGCAGTGTTGGAATATCACTGGGGGAAAGAAACTCGGGAGGGCGGCGTGAGTTCCCGATACAGGGTACCCCGACAACCAAACAAGGAACACGGAGTACCCTAACACGGGTCTCACCGCTGTCCTCGCAAGGTCCCTCCCCTATAATATTCACTACTCATGCTAATAATCATACCAAACATACAACTCTAACGTTCTGAATTCCTCAGAACCCACCAGGGCGCATAACTACGATGCGGGGAACATGCATAAGGTTATAACAGGGTGGAATATCATTGGGGGAAAGAAACTCGGGAGGGCAGCGTGAGTTCCCATTATAGGACACCCCGACAACCAAACAAGGAACACGGTGTACCCTAACCCGGGTCTCACCGCTGTCCTCGCAAGGCCCCTCCCCTATAATATTCACTATAACATGCAATTTAACAAATACTAGCATTTAATTTAATAAATAAACTAGTAGGGTGTCATGCATCGGTCGGGCTTCCTAACATGGAACCAGGGGACATGCTGCATGGCTCATACACATATCCTAAGGGTGCAAGTCCCTAACATGCAAAGACTAGGGTAGCATGCATTCTACACATGAATCATACAAGCATGGATTACATATTATTGCAGGTTAATATTTATCCATGACGCCCCAGGAGAGGTCGGTATACGCCCAAGTGCGTATAATACCTCTCTACTGGGTTGGATTGTCCCACTCACCGGAACTCGGGTCGACGCGCGACCGTCCGTCGAGATCTGCAAGACAGGGTATTACTTAGTAAGTATAAATCCACAAATATTATTAAATACTCAAATAAATACCCAAAACCCACAACAACCACCTAACACTCGGGCAAACGTGCACGCGACCCGCACGCACGTTAGCCCGAGCACTCCGGCACCACCCGCACGGCCACCCGACCGCCCGGGTGCACCGCCGCGCTTCAGCCCGCGCACCCCGCGCACCGCCGGGCCCCTGCCCGCCGCCGAGACACACCGCCGAGCTTCCCGGGGCACCCCGCACGCCCCCGCGCGCACCTCCGCCACCTTGCCGCACCTCGCACGCACCTCGCACACCTTGCCGCACCTCGCGCGCACCTCGCACGCCTTGCCGCACCTCGCGCGCACCTCGCACGCACCTCGCACGCCTTGCCGCACCTCGCGCGCACCTCGCACGCACCACCGCGGCCTCACCGCGGCCTCCGCGCACCGCCACGGCCTCGCCGCGGCCTCCGCGCACCGCCACGCACTCGCCGCGGCCTCCGCGCACCCGCGCGACCTGCTCCACGCGCACCAGCCGCCCAGCTCGCCCAGCATCGCCTCTGCTCGCCCAGCACCGGCCTCTGCTCGCCCAGCACCGGCCACTGCTCGCCCAGCACCGGCCAGCACCCTGCACCAGGCCCGCGTGCCCTCGCGCGCACGCCGCGCGTACGCGCGCCCGCGCACGCACGCGCGCCTGCCCGCGCGCACCCGACCTGGCGCCGCCTGGGCTGCTGCTGCTGCTGCTTGCGTCCGAGACAGGGCCCCAGCCTGCCGAGCGCCTCCAACCACCTCTCCCACTGCCGCCGACCACCTCCAACCGCCTCCGACCACCCTCCGACGACCCCCACTGCCACCAACCACCTCCCAAACACAAAAACCCTTCCCTAGCATTCATCTAAGCAAGAAAAAAAGAGGGAAAGAAGGCTTACCGAGGGGAGGAAGAGGCGTCCGGTGGATCTCCACGCGCCGAAACCCTTCCCAAAAGCCTTCTCACGCCCCGATCTAGCTTGTCCCTCGGAATGGGCCAAATCAGAGGACGAAAAGGGGAGGTCGGGGAGGCTAAGTCGTCGGAATCGGGTTTGAAGACACCGGAGTGTAGATCGGGACCCGATCTACACTTCCCGTGCTTTAGGTTTTTGATTTTGAGGGGTCTAGGGGGCTCAAACGGAAGAAAAACGGAGAAGGGGAGAGAGGGAAATCACGTCGGGAAGACGATGAATAGTAGGGTTATTTGATTTCTATTTATATAGAGCGCGACTTAAAAACCCGGATACGCCCCGGAACTGCGAAATTTTTGCAAACGATG
The DNA here is from genome assembly GCA_030737835.1 of Acorus gramineus. Classification (NCBI taxonomy): domain Eukaryota; kingdom Viridiplantae; phylum Streptophyta; class Magnoliopsida; order Acorales; family Acoraceae; genus Acorus; species Acorus gramineus. Next base: position 46,502 of record JAUJYN010000046.1, read on the forward strand.
CCAGAATTCGATGAAATTTTCGTGGAGGTCTAAAATGGCGCCAGGACACCAAATATGCAGTTAGATTTCCAATCGGAGTCCTCTAGCTCAGACGATAGCTAACAGTCTGAAATAAGCGGTTCCGACCAAAAACCCTAAAAATTTTAAAACTGCCAGAATGCTCTAACGGTTACCAGCAGGTTAAAAGTGACACAGATACAACATTCTTCCCCCCTTAGGAAATTTTGTCCTCAAAATTCACAAAAACATCTAGAAGGGGAAAAGATGCGTCACACCTGGCATCCCTTGAGCTCCTAAGTGTCCTTAACACCGGAACGGTGCTGCCATCGCACCTCGACCAACTGGACGGTCTTGGTGCAGAACCTCCTCACGCGGCGGTCCATGATCTCAATCGACTGCTCCACGAATGACTGTCCGGCTCAGAGACGAGCGGCTCGAACGGGATGACGTGAGCAGGATCGCGGACACCTTTACCCAACTGCGAACCCACCACTCCAAGACGGAGAGGTAAGAATTGGCGCTGAGGTGAGCCTCCGAGTAAACTCCAGGAAGCTCTCCTCGCAAGACGGGGACCACTCGAACCGGACATCCTTCCGAGTAAGGCGGTTAAGAGGAACAGCTATCTTCGAGAGTCCCTCGTCAAGCTTCCTACAATAACCCTCCAACTCGGGAAGCTCCGAATCCTTGCGGGGTTCGACGGTCGACGCCAATAAGACGCGACGAGCGTCTTGCCCGGGTCCACAGATATGCCTTCACCAGAAATCACCCAGCCCAAAAGGCCTTAACCTCTAACCAAAACTCGCACTTGATCTCTCATCTATCTGATGCTTCCATGGCATCCCTTACCTGGGAAAAGAAACCTCGGGAGGGCACCATGGAATCCCGATATAGGATACCCCGACAACCAAACAAGGAACACGAAGTACCCTAGCCCGGGTTCCAACGCCGACCTCACAAGGCCCCTTAATCCAGAAAGGAACACTGGAAGAAGACATCATTCTTAAAGAACACACTAACTCCTCCGGATCATCTACATCTAGATGATCACCCAACGATGTCATTCAACATCCTTTGCAAGACCCGACCCAACATCATTGGGAATGGTCCAACAGAAATTGGGTTACGAGCGACCCGCCTTCGCCTCATCCACACCCTCACTCCCGAAAGGAGACATTTTGGGACTTTGGGAGAGACTTAGACTGCTCTCTACCCCTGGTCCACCGCTAGCCTCTCCCCGCTCCGTAGCTCGCCTGGTCCTCTGACCGGGAGCCTGTCTAACGCCGGGGCTGTACTACGCGGATCCAAATAAGGGGAGAGCGATTCCACGCTCGCGACACCATTCAATAATCTCTTACCGGGTAGCCCCTACCTAGCATACTCCCAAATTCAGTACCCCTCCGACTGCATCGGCGGTACCTACTGATGGGAACTCACTGCCAGGACGGCTATAACCCGGCTTCCTTAACCCAAACAACCGCTCTTGACACTCACTCATCCAGATACCCCACACACTTGCATAATAACCACCAATTACACACACATCTATCCTTATACTAGAAAGCTGGGAACACAAGATGATACCTCGAACCATGACACCCGAAGGCTGCGCCTCCTCGGCCGTAAGCGCTGCAACTCTGCCTTGAACCAACCGCGGCTGAGGAACAGGAGCACGCCTCGCCGGCTGCACTGGCTGCTGCTGGCGCTGAGGCTGCTGCTGCTGCTGCTGGCGCGGAAGCTGCTGCTGCAAGAACGGCGGCTGCTGAGGTGGCACTCGGGGTCGATCAGCATCTGGGCAATTGTATCTGATATGCCCGATGCGCTGGCAATGAAAACAGCGCCGCTTCTCCGGCTGCCAGGACTGGATGGGCACTGCTGCAATGGGTGCCGGATCCCATACTGGCACCGCATCTGCTGGAGGAGAGGCAGCCGCTGACTGATCGAAGCGGGGCCTCTTCCTCTTGCGCTGCCCCTGGTCCTGACTCCCGGAAGGACCCTGATCTGCAGAAGGGGTCGGAGCCCGCACTTGAATCCCGAGGTCTCTCTCGACAGTCTTCGCCCGCGAGACCAAGTCGGAGAACCTCGTGAAAGCCTGGGCGGTGACGTGCACTCGGATGGCATTGCTCAGACCGAGCTCAAACCGACGGCACCTCGTCCCCTCATCCATCACCAACGCTGGAGCGAACCTAGAAAGGCTCGTGAAGCGCGTAGAGTAATCAGCAACTGACATGGAACCCTGCGTCAGCTGCTCGAACTCCCGCTCCACTAGCTGTCGCGTCGAGAACGGAAAATACTCATCCAGAAAATGCCTCCGGAAACCCGCCCAAGAAAGCTGCTCCACTCCCTCTGGAATGTCCACCACTCGGGTAGCCCACCAGTCGGCGGCGTCACCCTTCAGCATAAGGTGGCCAGGGCGACTCGCTGGCGATCGGTGCAAAGCATGGCCGCGAAAATGGTATCCACCTCCCTCAACCAACGCTCTGGCGCAAGAGGATCTGCCGACTGCCCATGAAACTCGGGAGGATGGAGCTTCAGAAAGGCGTTGAGGCCGCTCTGCTGCACCCGCGCTGCAGCCTCTAGCTCCTCCTCCCTCTGCAGGGGATCCTCAACTCCCACCGCCGGAACTGCCACCGGAACTGGGGGTACATCGGGTACCACAGGCGGATCTACCACCAAGGGGACCGGCGGAACTGCCTCGCGGGTCGCCCTCAGCTCCTGAATCTCCCTAGCCTGCTCTGCAATCATCCGCGTCTGTGTCTCCACCAAATCAGCCAACCGAGTGAAAGCACGCTCCCAAGCAGGTGGCTCCTGCGTCAAGGGCTCTCCGGTAGCATCCTCGTCTCTGGTAGGTCCGGAAACCTCCAAAGACCGAGAGGGACCTCGTCCGCGCCGTCCTCTGCGAGGAGGCATATCAGCACCCTAAGAAAACCAGACACTAGGATCAGAATACTCATATCGAAATCCTAGGACTCATCTCTACGAAAGGAAGACTATTGGCTCTGACAGGACCAGGCTCTGATACCAACTTTTGTCACGCCCCAGGGCGGCCAACCCCGGACGCGGCAAATGTATATATATCATATCAGAAACCTACACAGGAGGTCAAATGCATATACTCTAAACCACAAATAAAATGACAACACATATCAAATAGGGCTGACATAATATATATACAATATAGCGGAAGCAAAAGACTGAATCTGTGAATAAACATTCTACAGACTCGATACACAATCATACGTCCTGTGAGAGCCAATATACACAATATACAACTGAACATATACCAACACGTGTCAAGCACGGAAATAAAATACATACAGCCAAGGAAAGGGATGCTGATAGCCTCTGGTACTCGCGGACGTAGCGCTGCTCCGCTACTGAAGAAATCCCTCGGAAAGCTCCAACTGCTGCTCCGGCTCCAGCTCAGGCTCAGTGGCAACTGGGGAAAAACATATGCGAGGGGTGAGCCACACGCTCAGTGAACGGCACAACCCATGCATCACAGACAATATTGACCACAACATATTAATCCATTCTAACCCACAATTTTTCCATAATCCAGATCATACCCTCACCCTTACCCCTCAACAAGGGACTCAGGATATTGGGACTTACAATCATTCACAAACAAAACCAGCGGGTCGCTCATCGCCAACCCACTTCACCCTCACCCTCACCTTTCCAAAGGTGACATAGGATTTTGGGACTGACTAGGCTGTTGGTCACCCTTAGTCCACCGATAGTCTCTCCCTCCACTCCGTAGGCCGCCTGGTCTACTCCCATATTCAGCACAGTCCGTCACCTCATCAGGAGGTGCCTACTAATGGGAGCCCTCTGTCAGGAAGGCCCTGTCTAACGCTGAGGGTAGCCTCTACCGAATCCAACGCAGGGAACAGAACAGCCTATCCATACGCATATGATCCACTCGGATCCGCCGACTACACGCCTCAACAATTCTAATGTCATGAACTCTTCAGAGTTCCTCCAGCGCGCATAACCAAGATGCGGGGAAACAAGTACAATCAAAAGCAGTGTTGGAATATCACTGGGGGAAAGAAACTCGGGAGGGCGGCGTGAGTTCCCGATACAGGGTACCCCGACAACCAAACAAGGAACACGGAGTACCCTAACACGGGTCTCACCGCTGTCCTCGCAAGGTCCCTCCCCTATAATATTCACTACTCATGCTAATAATCATACCAAACATACAACTCTAACGTTCTGAATTCCTCAGAACCCACCAGGGCGCATAACTACGATGCGGGGAACATGCATAAGGTTATAACAGGGTGGAATATCATTGGGGGAAAGAAACTCGGGAGGGCAGCGTGAGTTCCCATTATAGGACACCCCGACAACCAAACAAGGAACACGGTGTACCCTAACCCGGGTCTCACCGCTGTCCTCGCAAGGCCCCTCCCCTATAATATTCACTATAACATGCAATTTAACAAATACTAGCATTTAATTTAATAAATAAACTAGTAGGGTGTCATGCATCGGTCGGGCTTCCTAACATGGAACCAGGGGACATGCTGCATGGCTCATACACATATCCTAAGGGTGCAAGTCCCTAACATGCAAAGACTAGGGTAGCATGCATACTACACATGAATCATACAAGCATGGATTACATATTATTGCAGGTTAATATTTATCCATGACGCCCCAGGAGAGGTCGGTATACGCCCAAGTGCGTATAATACCTCTCTACTGGGTTGGATTGTCCCACTCACCGGAACTCGGGTCGACGCGCGACCGTCCGTCGAGATCTGCAAGACAGGGTATTATTTGGTAAGTATAAATCCACAAATATTATTAAATACTCAAATAAATACCCAAAACCCACCACAAACACCTAACACTCGGGCAAACGTGCACGCGACCCGCACGCACGTTAGCCCGAGCACTCCGGCACCACCCGCACGGCCACCCGACCGCCCGGGTGCACCGCCGCGCTTCAGCCCGCGCACCCCGCGCACCGCCGGGCCCCTGCCCGCCGCCGAGACACACCGCCGAGCTTCCCGGGGCACCCCGCACGCCCCCGCGCGCAGCGCCCCGCCCCGCGCGCACCCCGCGCGCACCTCCGCCACCTTGCCGCACCTCGCACGCACCTCGCACACCTTGCCGCACCTCGCGCGCACCTCGCACGCCTTGCCGCACCTCGCGCGCACCTCGCACGCACCTCGCACGCCTTGCCGCACCTCGCGCGCACCTCGCACGCACCACCGCGGCCTCACCGCGGCCTCCGCGCACCGCCACGGCCTCGCCGCGGCCTCCGCGCACCGCCACGCACTCGCCGCGGCCTCCGCGCACCCGCGCGACCTGCTCCACGCGCACCAGCCGCCCAGCTCGCCCAGCATCGGCCTCTGCTCGCCCAGCACCGGCCTCTGCTCGCCCAGCACCGGCCACTGCTCGCCCAGCACCGGCCAGCACCCTGCACCAGGCCCGCGTGCCCTCGCGCGCACGCCGCGCGTACGCGCGCCCGCGCACGCACGCGCGCCTGCCCGCGCGCACCCGACCTGGCGCCGCCTGGGCTGCTGCTGCTGCTGCTTGCGTCCGAGACAGGGCCCCAGCCTGCCGAGCGCCTCCAACCACCTCTCCCACTGCCGCCGACCACCTCCAACCGCCTCCGACCACCCTCCGACGACCCCCACTGCCACCAACCACCTCCCAAACACAAAAACCCCTCCCTAGCATTCATCTAAGCAAGAAAAAAGAGGGAAAGAAGGCTTACCGAGGGGAGGAAGAGGCGTCCGGTGGATCTCCACGCGCCGAAACCCTTCCCAAAAGCCTTCTCACGCCCCGATCTAGCTTGTCCCTCGGAATGGGCCAAATCAGAGGACGAAAAGGGGAGGTCGGGGAGGCTAAAGTCGTCGGAATCGGGTTTTGAAGACACCGGAGTGTAGATCGGGACCCGATCTACACTTCCCGTGCTTTAGGTTTTTGATTTTGAGGGGTCTAGGGGGCTCAAACGGACGAAAAACGGAGAAGGGGAGAGGGGAAATTCACGTCGGGAAGACGATGAATAGTACCCCGGGTTATTTGATTTCTATTTATATAGAGCGCGACTTAAAAACCCGGATACGCCCCGGAACTGCGAAATTTTTGCAAACGATGCCAGAATTCGATGAAATTTTCGTGGGAGGTCAGAAATGGCACCAGGACACCAAATATGCAGTTAGATTTTCAATCGGAGTCCTCTAACTCAGGACGATAGCTAACAGTCCAAAAATACGCGGTTCCGACCAAAAACCCTAAAAATTTTAAAAACTGCCAGAACGCTCTAACGGTTACCAACAGGTCAAAAGTGACACATATATAACAACATCGTCGACCCACTACACCCTCACCCTCACCCTCCAATAGGTGACATGGGCTATTGGGACTGACTAGGCTGTTAATCACCCTTGGTCCACCGATAGTCTCTCCTCCACTCCGTAGGCCGCCTGGTCTACTCCCACAATTTAGCACAGTCCGAACCCAAATCAGGAGGTGCCTACTGATGGGAGCCCTCTGTCAGGAAGGCCTGTCTAACGCTGGGGTAGTCCCTATACGGATCCAACGAAGGGAAAAGAAACAGCCTATCCACACGTATACGATCCACTTGGATCCGCGGTATTCCTTAACTGGAAAAAGAAACCTTGGGAGGGCACCATGAGGTCCCGATATAGGATATCCCGACAACCAAACAAGGAACACGGAGTACCCTAGCCCGGGTCTCAACGCTGACTTCGCAAGGCCCCTTAATCCAGAGAAGGGAGACTCTACTAATGTCATGAATTCTTCAGAATTCCTCCAGGGCGCATAACTAAGATGCGGGGAACATATATAATAACCACCAGGTTGTAATACTTACTAAGGCATGCAAAAATACCATAAGTTCTCATTTAATTTAATAAATTAAACTAATAGGACACATGCATAGGTCGAGGCTTTCCTAGCATGAAACATGGTGTCAGGATGCATGGCTCTTACACATATCCTAAGGGTGCAAGTCCCTAACATACAAGGTCTAGGGTGGCATGCATACTACATACTAATCATGCTTGCATAGATTACATATTATACAAGTTAATATTAAACTATGGTGCCCAGGGGATGACGGTATACGCCCAAGTGCATATAGCGCCTCCCTACTGGGTTGGATTGTCCCACTCACCAATACCCGGGTCGATGCGTGACCGTCCTTCAAGATCTGCAAGATAGGGTAATCAACTTGGTGAGTAAAATACACAATACATACAAAAATATGCTAAAAATACCCAACACTCGGACAAACGTACATACGGCCCGTACGCACGCGAGTCCGAGTGCCCCGACTCACTCCCGAACCCCCGGGCAGCCATACGCACGGCCACCCGCCCCGGGCGCACAGCCGCGCCCCAGCCCGCGCGCCCAGACGCACTGCCGATCCCCTGCCCGCACGCCCAGACACGCTGCGCGCCGCGCGCACCGCACGTCCAGCCCCGGGTGCACCCGCGCGCACTGCGCCCCAGCGCAGCACCTCGCGCGCACACCCGCACGCACTGCGCCCCAGTGCAGCACCCCGCGCGTACTCCCGCTCGCCTCACCGCGCGCACAGCACGCAGTGCGCCTCTGCGCAGCGCTCCGCGCGCACGCCCCGCACGGCGCCCAGCGCGCAGCACCCAGACGCGGCCCCGCGCGCACCGCACGCACTGCGCCTCTGCGCAGCGCTCCGCGCGCACGCCCCCGCACGGCGCCTAGCGCGCAGCTCCCGCACACCACCCGCTCAACCCGTGCGCGTGCCCTGCCAGCTCGCCTGCCCAGCGCCTGCCAGCCTGCGCTGCCTGCCTATGCGCACGCACCGAGGAGCCCGCAATACCCGAGCCGACACAACCACCCCCAACCGCCCCCAACAGCCACCCCCAACTCCCCAACAGCCATGCACACCCAAAAACACCTCCAAAACATGCATCTAAACAAGAATGGAGGGAAAGGAAGACTCACCCAAAGGAGAGGAAAGGAAGGGGAGGAGACCGGGTGCTCTTCGCGCACCGAAACACCACCTCCAAGGCCACCACCACCAAGATCTCCACTCAGCCAAAGAGGGGCTGAAAACGGAGGAGAAGAAGGTCCATTAGAGGAGGAAAAACAAAGGGAAATGAAGATCCAAGACCATGGATGGATAGATCGGGACAATACCTTGCCTTTCTCCTTCTAGGGTTTCTTGATTCAACACCTTCTACTAGGTCATATGGGGGTTTTAAAGAGAAGGGAGAGAGAGGTTTTGGTGGAGAAGAAGATGAATAGTGGGGGGCACAAATCCTAGGCGTGGGATTTATTTAAGTCCCCACACACACACACACCAACTCACTCACACACTCAACACTTGAAATAAGATTAGGTTAAGCTAGGTTAGATTAGGTTTAGGTGGGATTTGACCCTAGTCAACCCAACCAAACTAAAATCCAAAACCTTTTGACCAAGTCAAAAGTCAACCTTGACCAAGTCAAGTCTCCCGATGACTTTTCGCTCGGTCAAAACCCGGATATGATTCAGAACTGTGAAATTCTGAAACGTTACCGGAATTCGATGAAATTTTCGTGAGTGGCTTGAAATGGCACCAGGACACATAATATGCAGTTAGATTTTCAATCGGAGCTCCCAAACTCAGGGTGACAGCCAAAAGTTTAAAATTTTAGCGGTTCTGATCGAAAAATGAAAAAGCTGAAAAACTGCCAGAATGTTCCAATGGTTACCAGAAGGCTAAAAAGTGACACATATATAACATATGTATTGTATTCTGTGCTTGGGCACACGTTTGTATTATATTTGGATGTCGTTGTATATATTGGCCCTCGCAGGACAGTTGATTATGTATCGAGTCTGTAATATATCTTTGAATTACAGATTCAGTCTTTTAGCTTCCGCTATTTGTGTATATATCATGTCAACCTCATTGTTGTCATTGTTGATGTTGTTTAGGGTATATTATCGAAATCCTGTTTAGACTGCTGATATCATATATACACTTGCCGCGTCCTGGGGATGGCCGCCCTGGGGCGTGACACAACTGCAGGTGCGCACTCATGACTCACGTGAAGCATCATAATGCTAACTGAACCGTCAAACCTAGTATCTTGACTAAGGCTCTCTGTCATTCAACCAGTCTGATGCGTAGCTGATTTGAACTATTGGATACCGTGGGCGTCCAAAATGAACCTCAAAAACGCTCCCCTCATGAAGGACACCCAGAATTTACCTTCGCCTCAACTGTAGGTGCGCACTCATAATTCACACGAAGCATCATAATTAATCCACCTCGAACAAGCTCGACACACACCGGTCGAGGACTTACGAGATAAACCACAACAAGCAACAGGATTCTGACCCATACGATCAAGCCCCTCTATCTCTAGCGATGTCTTTAACCAGATCATTAAGTAAAGATCTATAAATCATTATGAATATAGAAGATAATATGCAAGCATCAACAATAATAGATTCTGACCATGCATTCAAGATATGACATGATACAATAATATCAAATCCTACCTTTAACTACATATTCCAAGTTAAATATATATATATAGTAAGGTAATCATGAATTTCAATTATAATCTACTTAACCATGTCATATTATCATTTATGGATGCCACATAGTCATGCATACTTGATTAATATAACAAATACCATAAACATGACCTTACATAGAATTATACTATGTTAGAACATGACCTTACATAGCAAATTCACAAGTATCTTCACAAAATAGAAATTTGCCTTACCTCTCGAAGCACATCCCAAGCCTTCCAACACAATCTAGCCCCGCATTATACAATTCAAAATCCATTGGAAAGCCAAGAAGATTATCTACAAGTTTCATGTTTAATTCAATCTCTAATAACTCCCCTAACTGTTTCAAAATGTGAGCTAAACATCGAACAGGCTGCTGCCAGGCTTTTCTTATTCCCAGGGAATAATTGGAAAAACACTCATAACTTTTACTACATGAATCTAGATGATCTAATTCCACTTTTGTGTGAAAGTTAACTCAAAACTGAACATCCCATGATAAAATTAGATTTAAACTATATCATCTTGGGCATTGACGAAATTAAATCCGAATCATGTTAAACATGCAACTTAGGATATAACCTAAGCATACATAAGCCTAATACATTCCAAATGAATAATAATACGAAATAACACATATCATTGTGCTATCCATCAATCCAAATATATAAAAGAATAGCATAGGCCTAAAAGGAGGTTTGAGTTCTTACACTCTGAACCTGGGGTGTACCTAAATTAACTTGACATTATTAAATTATAAAATTTCTCACGTCCCTTACACTCAAAACAGAAACTCATTTCATGAGACAGAGATTTCTCCATGGGGTCCTTCTTGGGGAGATCGTGGGATGGACGATAATGAGGAAGCTTTGGGGGTTGGGGAGGATGTGGGGAAAAGGGGAGGGAGAGGTGGTGGTTTTGAGGAGATGGCGAGGGGTGATTGTTAGGTTTGGGGAGAGCGCGAAGCAAACAACAATACAGCATGTGGTAGAGGATGGAGTTCATGAAGGAGCTGGAGTATCAATGGATGCATATGTTTGTTGAGGTAGCTTGAGATTGAGAAGATGAAGCAGCCTACATGCACCTCTATTGGTGATCATTTTTTTAACTGTCCTTGATAATTAGTTTATGGGCGTTGTTACACTTTGTCTTTTTTACAGTCCAAATACAATTTCATATGCATCGTTAAACATCCAGTGTTAGGCGATGTACATACATTATTAAGTTGTTTTTACATTTACTTTGAAATGAGTTCATTCAATTTGAAATGGAGCCATATACACATTTCATCAAAACATATACATCGTTAGATGATGGTTACTATTTAAAAAAAAGGGTTTTTTAGTTTTTAATCCCTGTAAACATACCTATTTAGGGATCGATCCCTCACTTCTTCATATTTTGGTTTTAGTCCCCAGATTTAAAGGATATGTTCCTTTTAGTCCCTCTGAGAGACTAAAAACAAAACTAATAATTTAGGGATAGGTCCCTCCCAGAGACTAAAAAGAAACATATCTTTTAAATCTGGGGACTAAAAGTAAAATATGAAGAGTTGAGGGACTGATCACTAAATCCTATGGTTTATGTTATATATGTGTCACTTTTAACCTTCTGGTAACCATTGGACCATTCTGGCAGTTTTTCGGGTTTTTTCGTTTTTCGATCGGAACCGCTAAAATCTTGGACTGTTAGCTATCATCCTGAGTTTGAGGACTCCGATCGAGAATCTAACTGCATATTATGTGTCCTGGTGCCATTCCAAGCCGCTCATGAAAATTTCATCAAATTCCGGTAACGTTTCAGAATTTCACAGTTCCGAAGCGTATCCGGGTTTTGACCGAGCGTGAAGTCATTGGGAGACTTGACTTGGTCAAGGTGGGGCCCATGACTTGGTCAAATGTTTTTGGCTTTTAGTGTGGTTGGGTTGACTAGGGTCAAACCACACTTAAGCCTCCCTAATCCTAGCTTAAACCCTAATTAACCTAGCTTAGTCTAATCTAATTGTGGGGATTATATATAAGTGGAATCTAAAATATCTCCGCCACTATTCATCTTCTTCTCCAATTGATTTTCTCTCTCCCCTCTCTTTTTTTCTTGATTTTGAGCTAGTTAGAGTGCTTGAAACGAAGAACCCAAAGAAGAGAAAGGTTAGATCTTGTCCCGATCTACCTTCCGGTGGTCTCGGATTCGAGTTCCCACTTGTTTGAGCCCCCTCTAACACCCCCTTTTCTCCTCTGATTTCAGCCCCTCTTGGGCTCGGTAGAGATCTTGGTGGTGGAGGTCTTTGGGGAGGTGTTTCGGTGCACGAAGAGCTCCCGGTCCCCTTCCCTTCCTTTCCTTTCCTTGGGTAAGGTTTCTTTCCTTCTTTTCCTTGTTTAGATGCTTGATAGGAGGGTGATTTTGAGTTAGGGTGGCTGTGGGTGGCGGAGGGTGGCCGTTGGTGGCAGTCGGAGGCGGTTGGAGGCCATTGGTGGCTGTTGGGTGGTGGTGGAAGGGCTGTCCCGGGTAGTCTGGCAGGCAGACAGGCAGCACAGGCAGGCGCAGGGCTGGGCACTAGCGGGCTTGCAGGCAGAGCAGCGCGGGCGTGCACGCGGGTGGAGCAGGAGTGTTCGGGTGCTGCGCGTTGGGCGCCGTGCGGGGGCGAGCGCGGGGCGCTGCGCGAGGCGCAGTGCGTGCCGTGCGCGCGGGGCCGCGTGCGGGTGCTACGTGCAGGGTGCCGAGCAGGGAGTGTGTGCGGGGCATTGCGCTGGGGCGCAGTGCGGGCGGGTGCGCGTGTGGGGCGCTGCGCTGGGGCGCAGTGCGCACGGGTGCACCCGGGGCTGGACGAGCGAGTGGTGCGAGCGGGTGATGCCAGCGGGTGGTGCGCGCGGGGTGCGGCGTTGGGGCGCTGGGCGTGTGGGTGAGCACGCGAGTGGCTGCGCTGGGGCGCAGTGAGCGCGCGGTGCACCTGGGGGGCTCGGCAGGGTGTCCGGGAGTGCGGGCTGGGCTCGGCAGTGCGTTTGGGCGCGCGGGCCGGGGCTCGGCTGTGCGCCCGGGCGGGTGGCCGTGCGTACGGCTGCCCGAGAGTTCGGGAGTGAATCGGGGTGCTCGGGCTCGTGTGCGTACGAGCCGTATGTACGTTTGCCCGAGTGTTGTGTATTTTTTTGAGTATTTTTGGTATTTATTGTGTATTTTACTCACCGAATTGATTACCCTATTTTCCAGATCTCAACAGACGGTCGCGCGACGACCCGGTATTTGGTGAGTGGGACAATCCAACCCAATAGAGAGGCGCTATATGCACTTGGGCGTATACCGTCCTCCCCTGGGGCACCATAGGCTATATTAACTTGTTAATGTGTAATCCATGCAAGCATGATTACAATGTAGTATGCATGCTACCCTAGACTTTGATGTTAGGGACTTGCACCCTTAGGATATGTGTAAGAGCCATGCATCCTGTCACCCTGTTCGCATGCTAGGAAGCCTCGACCTATGCATGTGTCCTACTAGTTTAATTTATTAAATTAAATGCTAGCATATGATTATTAGCATGTCTTAGATAATATTATAGGGAGGGGCCTTGCGAGGTCAACATTGAGACCCGGGCTAGGGTACTCCGTGTTCCTTGTTTGGTTGTCGGGATGTCCTATATCGGGACCTCATACTGCCCTCCCAAGGTTTCTTTTCCCAATAATATTATAACCCTCATTAATTATTAATATATATGTTGGCTCTCACAGGACAATTGATTGTGTATCGAGTCTGTAATATGTCTTTGAGTTACAGATTCAGTCTTTTATCTTCCGCTATTTGTGTATATATCTTGTCAGCCCCTTTGTTGTCTGTGTTGAAATTGTTGATGTTGTTTAGGGTATATTATTGACTGCTGATATCATATATACACTTGCCGCGTCCCAGGGATGGCCGCTCTGGGGCGTGACAAAAGTTGGTATCAGAGCCTGGTCCTGTCAGAGCCGATGGTCTTCTTTTTCGTAGAGATGAGTCCTAGGATTTCTATATGAGTATTCTGATCCTAGTGTCTGGTTTTCTTAGATTGCTGATATGCCTCCTCGCAGAGGACGGCGCGGACATGGTCCCTCTCGACCTTTGGAGGTTTCCGGACCTACCAGAGGCGAGGATGCTACTGGAGAGTCCACGGCTGTGAGGCCAGGATCGGCGTAGGAGCCTCTCGCATGGGAACGTGCATTCGCTCGGATAGCAGATTTGGTGGAGACTCAGACCAAGGCACTGGAGGCCCAGACCAGAGTGTTGGCAGAGCAGGCGCGAGAGATTTAGGAGCTGAGGGCAGCCCGTGATGTAGTTCCACAGGTCCCCTTGGTGGCGGATCCACCTGTGGTACCTGAAGTACCCCCAATCCCCGTGGTGATTCCGGCGGTGAGAGTTCAGGATCCCCTGGCGAGGGGGGTGGGGCTAGAGGCTACGGCGCGAGTGCAGCAGAGTGGCCTCGCAGCCTTTCTGAAGCTCCACCCTCCTGAGTTTCATGGCCAGACGGCGGATCCCCTTGCCCCAGAGCGTTGGTTGATGGAGGTGGATACGATCTTCTCGACCATGCAGTGCACTGATAGCCAGCGAGTCTCCCTGGCCACCTTTATGCTGAAGGGTAGCGCTGCCGACTGGTGGGATACCCGAGTGGTGGACATCCCCGAGGGAGTGGAGCAGCTTCTATGGGCAAGATTCCGGAGGTATTTCCTGGAGGAGTACTTCCCATTCTCGACGCGGTAGATCGTGATGCAGGAGTTTGAACAGCTGACGTAGGGCTCTATGTCTGTCACTGACTACTCCACGCGCTTCACGAGGCTTTCCAGATTTGCCCCAGCCTTGGTGATGGACGAAGAGATGCGGTGCCGTCGTTTCGAGCTCGGTCTCTGCAGCGCCATTTGGGTGCATGTCTCCTCCCAGGCTTTCTCGAGGTTCTCGGACTTGGTGTCTTGGGCGAAGACAGTCGAGCGAGACCTCGGGATCCTCGTGAGGGTTCCGCCCCCTTCTACAGATCAGAGTCCTCCCAGGAGCCAGGACCAGGGGCAGCGCAAGGAGAAGAGGCCCCGCTTTGATCAGTTAGCGGCTGCCTCTCCTCCAGCAGATGTGGTGCCAGTGCGAAGTCCAGCACCCATCGCGGCAGTACCAGTCCAGGCCAGGCGACTAGAGACGCGGCGCTGTTACCACTGTCAGCGCATCGGGCATATCTCGTATAGTTGCCCAGATGCTGGCCGACCCCGTATACAGCCTCAGCGTCAGCAGCAGCAGCAGCCACAGGGTGGCCGTGTTGACCAGTGCAGGCAGCCAATGCAGCCAGCGGGCGTGCCCCTGCTCCTCAGCCGCAGTTTGTTCAGGGCAGAGTTGCAGCTCTTTCGGCCGAGGAGGCGCAGGTTCCAGGCATCATGGTCTGAGGTAATGTTTTGTTTTCCCAGCTCCTTATATATATGTGTGTGTTGGTTGCTGTTATGCATGTGTGTGGTATCTCGTTAAGCGGGTATCGAGAGTGGTTGTTGGAGTTAAGAAGGCCGGGTTGTAGCCGTCCTGGCAGAAGGCTCCCATCCGTAGGTAGCACCGATGCAGTCGGAGGGGTACTGATCGTGGGAGTATGCCAGGTAGAGGCTACTCGGGAGAGGATTAATGAATGATGTCGCAAGCGTGGAATCGTTCTCCCCTTCGTTGGATCCGGTGTAGGGACTCCTCAGCGTTAGACAGGCCTTCCTGACAGAGGGCTCCCATAAGTAGGCACCTCCTGATTTGGGTACGGACTGTGCTGAATTGTGGGAGCGGACCAGGCGGCCTACGGTGTGGAGGAGAGGCTACCGGTGGACCAGGGGTGGAGAGCAGTCTAAGTCTCTCCCAAAGTCCCAATATGTCTCCTTTCGGGAGTGAGCTTGTGGATGAGGCGAAGACGCGTCGCCTCATGACCCAATTGTTGTTCGACCGTTCCTGTTATATATGTGTCACTTTTAACCTTCTGGTAACCGTTTTTTTATTTTTTTTTCGTTTTTCGATCGGAACCGCTAAAATTTTGGGCTGTTAGCTATCGCCCTGAGATTGAGGGCTCCAATTGAAAATCTAACTGCATATTATGTGCCCTGGTGCCATTCCAAGCCGCTCACGAAAATTTCGTCGAATTCCGGTAACGTTTCAGAATTTCACAGTTCCGGGGCGTATCCGGGTTTTGACCGAGCGAGAAGTCATTGGGAGAGTGGACTTGGTCAAAGTGGGCCCATGGACTTGGTCAACCCCTTTTGTTTTTATTTGTGATTGAGTTGACCCAAGTCAAAACTCACTTAAACCCTCACTAATCCTTTCTTAGCCCTAATTAAACCTAGTTAGGCTAATCTAATTGTGGGGATTATATATAAGTGAGCTAAAAATATCTCCCCCCACTATTCATCTTCTTCTCCACTTGATTTCTCTCTCCCCCTCTCTCTTTTTCTTGAGTTTGAGCCACCTAGGGTGCTTGAAATAAAAAAACACAAAGAAGAGAAAGGTTAGATCTCATCCCGATCTATCCATGGGTGGTCTCGGATTCGAGTTCCGACGAGTTTGACCCCGATCCGATGTAGGAACTCCCCGGCATTGGAAAAGCTGTCCTGACAGAGGTCCCATCCGTAGGTACCACCGATGCGTTCGGAGGGTACTGATCGTGGGAGTATACCAGGTAGAGGCTACGCGGGGGAAAGGGATACCGGTGGACCAAGGGAGTAGAGCAGTCTAAGTCTCTTCCAAAAGTCCCAAGAGTCTCCCTCCGGGAGTGAGGGTGAGGATGAGATGAAGACATGTTGCCTCGTGACCCATTCGTTGTTCGCCCGTTCCCATAGTTATTGGGTCCGGTCTCGTATTGATGTTTAAAGACATC
Organism: Acorus gramineus; assembly: GCA_030737835.1. Taxonomy (NCBI): domain Eukaryota; kingdom Viridiplantae; phylum Streptophyta; class Magnoliopsida; order Acorales; family Acoraceae; genus Acorus; species Acorus gramineus. The sequence goes on from JAUJYN010000046.1 coordinate 62,883, forward strand.
GTTGGGCAATTATCTCGATGTAGATGATTCAGTAGTGTTGTGTGGACCAGTAATCCGAGGTCTCCTCGACCAACGGAATGGTCTCTCCCAAAAGTCCCAAGAGTCTCCCTCCGGGAGTGAGGGTGAGGGTGAGGTTGGTGATCCAGTAGTGTTGTGTGGACCAGTAATCCCGGGTCTCTTCGACCAACGGTATGGTCTCTCCCTAAAAGTCCCAAGAGTCTCCCTCCGGGAGTGAGGGTGAGGGTGAGGTTGGTCGCGCCGCCGCGTGACCCTGTTATCCATGGGTTTCCACCCATGTTTACCTTGAAAGGGAATTGTTATGTATTGAACTGTTGTATGGTGATTGGTTTCCAGCCACTCACTGAGCTTGTAGCTCACCCCTCGCAGACTGTTTCTTTTTAGGGGCAATGTTTGACGTGAAGCTGGAGCTTTCCTGTGGTGTGGTCTTATGGGCATGGAGCGTTTTTCGGCGGGTGGCGAGTGCGAGGCTGTCAGCAGTCCTAGAGTCATTGTATGTATTGTAAATCGTGCATGTGGCACAGGTTGTATTTTCTTTGGTTTAGACTTGGCTCTCACAGAACAGTGATTGTGTATTCGAGTCTGTAATAATGTTTTTGGTTTACAGACATTGTTTATATATTATGCTTCCGCTTTTCAGTCAGTTATCATTATCCTTGCTTTGCCACCTTGTGTTGTTGTTGGAGTCTTTATTGACCTCGGGTATTGATAGCTGATATTTTATTATTGCCACATCTCGGGGATGGCAGCCTTGGGGCGTGACACTGCACCACGTACCTGCTTCTCATTGACTGCCACAACAGGATTTCCTGTTGTGCAACCCCAGTAGTCCAAACCCAGTCCCCACCTATCAGCCATAGGGTTGGACAACCGCCGAGAAAGGCGCACACCCCCACGGTAGAGGGGATCACACAAATTTTGGCACTCTACCCGAACGGAGCACGAGTTCCTGATCAAGGACCAGCTCTGAGACAGTATACGCTCGGTCCATCTGGATATGTGCCGCCTCGACAAGCCAATCAAAATTTCATTCCTCGATCAGTACCTGCCCCCGTGTCGATAAGACGAAACCCAATAGCCGCAGTCCTCCAGTCCATAACCCCATAATTCAAAGCCACAGCCAAACTAGGACTCCCCTTGCTTATTTCGCTCCCCCAAGAGTGCAAAACCTAACCCCTAGGCAGCTTACCCAAAGCACTTACAATGAAGTTTCCCCTCCAACCTCCTATGGCCCAAGACGGATGGGAAAGAGGGACTCTTACCCACCCCTCCCAGAAACCTTAACAAGGATTTTTAGGGTAATGATGGACACCAATAGCATCTCCCTCCCTGCTGCTAGGCCAGCACTCCCCGAGGCCAGCACCACGCATTACTGTCAATACCATCAACGGCATGGTCACACCGTAGAACAATGCATTATCTTTCAGGACTTTGTTTATGATTTAAATGATGATAGGCGCCTTGATTGGGCCATGATCAAAGGCCATCTGAACCGGGGCAATCCCCAAGCAAACAAGCCACTTGGCATATTCACTAACCCCATGCCAGATCACGACCAAGCCTCCACTTCCAGAGCCCACGCTTTCAACATGGTTAGGAGGGAAAGACATCCATCACCAGAGCCGAGCAGCTCAGAAAATACTACCGACGGTAGTTCATCCGAAGAGTCTGAGGAGGAAGGGCAGGACGAGCCTTTCCAGCTGAACCTCGACGACCACAACCTCGCCGTATTGTATGGCGAGGAAGAACAAGTAGTCCCTGTCCTACATGAAGTCATCAACATAGAGTCCGATGAAAGCGGACTGGACAACCCAGAAGAAGAAGAAGAGGAGGAACCATTCGAAGAGGTTCCCGAAGGAGCGAGTGAAGGACCCGAAGAAGGGGAGTGTACTTCGGATGATCTGCATCCGGACGACAACGGGTCCTCCAAAAGCACTGATACAGTAGACGGCCCCTGCCGTCCAATGACCATCTCCTTCACTGACAAGGACCTCCCTGATCGGAGGCTGCGAGTGTATCCCCTCCATGTTCACGGGCGACTCCAGGCCATCCCGCTAAACAACATCTTCATCGATCCAGGATCAGGGATGAATATCATGACTTGTTCTACCTACCAAGAAATGCCCAGGCGAGGTTGCCCCTTTGTTCAACCGGTACACTCCACTATCCAGATTTTCAACCATTCTGAAAAGACAATCTGCGGACCCAGGATATTCGAAATGGCCGTTGGTCCCCTGATTTGCGAGATGGAGTGCTTCGTAGCTGACATCAACACATGATACCCTCTGATGCTAGGGCGTCCATGGCTAGACAGAATTCAGGCCATCTGCTCCCCACGACATCAATGTCTCCGACTACCATTCATGGGCCACATACTTACCATCTGGGGGAAGCACACCTCCAATACGAGAACGAAGACAACTGGGTACTGCATAATATGTTCACATTCACCGTACATCCAGGAGCTGAATCCGAAGATGACAGTCCACCCAGATCACCCCACAACGGCTTATGTCCAGTTGAAGGACCAGTTGGGACCATGAATTCAGCTAACAACAACGTGGGTCCCAACCCCATTGCTTTCCTACCCGACGAGGTCGCACCAGCTGGAATACGCTCGGCACTGTCGGTATCGGATTTTAGGAAAAGGAAAAGAAAGGGGCCCTCTTCCTTCCTCCTCGGCTCCTCCGGTGGTTGTGCGTGTGTGGGGGTTCTTCGGAGGCTCGGATCCGGAGAGCTGCGCCTTGGCAGGCTTGGTCGGATCGTCTCTCGAAAGGGGTGGTGGGTTGGTTGTTCGTTCTTGGCTGAGGCGGCCGACGGGTTCTCAGGAGGATTCAGGGGTTGTTGTGATCGCCACCTGCTTTTCTTGAAAAGCAGGAAAAATTCAGGGCATTGGATTTGATCGCCTTCGTGGGGAGTTTGTGGGGTCTCCGCTCTGAGACACGGATATGCCGTACACAGAGGTGAAGACAGGGATCCTCTTCTGCTTCGGGAACCTGACTAGAGGAGAATTGGGACTGAGGTGGGCTAGGGAAGGGCCAGCTAGTTGTATTTAGCCGCCTGGTGGGGGGCCGCTAGTTGTGCTAGCCGCTTGGTGCCTGGTTCAATTTGGGCAGAACCTGGGTAGGGTTTGGATTTGGTTTTTGCAGAGGTTAAACTGGATTTAACCTAGGTTTTGGAGAGTGGATTTGGAGAGTGGTTTGGTGTAGGAAATGGGTTTCTTTCTCACTTTCTCTCTCAAGGGTTTAAAGTGGTGGTGTGGGGGGTGTAGGCTTGATGGTTGGGAATGGGTTGTTGGAGGTTATTGATGGGTATTGATTGGGAATGAATTGATTATGAATGAATGCTTAGAGACCCCCTATTTATAGTAAAAGAGGTGTAGGGGAGTGTCCACTGGACAATAGATCAAAATGGATAATAAGGTGCTTGATTTGACCTTCCATTAGATCTTTGTTATCTGACAATGTCCAGGTGAGGGGCGGCTAATGGTGTTTAGCCGCCCAGTGAGGGGCGGCTACTCTCAGGTAGCCGCCCCCATCATAACCTGCCATACGTCCCATCTCTGACAAGCGGTGGCTTGGGTCGGTTACTAAGGATGAACCGGCTAAGATGGGGCGGCTAGAAGGGATAATCCGCCGCAATCATGCTTGCTTTATGTCCCATCCAGAAAGGCGGTTTGAGGTTGGTCAGGGGGGCGGCTAGTTGAAACTAGCAGCCCGGTATGGGGCGGCTACTCTTAAGTAGCCGCCCCTGTCCATGCTCTTAGATTTTTCTAAGTGTTGGACTTTAGGGTTTCTGGTCTCGGTTTCTAATGGAGTTTTCTATTAGATGTCCAAATGTGGTTGTTTCTTAAGTATTACTTGAAGTATTTTTTGTCTCTTTGGACGGTCAAAATTGGGGTATCTACATGCACCCCTCATGATAATTGCAAGCCTCGGAGGGAGAGAATTTGGCACATCTTGGTGGACATCGGGGCAGAAACCAATGTCCTGACCTACTCAGCCTACAACAAGATCAAAAGCCAAACCTACAAGCTGCAGCCGACAGACGAGTTCATCTTCGCTTTCGACAACACACGGAGTGGCGTCTGCAGATTAGTGACACTTCCTCTAAAGATTGGTCCAGTCTCCACCATAGTCAATTGTATGGTGATGGACATCATGTCACTACATTCCCTAATTGTCAGAAGAACCTGGCTTGACGGTATCGAAGCTGTCTCGTCAACCCGACACCAATGCCTCCGCTTCCCGTATCACGGAGAAGTAGTATCTGTCTGGGGAGAGGCACGCTTCAACGGAGCGCGAGTCCACAACTGGACCATCTGCGCGATGCATGTCAAGTGGGAAATGTACTCTCACGTGATGAAAATTACTCGCCTGAAGATATGCTCGGTCAGGGGTGAAAACCCAAGAGGACAAGAGAAGAAGAAGGAGCTGAACCTGCAGAACCTCCACCAGAGATGAGTCGGCCCACAAAGGCTAGCCGACTCGAAGAAGTGGTTCAAATCCACAAGCCTGGGACTGATCCACCCAAGTAAGCCTTCACACTTCAACTCCTGTACATATTTGTTTACATGCTTTCCATAAAAACAAAACAAAAAAAAAGATTTGTTTATTAGCTTATGTCCTCAAACCCTTGTACATATTTGTTTACATGCTTTCCATAGAAACAAAACAAAAAAAAAGATTTGTTTATCAGCTTTCATGCTTTCTGAATCCTGTACATATTTGTTTACATGCTTTCAAAACAGCAAAACAAAAACAAAATAAAATAAAAAGATTTGTTTATCAGCTTTCGCACTTCCAAAATACTGTATATATTTGTTTCCCTGCTTTCCAAAAACAAAAAAAGTCCAAACAAAAATGCTAATCAGCTTTCATTCCTCATTTATGCACATACTTGTTTACATGCTTTCCTAAAACAAAAAAAAAACCCACAAACCAAAACAAAAAAAAGGACAAAAGTAAGAGCCGCGGACCATGCCCAGGCCTACCAGAGGAAGGTGGCAAGGGCATTTGAAAAGAAAGTAATAGAGAGAAAATTTAAAATTGGGGAGCTTGTACTCAAGCAAATCATGCCATCAAGGCATCCCCACCCCAAAGGCAAGTTGCAACCCACATGGGAGGTGTTATATATGTGTCACTTTTAGCCTTTTGGTCACCTTTGGGACATTTCTGGCAGTTTTCCAATTTTTCTTTTTTCGATCGGAACCGCTAAAATTTTAGACTTTTAGCTATCTGCATGAGCTCGAGAACTCCGATTGAAAATCTAACTGCACATTATGAGTCCTGGTGCCATTTCGAGCCACTCACAAAAATTTCATCGAATTCCGGTAACGTTTTAGAATTTGGCAGTTCCGAATCGTATCCGGGTTTTGACCGATTTGGAATGTCAAAGGGGGGACTTGACCAAGTCAAGAAGACTTGGACCAAGTCAAATTTGACCATTGACTTGGTCAAATCTTTTTGTTTTTTTGTGTGGTTGGGTTGACTCAAAGTCAAGCCCCACCAACCCTTATTTTTTTCATTAAGTGTGTGTGAGTGTGTGAGAGTGTGTGTGTGTGTGTTACTATACTTGGGCGTCCCCCTTCTTTTCCCCATCTCCATCTCCCTCTCACACACTCCATCACTCCCTCTTCTTGTTGTTCCAAATAGAGGTAGTAGAAGAAGAAGAAGAAGAAAACCCTAGAGAGGAGAAGTGAAGGTATGTGTGTGTGCTACCCTTGTATGGAGTTTGTTTTTGTTTTCCTTCTCTCTATCTCCCTCTCATGCCTTCCCTCCCCACCTCTGTTTTCAGCCATCAAGGGCTTGTGAGTGGCTGAGAAGGTGGTGGTCTTGGTGGTGGCGGTTGTGGTGGTTTGGTGCGCAAAGGGCACCCGAGCTTCCCCCCTTTTTCCTTCCCCTCCTTTTGGTAAGTCCTCCTCCTCCCTTAGCTTTGTTTAGATGATTGTTAGGGTTTTTAAGTGGTCAAGCATGCCTTGCATAGGTGGTAGGGGGTGTGGGTGGGCTGAGGAGGGGGTGGAAGGGGCTCGGGCGCGCGCGCGGAGCCATCCGCGCGTGTGCATGCGCGTCTGCGAGCACAGTCGAGCGCTGGCGCGCGCAGACGGGTGCCCTGGCAGGCGCGCGCGTGGACGCGCAGGGTTCTGCGCGGGCGCGCAGTGCTCGCGAGGGCGCGTGGACTGGACGCGCGGTGCGCGCGGGAGCCCGCGAGCGTGCGCGCGCGTGCGGCAGCGCGTCTGGGCGCGTGGGAAGGCGCGCAGCAGTACGCCAGGGGTGCTGGGCCGCATGCGTGCGTGCGCATTCGTGCGTGCGCGTGCGGGGGGCCATGCGTGTGGCTGCCCGAGGGTTCGGGTGGGTGTCGGGGTACTCGGACTCGCGTGCGTACGTGCGTACTCGCATGCGTGCGAGTCCGTATGCATGCTTGTCCGAGTATTTGGGTATTTTTAGTAAATTTCATGTGTATTGTGTAGTTTACTCACCATATTGAATGCCCATGTCTTGCAGAGATTGACGAACTGTCACACAACAACCCGGGTTGCGGTGAGTGGGTCAATCCAACCCAGTAGGGAGGCATTCGATGCACGTAGGCGTGCATTGCCCTCCCCTGGGGCACCATAATTGTATATTAACTTGTGCTAAATGAAAAACTATGTAACGCATGTTTTAATAAGATGTAACTATGCCATATTAGACATTGTATGCTAGGGATATACATCCATATATCATGTATAGAGGCCCATACATGCCTAGACACCATGTCCCATGCTTAAAAGCCTTGGCCTACGCATGTTTCCCATTTAGTTTAATTTATTCAAATCAAAATGAGAATATATTGTTATAAGCATGCCTTAGAGAATATTATAACCTTGTTGTTATAATATATGTTTCCCCGCATCTTAGTTATGCACCCTGGATTTAGAATTCATGACATTAGAAATGTTAGGAATCGTTGTCGACGGATCCAAGAGGATTGTATCCGTGTGGGTAGGCTGTTTTCTCCCCTTCGTTGGATCCGAGTAGGGACTCCCCGGCGTTGGGAAGTTGACCTGACAGAGGGTTCCCATCTGTAGGTACCTCCGATGCGTCGGACTGTGCTGATCGTGGGAGTATACCAGGTAGACGCTACGGAGTGAGGGAGAGGCTACTGGTGGACCAAGGGTGGACAGCAGTCTAGTCTATCCCAAAAGGCCCATGTCACCCCTAAGGGGTGAGGGTGAGGGTGGGGTGGGTCGGCAATGTTACGACCCACTATCTTGTGTAGTTACTCCCGTTTAGGGACTTTAACTATTATAAGGTTAATATGAGTCGTGTTGCATAGATTGTGCTATTCACTGAGCGTGTGGCTCACCCCTCGCATATTCTTTTCCTCCAGTGGTATCTGAAGGAGGAGTTCCCCGAGGCATCACAGCAGTAGCGGAGCAGCATTCACGTTTTGGGTTCTGCGAGTGAGAGGCCATCAGCATCCCCTTCTTGCTTGTATGTATTGTTATCCGTGCTTGGGCACAACACTTGTATTTGGATGTCTTTGTTTATATTGGCTCTCACAGGACAGTTGATTATGTATTCTGGTCTGTAATATGTCTTTGAATTACAGACTCAGTCATTTAAGCTTCCGCTATATGTATATATATTATGTCAGCTACATTATTGATTGTGTTGTCATTTTCGATGTTGTTTAGAGTATTTTATTGATCCCTGTATAGACTGTTGATATTATATATATTAGCCACGTATCGGGGATGGTCGCCCTAGGGCGTGACAGGAGGGACCTATTGTTATATATGTGTCACTTTTAACCTACTGGTAACCGTTGGAGCGTTCTGGCAGTTTTTCTTTTTCTTTCGGTTTTCGATCGGAACCGCTAATTTTTGGACTGTTAGCTATCGTCCTAAGTTAGAGAACTCCGATTGGAAATCTAACTGCATATTTGGTGTCCTGGTGCCATTTTAGGCCTCTCACGAAAATTTCATCAAATTCCGGCAACGTTTTCGGAATTTCACAGTTCCGGAGCGTATCCGGGTATTTTAAGTGACTTGCTATATAAGTGAGATCTAAAACTTCATTGGCACTATTCATCATCTTCTTCCCTTAGCTTTCTCTCTCCCCTTCTCCATTTTTCAAGCTTTTGAGCCCCTTAGAGCCCTCAAAGCTTAAAACCTAAAGCATAGGAAGTGTAGATCGGGTCCGGTGCTTTCAAATCCGGATTCCGGCGAGTTTTGCCCCTTCTCCCCCTCTCTTTTCTCCTTTGGTTTGGGCCATTTCGAGGGCCAAGAGAGATCCGGGCGTTGGAAGCCTTTTGGGAGAGGTTTCGGTGCGCGGAGAGCAACCGGACTTCCCTTCCTCCCCTTGGTAAGCCTCTTTTTCCTCTCTTTTCTTGTATAGATGTATGTTAGGAGGTGGGTATGAGGTTGGGAGGCGGTCGGCGGCGGTGGGTGGCCGTCGGGGGTTGTGGGGGTGGTCGGAGGCCTTGGGGTGGCTGGTGGTAGAGGGTGGTTGCTCGGGCAGGCGCAGGCAGGCAGCACGGGCAGCAGCGCGGGCAGACTGGCAAGCGCGCTGGGCGCGTGCTGCCAGGCGCGCTTGGCGCGTGTTGCGCGGGCGTGCGCGTGGGCGCTGGGTGAGGGTCCCGGGTGCTAGGCGCTGAGGGCCGGGCGCTGGGTCGCGGATACCGGGTGCTGGGCGAGGGTGCTGGGGCGCTGGGCACTGCAAAGGAGCATGCGCGCGGGGCGCTGGGCAGAGGCGCAGGCGTGCGCGCGGGTAGAGGCTGGTGGTGCGCGCGGAGTGCGCGCGGGAAGGAGCTGGTGGTGCGCGCGGGGCGAGGCGCGGGACGCGCGGGGCGTGCGGTGTGCTCGCGGGTCAGCACGGGGCGTGCGGGGTGCGCACGGGCTGCTGCGGCAGTGGGCGCGCGGCGCACCGGGTGGCTCGGCTGCGGGTCCAGGCGTGCGGGCAAGGGCCCGGCGGTGCGCCTGGGTGCGCGACCTGAGGCGCGGTGGCGCGTCCGGGGGCGGGTGGCCGTGCGGGTGGTTGCCGGTGGGTTCGGGAGTGAGTCGGGGTGCTCGGGCTAACGTGCGTACGGGCCGTATGTACGTTTGCCCGAGTGTTGGGTTCTTTTGGTGTATTTTGAGTATTTTGATGTATTTGTGTATTTAACTCACCGAATAAATGTCTGTCTTGCAGATCGTGACCGGCGGTCGCGCGACGACCCAATTTTCGGTGAGTGGGACAATCCAACCCAGTAGAGAGGCGTTATACGCATTTGGGCGTATACCGACCTCTCCTGGGGCACCATGGATTTATATTAACTGGTTCTAAAGTGTATTCCATGCGAGCATAATTTAAATGTATAATGCATGCTACCCTAGACTTTGCATGTTAGGGACTTGCACCCTTAGGATGTGTAAGAGTCATGCATCATGTCCCCCTGTTCTAATGCTAGGAAGCCTTGGCCTACGCATGTGTCCTACTAGTTTATTTATTAAATTAAATGCTAGTATATGTTAATTGCATGCTTTAGATAATATTATAGGGAGGGGCCTTGCGAGGTCAACATTGAGACCCGGGTTAGGGTACTCCGTGTTCCTTGTTTGGTTGTCGGGATGTCCTGTATCGGGACCTCATGCTGCCCTCCCAAGGTTCTTGTCCCAATAATATTACATCTCTAGTTGATAATTAATGATTTATCCCTTGTGTGATTATTAGCATCTTAGTGAATATTATAGGGGAGGGGCCTTGCGAGGACAGCGATGAGACCCGGGCTAGGGTACTCCGTGTTCCTTGTTTGGTTGTCGGGGTGTCCTATATCGGGAACTCACGCTGCCCTCCCAAGTTTCTTTCCCCCAATGATATTCCAACCTTGCTATTATTATACATTTTCCCCGCATCTTGGTTATGCGCCCTGGAGGAATTCTGAAGAATTCATGACATTAGAATTGTAGAGATGCGTTGTCGGCGGATCCGAGTGGATCATATGCGTATGGATAGGCTGTTTTGTCCCCTTTGTTGGATCCAGTAGAGGCTGCCCCAGCGTTAGAAAGGCCGTCCCTTCTAAGGGTTCCCATCAGTAGGCGCCTCCCGATATTTGTGACGGACTGTGCTGAAGTTGTGGGTGAGGGCTCCCATCAGTAGGCGCCTCCCGATATTTGTGACGGACTGTGCTGAAGTTGTGGGTGATAGCCCAGCGGCCTACGGAGTGGAGGAGAGACTATCGGTGGACCAAGGGTGACCAACAGCCTAGTCAGTCCCAAAATCCTATGTCACCCATTGAAGGGTGAGGGTGAGGGTGTAGTGGGTTGGCGATGAGCGACCCACTGGTGTTGTGATTGGATGAATATCAGTCCCAAAATCCTATGTCACCCATTGAAGGGTGAGGGTGAGGGTGTAGTGGGTTGGCGATTGAGCGACCCACTGGTTTGAGTAATTGCTATCATTTTGTGGTTGTTAATAAGAGGTTGTGGATTATTAAGATCTGAATTGTGGTCGATGTTGTCTGTGATGCATGGGTTGTGCTGTTCACTGAGCGTGTGGCTCACCCCTCGCATATGTTTTTCCCCAGTTGCCACTGAGCCGGAGTCGGAGCAGCGGGAGGAGCTTTCCGAGGGTTTCCTTCAGTAGCGGAGCAGCGCTACGTTCCGCGAGTGCCAGAGGCTATCAGCATCCCTTCTTGACTGTATGTATTTTGTTTCCGTGCTTGGCAAGCGTTTGTATATATTCAGTTGTATTTGTGTATATTGGCTCTCACAGGACAGATGATTGAGTATCGAGTCTGTAGTATGTTTATTTGCAGATTCAGTCTTTTGCTTCCGCATTCGGTGTATATATCATGTCAGCCTCTTTGTTGTCTATGTGTCATTCTGGTTGCTTGTGTATGATATATTATTGACCTCCTGTGTAGATTCTGATATTTTATATACACTTGCCGCGTCCCGGGGACGGCCGCCCTGGGGCGTGACACCTATGTGATCCCCCATGCCTATTCTGGGAATGCCTACCGCTTGGTGGACGCCGAAGGAGTCGAAGTCTCAGGTTCGTGGAATGCACTTTATCTAAAGAAATTCCATGCATAGAAACTCTCAATACTTGAGAAATATTATTCTTCCTTCCTGTGATTTTCAGTGTTTAAACCTGATGATAGAATTGTAAGACTCTCAAAGATAACTTGTATTTTATTTGAACTCATATATTCACCACTCATGCCACCTTCATCACACTAGTATGACTTAGGAACTGGTTTATCTGATAAAAGGAGAAATTGCCTACCCTGTAGACTGGGACAATTTTATAAACCCAAAGCATCTTCCCTTATTTTCGCCCCCACTCATATCAACCCAAAGACAAAATGAGGAATTACCCCGGACCTGGCATATGTCCCAAAACTGGCTCTGGCCCTGTATAAACACTTCTAGACGGGAAGTAGAAAAGAACAGGGGTGAAAAACAGAAAAGCCTCCCCCCCCTCAAAACAAAACAAAACAAAAGAAAGGCAATGAGAGGCCAAAGATCAAAACAACACCCAGACAACGGGTTAAACTCTCTACTTTAGCAGGCATGAACGCCTTTACGCACAGTATATGCTGAACAAAAGGCTATACTACAACATCCAAGCAAACAGATTCTACTCTCCACTAGAAATATGGGTACACGCCAGGTGGGCTATACTCTCCACCCAAAAAAAGAAGTGGTAAAAAGAAAAAAGCCAAAGGGACCTAGGAAGTAAAGACATATGCCAGACATGGACAATTCTAAAATATTACCCCAAAGGAAGATATTACTGTTACCCCATTCCCCCCACCCTTTTATTTTCTTGCTATGGAGTCGGAATTGAACCATGTCTGCTCGGAAAGGCAAAATCTCAACCAAAGATAACCCTTTTCTTTGTTTACAACAGCACACACGCACATGAGTTCACTCAAAACACTTGCCTATCTAAAAGAAGCTTGCTTGACTTAAATCTTGGTGCATTCATGGATTTCCCAGCATGTTTAGAATAATATATGTTGTGCCTGTGTCATTTGGAGCGCTCTGTTTGAAAATTTGGGTACATAATTTTTTTTGAAGTTATGTATTCCTGATTTGGTATTTGGATTTGATATTGTTAAAATCCAAGATGAAGAGGTTTAAATATGAGTTTACTATGAGATGTCCATTATTGAGTTAGCTTTCGTACAGAAGTGGAATTAGATCAACTGGACTCCTGTAGTAAAAGTTATGGGTATTTTTCCAAGTATACCCCGGGGATGGAAATTCTGGCAGCAGCCCTGCTGGATGTTTAGCTCTAATTTCGGAATAGCTGGAGAGATTATTTGATCATGGCATAAACATGAAAGTTGTAGATAATTTTCTTAGCTTTCCATCGGTCTTGGAATTTTGCAATTCGGAGCTATATCAAGGAAGTTATGGCTGTTCCAGTGAAGCTTGAGCAGAATTTCTAGTCGAAGGGCGACTTAGTAATTCCCCCTTAAGATATTTGTTGATAAATATCTTCTCCTCTCTCTCTCCCCTCCCAAAATCCCACGACAACATTTCTTGCCCTCTCTTCTCTCTTTTCATTTTCCCACCAAGTGTTTGTGGATTTGCCCCATTGAGATGAAGAGATGGAGATGGTGAGGGAAGAGAGGCTTGTGTTTGTGTGTTGTTGTTTCCTCTCTCTCTCAAGCTCTCTTTGCATGAATCCCCCCCCCTGATTCTCAGCTGAGGAGGAGGCTGAGGAGAGGCCGAGGAGGTGGTGGTGGTGGCGGTTGAGGTGGTCGCGGGTGCGTCGAGGGCCCCCGAACCTCCCCCTTTTGTTCCCCCTCCAAGGTGAGCTCCTCCCCTTCTTTTCTTGGTTTTCTTGGCTTAAAGGGGTTGTGGGAAAGTCATGCATGCTAGGTAGATGGGTTAGGGTGTGTGTGAGGGGTTGGGAAGGGTTAAAATGGGGTAAGGGTTGGCTGGGCGCGCGTTTCGGGTCGTCTGCGCGCTTGCACGCGCGCCAGGCAAGCGCTGGCAGGCCCAGTCGGGCGCGCAGACGCGCGAGGGCGCGCGCGTGCAGGCGCAGGCGGGGGTGCGCGCGGGGGTGCGGGCGAGCGTGCGCGCGCAGGCAGGGTGCCTGGGCGCGGGGCTTGGCGCCTGGGCATGCGCCTGGGCGCTGGGCTGGGGACCAGTGAGCACGCGTGCGTGCGCGTGCTGGGGCGTGCACGGGGGTGCTGCGCGAGGGCGTGGGCGCGCGTGAGCGTGCGTGCGGCAGCGCGTCTGGGCGCGCGAGCAGGCGTGCGGCAGTGCACCGATGGTGCTGGGGTGCGTGCGTGCGTGCGCATTCATGCGTGCGCATGTGGGGGGCCATGCGCGTGGCTGCCCAAGTGTGCGGGTAGGTGTCGGGGCACTCGGACTCGCGTGCGTACGTGCGTGCCCGCATGCGTGCGAGCCCGTATGCATGCTTGTCCGAGTATTGGGTATTTCTAATGATTTTTATGTATAAATTGTGTTGTTTCTCACCGATTGGATGCCCCTACCATGCAGATCTCGTCGGATGGGATGCGCGAGGTCCCGGGTCATAAGGTGAGTGGTTTGATTCCAATCCCCCCCCTCTCTAGGGATGCGCTCGACCCGCGTAGACGCGCGTCGCGCATCGATGGGGTCCCCTAGCTATTATATGTAGAAGCTATGCATGCACTCTTATATGATCAATATGATGCTATGCATGCCACCCTAGACTTGTATGCTAGGGATATGCACCTATACATCATGTATAGAGGCCCGTACATGCCTGGACACCATGTCCTGTACTTAAGAGCCTCGATCTATGCATGCATGATTATTATGTAGTATCCATGCCACCCTAGGCCTTGCATGTTAGGGATATGCACCCTTGTATCATGTATAGCGGCCCATGCATGTTTAGGCACCTTGCCCCTTGATTCGAAAGTTCCGACCTATGCATGTTCCCATTTAGTTTAATTTATTTAAATCAAATGCGAGCATATGATTATTAGCATGCCTTAGAGAATATTATAACCTTGTGGTTATAATATATGGTTCCCCGCATCTTAGTTATGCGCCCTGGAGGAATTCTGAAGAATTCATGTCATTAAAAATGTTAGGAAGCGTCGTCGACGGATCCAAGAGGATCGCATGCGTGTGGGTAGGCTGTTTCTCTTCCCTTCGTTGGATCCGTGTAGGGACTCCTCAGCGTTAGACAGGCCGTCCTGATAGAGGGCTCCCATCAGTAGGCACCTCCTCATTTGGTTTCGGACTGTGCTGAATGTGGGAGTAGACCAGGCGAGCTACGGTGTGGAGGAGAGGCTATCGGTGGACCAAGGGTGATCAACAGCCTAGTCAGTCCCAAAAGCCCATGTCACCAGTTTGAGGGTGAGGGTGAGGGTGTAGTGGGTTGGCGATGAGCGACCCACTGGTTTGTGTAGTTGTTGCCACTTAGAGGCTATAAATATTCTGAGGTTGGTTATTGAATGATGTCGCGAGCGTGGAATCATTCTCCCCTTCGTTTGATCCGATTTAGGAACTCCCCGACGTTGGCTATACCTGTCAGAGGACTAGGCGGAGGCCACGAGGGTGGGAGAGGCTACCGGTGGACCAGGGGTGTAGAGCAGTCTAAGTCTCTCTCAAAGTCCCAAAATGTCTCCTTTCAGGAGTGAGGGTGTGGATGAGGTGAAGACGCGTTGCCTCGTGTCACGTTGTTGGACCGTTCCCATAGATGTTGGGTCCGGTCTCGTGATCGATGTTGAAGGACATCGATGGGCGATTATCTAGATGTAGATGATCCAGTAGTGTTGAGTGGACCAGTAAATCCGGGTCTCTTCGACCGACGGCATGGTCCCTAGACCAGTAAATCCGGGTCTCTTCGATCGACGGTATGGTCTCTCCCCATAAGTCCCAAAAGACTCCCGCCGGGAGTGAGGGTGGGGGTGAGGTTGGTCGCGCCGCCGCGTGACCCAGTGATCCTTGGGTTTCTACCCATGTTTTCCCTTGAAGAAGGGAACTGATTTATGTATTGATCTGTAGAATGGTGATTGGTTTTTAGCCACTCACTGAGCTTGTAGCTCACCCCTCGCATACTGTTTCTTTTCAGGGGCAGTGTTGGGCATGGAGCTGGAGCTTTCCTGTGGCGTGGTTTTATGGGCGTGGAGCGTTCTTCCGGCGGATGGCGAGTGCGAGGCTGTCAGCATTCCTAGAGTCTTTTTATGCTTTGTAAATCATGCATGTGGCACAGGTTGTATTTTCTTTGGTCTAGACTTGGCTTCCACAGGACACTGATTGTGTATTCGGATCTGTAATAATGTTGTTGATTTACAGACATTGTTATATATTATGCTTTCGCTTTTCAGTCAGTTATCTTTATCTTGCTTTGACGCCTTGTGTATTGTTGTTGGTGTCCTTATTGACCTCAGGTATTGATAGCTGATATTACATATTATTATTGCCACGTCTCGGGGACGCCTGGGGTGTGACAATATAATCAATCATTTGAGAACCATGAACTTGAGGAATTGACACCTAAAAGCCAACACCTTTCAAATACAATCCTGGTTTGGACATGAGTGACCACAAGGGCCCCTCTTCAGGGACTTGATGGTGTCTTTTACTTTAGGAAATTGAAAACATTGCCCCCTTACATAAAAGATCCTTTGAAGAACTAAAATGCTCCCTTATGTCTTTTACACTTATGCATGAGGTTGTATTTTCCTTTTCCAAACATTTAAGCATTCAATTTTCCCATAATACCACAACTAAACTCCCATACCAAAGGAAAATTGCCCCTATTACTTCCATTTCATACCCTTCCACACACATTTAAAAAAGAAAAATTACCCCACTCTCATACACACCTAAGAGTTTCTTTTTTCTCACAAAATCACACTCAGAGCCATCTAGGCTCCCTCCCTTTTTATGCCAAGCATGGTTTCTTGCACTTTTTTCCTTACTTACCTTAGATGGGTTGTAGCCCTTGACAATTCGAACAAGAAGGACTCGAAAGTCAGTGCAGGGGCACAATCCAGACAGATTTAACACTTGGTCCTTGAAAATAATGTTTTTACAGGTCTTGAAGGTTAAACAAGCACTCACAAGTACTTTTAGTAACAGCAAGACAGTGGAATCAGAAAAATTATCCCAGGCCAGGGGCGGCTAACCCCGACTAGCCGCCTGCCATCTGATAGCTGCACACAACTAGCCGTCGCCCTACAGGTATATTCTACTAGTCCTGGGGTGGCTAAACACGACTAGCCACCCAGTGCGGCTAAAGACAACTAGCCGCCCCTCACCTGCTGCCCAACCTGCACTGTCAGTCTAGTTTTGAATCAACTCTTCAAACCTTTGAGACCTATTAGGAATATTTCTTCCCAAAACCTTCATACACGCATTTCATATACATGAACATTCATAAAACATGCATAAGAACGAATCAAATAGTAGCAGAAACCAAATATCACATACCAAACCATACGTCCACCCCCAAACCTTAAGCCAGACCATTCACCACACACATACACATATACACAAACCAAATTAAAACCAATAAACACCCTTTCAAACCAAATTAGAAATCACCCATCCATACACAAAAAGAAAGGTATAGTTTGTCCATAAACAAAAAACAAGCCTAAAATAAACCAAAAGATTGATTTCTAAAAAAAAGCAAGTAAAAAGGTAGAAGTCCAACAAAGAAGCCTTGATTCAGATGTCTTGGGCTGCCCATCATCAAAACGATCACCTAAGCCAAAAGAAAAGAAGAAAAGCATGAATTCCTTGCATATTTACATTTCTTCTACCAAAACAAAGAAACAAAAGATTATACCTCGGAGTGTCATCATCCCTGGAAGGCTGAGTAGGAGGAGCGTCCTGACTCGGCTGAGAAGGAGGCGGTAGCTGAGGAGAAGATTGGACCTCTGGAGCGTCCGGAGCAGCAAGAGTCTCCCACACCAAAGAAGCAGCCCTCGCGTGTTATGCCTGTGTCATTTGGAGCATTTCGGTTAAGCCTTGGTCACATCTGGGTCATTCAGGGCCTTTTTATTTTCGATCGGAGTCGCTAAAATTTTAGCTTTTAGCTTCCTGCGAGAGTTAGAGTACTCTGATTGAAAATCTAACTGTATATTATGGGTCCTGGTACCGTTTAGTACTACCTTTAAAAATTTCATCAAATTTCAATAACGTTTTGAAAAATATGCAGTTTCGAACTGTATCCGGGTTTTGAGAGTTCCTGGTTGGTCGAATAGTGTGAGATATTTTGAGGATGTGGTGACCTTTGGTAACCTTACCCCCACCTTGCTTAGTGATGAAGAAACCATTGGTCTTTTGGCATGTGAGTGGGTGAGTCTAACCCTAACCTCACCACCCCCTTATAGTCACCCCTAGACACTATTTGGCCATGAAAATGACCTTTTGGCCCTCTCTCTCTCTCTCCCCCTCTCTCCCAATTCGTGGATCTCTCTCTTCTCTCCCTCTCTTGGTCTCTTTTTCCTCTCTTTGTGTGTGGAGAAGGAGGAGGAAGAAGCAAAAGAAGGAGAAGGTGAAGGAGGAAGAGCAAGGTATGTGTGTTTGTGCAAGTAGTTGTTGTTGTTGTTGATTCTCTTCTCTCAAACTCCCTCTCATGTCCCCCCCCCCTGTTTTTCAGCCAAAGAGAGCTTGAGGAGATGCTGATGAGGTGGTAGTGGTGGTGGTGGTGGTGGTTGAGGTGGTCGAGGGTGTGTCGAGAACCCCGCATCTCCCCATTTCCCTCCCTCTGTTTTGGTAAGGCAGCACTCTGTATTTTAAAGATCTCAGTGAATCTAGTATTTATAGGCACATGTTTTGGATTATGTCTTCATATGATATGATCATCTATGTGGCTAGTTCTTATATATGAAATTTGGGGTCATTATGATATCTGATGTGTAAGTTAGAACCAGTTTTGCATGGCCTGTCTAGATTCGCGTTGGAATTGACCTGCTTCTGGAAATAATTTGTTTCGGGCTTGTAGAGGAAACATTAGGTTCTAATGTCTTCATGGATTATGATCCCAGCATATCAAAGAATGTGCATGATTTATTTCATAATTTTTGAAAGTGTATTGGGTGCTGTGGAGGTCAAATTAGTAGGGCTGGTTGCAGCAGGTTTGGCAGTTTTGCTTGGTTGTGTGTCAAGGAGTTGTTTGCATGTGTCTTGTGTGATAATATGGAAATATCAGGAGTTAGGGTCTTCATGAAGAAGGCTTACATGTGTGATAGGAGGTTCCATATTTAATTGTGGATCATTGGTTGCATTTTACAGATCTCGTAGACCGGACGCGCGGCGATCCGGGTTGCAGTGAGTGGTTTGATCCAATCCCCCCCCCCCTCGAGATGCGCTCGACGCGCGTAGTCGTGCGTCGCGCATCGATGGGGCATCCTAGCTATACTACTTGTGTAGATAAGTAGTATGGCCATGCTTAAACTATAATATGTTAGATATCTTGCATGCTAGGCTTATATTGCATGTATTGTATCCATGTATGAATGACTGTATCGCATGCGCCCCTCTAGTATGGGCATGTATTTCTGTAATGTGTATGGATGTATAGAATAGGGCATGCCTTAGGTAGTATTGTAATACTACTCCCACCATATTAATTGGAATATCCAGCATGATCAAGTCTGGGTTAATAACGGGCACCTGCCTAATATTCCTTTGCTATATGACTTGAGGGCATGGTGTAGTTATTGCGCCCATGCTAATGGGGCAAAGCTATGACCATCTTCAATAGATGATGATCTCTTTCTCACCCTCTCCCTCTGCCCGAACTGAGTAAGTAGATGCAATTTCCTACTCGACTCAGGTTCGTTTGAAATATTAGCATGTACCTGTTGCTGCGCGAGATCGCGTTTGACCCTTCCCTTTTAAGTTGGTGATATCCAACGCATGCTTAAGTTATGCCTTGAGTTTGTTTATATGATTAATGACCATATATGCATTTTGTATGATTTGTTGTTTATGATGTAAATCCATGTTAGGGAGTATCCCTATAATTATTTGATAGGTTATCGTGCATGTAGTTCATGTACATAACTAAGATATAATTCTCCTAGATATATATGCGCATGTTAAAACTGATTAGGCCTATCTGAAATAGGCGTGGGTATGACCCGTTGTCGGGTTGTACCTTATTAGTTAAAGCGCTAGCGATGTAATCGCCCCCGTGCATCCAAGCGATGCACTCGATTGGAATTCAGGAGAGTTCATTATCTTATCGATTTTGTTAAGACGATAGTTGTCGCATTAAGCTAGGCCTACCCGTGCTAGGCGTGTATATGAACCGCCTGTTGGGTTATGTGCCTTGGGATTATTTCTGCGTGAGAGCAGAGGCAACCCCTTGTGTCCAAGCAACGCAACCGTGTGGGAGTACAATAGTATTCGATATCATCGATATGTGATTATCGAGAGTAGTTGTTTTTCCATTGGGTTCGCTTTGCGAACATGGAGTGTTTCCTCCCAATGTCGTCCGTGTTGAAGCGGCCCAGGTTGTAGCTGTCCTGACAGAGGGCTCCCATCCGTAGGTACTACCGATGCGTTCAGGAACGTACTGATCGTGGGAGTATACCAGGTAGAGGCTACCCGGGAGAGGGCTAACGAATGATATTGCGAGCGTGAAATCATTCTCCCCTTTGTTGGATCCGATGTAGGAACTCCTTGGCGTTGAAGCTATTCTGACAGAGGGCTCCCATCCGTAGGTACCACCGATGCGTTCGGAAGCGTACTGATCGTGGGAGTATACCAGGTAGAGGCTACGCGGGGAAAGGGCTACCGGTGGACCAAGGGTGTAGAGCAGTCTAAGTCTCTTCCAAAAGTCCTATGTCACCTCTAAAGGGTGAGGGTGAGGATGAGGTGAAGACACATCGCTGCGTGACCCATTCGTTGTTCGTCCGTTCCCATAGTTGTTGGGTCCGGTTGTGTATCGATGTTCAAAGACATCGTTGGGCAGTTATCTCGATGTAGATGATCCAGTAGTGTTGTGTAGACCAGTAATTCCGCGTCTCTTCGACCAACGGTATGGTCTCTCCCCAAAAGTCCCAAGAGTCTCCCTCCGGGAGTGAGGGTGAGGGTGAGGTCGGTGATCCAGTAGTGTTGTGTAGACCAGTAATCCCGCGTCTCTTCGACCAACGGTATGGTCTCTCCCCAAAAGTCCCAAGAGTCTTCCTCCGGGAGTGAGGGTGAGGGTGAGGGTGAGGGTGAGGGTGAGGTTGGTTGCGCCGCCGCATGACCTTGTTATCCATTGGGTTTCCACCCATGTTTTTCCTTGAAAGGAAATTGCCTTAACATTGAACTGTTGTAATGGTGATTGGTTTCCAGCCACTCACTGAGCTTGTAGCTCACCCCTTGCATACTGTTTCTTTTCAGGGGCAGTGTTGGGCGTGGAGCTGGAGCTTCCCTGTGGCGTGGTCTTATGTGCGTGGAGCGTTCTTCCGGCGGGTGGCGAGTGCGAGGTTGTCAGCAGTCCTAGAGTCATTTTATGTATTGTAAATCGTGCATGTGGCACATGTTGTATTTTATTTGGATTAAACTTGGCTCTCACAGGACATTGATTGTATATTCAAGTCTGTAATGATATTTTTTGTTTTATAGACTTTGTGATATTTTATGCTTTTGCGTTTTCAGTTGAGTTATCAGTTATCATTGCTTTGCCAGCTTGTGTGTTATTTATTGGAGTCATTGTTGACCTCTTGTACTTGATAGCTGATACTATATATATTGCCGCGTCTCGGGGACGGCCGCCCTGGGGCGTGACATCGCGTATCTCCCGCGGCTCTGAGTCACTAATGGGTGGGGAGCCCTGCTCACCGAAGCTCCGGTGGGTAGGGAGGCAGAGACCGAGTGGTCATGCTCGAGAGGGAGAAGACCGAGGCCTGCCTCCATCATAGACCCTCCGCCAACCAGCTTCCCCCTCATGGTGGCCTCCCAAAGGTGGACTTGTTGCATATCCCGATCTCTTCTCTCCAGCCTCTGGCGAAGACGACCCTCCATGCTCCTGGATCGGTCCTCAGCCGCCCTCAACCTCTCTTCCAACTCCCGTGTCGTCGCCTCCAAGATCCTAAGAGCCTCCCGATCCCTATCCCCGGCTGCCTGGAGAGAACGAACCAGGTCTCCCATCAATCCCCCATGCACACCAGCCGACACCTCCAACTCCGACACTCTAGCCTCGAGGGAGTCTCTCTCGCGGCCCAGAATGGAAGACTCCTCCTCCCTTCGTAGGATGCGGGACCGCAGCTGGTCCATCACTCCCTCTCTTAGAGCTCTCTCGGACCGCAACAGGTCCACCTCATCCTCGGCCCTCGCGGCCCTCTCCCTCGCCTGATCAAGCTCCATCTGAGTAGCCAGGAGCTTGCTACGGACCATGCCTAGCTCGCTAATCAACTCGAACTCTCGATCAGAGGCACTGGACGGACGAGGAGCAGAGGAGGAAGAAGCACCGTCGGCTCTCGTTCTCAATAGAGCATCCACCTAAGCCTCAAGGACCTGAACCTGGTCCTGCAAGCGTCGCCTGTGCGTCCGCAACCCTTCTACTTGCCCGTGCTTGGAGGTGCTTGTTGGCGGTCTCAAGCTATTGTGCCTGTGTCATTTGCAGCGCTCTGTTTGAAAATTTGGGTACATAATTTTTTTTTGAAGTTATGTATTCCTGATTTGGTATTTGGATTTGATTTAGTTAAAATCCAAGATGAAGAGGTTTAAATATGAGTTTACTATGAGATGTCCAGTTTTGAGTTAGCTTTCGTACAGAAGTGGAATTAGATCAACTGGATTCCTGTAGTAAAAGTTATGGGTATTTTTCCAAGTATACCCCGGGGATGGAAATTCTGGCAGCAGCCCTGCTCGATGTTTAGCTCTAATTTCGGAATATATGGAGAGATTATTTGATCATGGCATAAACATGAAAGTTGTAGATAATCTTCTTAGCTTTCCATCGGTCTTGGAATTGAGCAATTCGGACCTGTATCGGGGAAGTTATGGCTGTTCCAGTGAAGCTTGCGCACAATTTCTAGTCGAGGGGCGACTTAGTAATTCCCCCTTAAGATATTTTGATAAATATCTCTCTCTCTCTCTCCCCTCCCAAATCCCACGTCGATTGCATTTCTTGCCCTCTCTTCTCTCTTTCAAACCCCCCCCCCCTTGGTGTTTGCTAAAAGTCCCCAAAGAGATGGTGAAGGTGGAGGTGCAAGCGCAAGTGGATTTGTGTGGGAGTGTTGTTGATGTTGTTGTTTCCTCTCTCTCTCAAGCTCTCTTTGCATGAATCCCCCCCCCCTGATTTTTGGCTGAGGAGGAGGCTAAGGAGAGGCCGAGGAGGTGGTGGTTGTGGTGGTGGCGGTTGAGGTGGTAGCGGGTGCGTCGAGGGCCCCCGAACCTCCCCCTTTTGTTCCCCGTCCAAGGTGAGCTTTTCCTCTTCTTTTTCTTGGTTTCCATGGCTTAAGGGGTTGTCGGAAGGTCATGCATGCTAGGTAGAGGTGTTAGGGTGTGTGTGAGGGGTTGGGAAGGGTTAAAATGAGGTTAGGGCGAAGTGGGCGCACGTTGGGGGCAGTCTGCGCGCGTGCGCGCACAGGCACGCGCGCATGCGAGAGCTGGTAGGCCCAGTCGGGCGCGCAGACGCGTGCGGGTGCGAGCGGGCGCGCGCGAGCGTGCGCGCGCTCACGCGCGCGCGGGCAGGGCGCGGGGCTGGGCGCCTGGGCGCTGGGCTGGGGACTAGTGCGTGCGCATGCGTGCGCGTCCGTGCGCGTGCTGGGGCGTGCGCGGAGTACTGCGCGAGGGCGGGGGCTGGGCGTGCAGTGCGCGCGGGCACCCGCGAGCGTGCGCGTGCGTGCGGCAGCGCGTCTGGGCGCGCGGGCAGGCGCGCGGCAGTGCGCCGATGGTGCTGGGGTGCGTGCGTGCGTGCGCATTCGTGCGTGCGCGTGCGGGGGGGCATGCGTGTGGCTGCCCGAGGGTTCGGGTAGGTGTCGGGGCACTCGGACTCGCGTGCGTACGTGCGTGCTCGCATGCGTGCGAACCCGTATGCATGCTTTTGTCCGAGTATGGGGTATTTCTAATGATTTCTGTGTATAAATTGTGTTGTTTCTCACCAATTGGATGCCCCTACCTTGCAGATCTCGTCGGATGGGATGCGCGAGGTCCCGGGTCGTAAGGTGAGTGGTTTGATTCCAATCCCCCCCCCCTCTCTAGGGATGCGCTCGACCCGCGTAGACGCGCGTCGCGCATCGATGGGGTCCCCTAGCTATTATATGTAGAAGCTATGCATGCACCCTTATATGATCAATATGATGCTATGCATGCCACCCTAGACTTGTATGCTAGGGATATGCACCTATACATCATGTATAGAGGCCTGTACATGCCTGGACACCATGTCCTGTACTTAAGAGCCTCGATCTATGCATGCATGATTATTATGTAGTATCCATGCCACCCTAGGCCTTGCATGTTAGGGATATGCACCCTTATATCATGTATAGCGGCCCATGCATGTTTAGGCACCTTGCCCCTTGATTCGAAAGCCCCGACCTATGCATGTTCCCATTTAGTTTAATTTATTTAAATCAAATGCGAGCTTATGATTATTAGCATGCCTTAGAGAATATTATAACCTTGTGGTTATAATATATGCTTCCCCGCATCTTAGTTATGCGCCCTGGAGGAATTATGAAGAATTCATGTCATTAGAAATGTTAGGAAGCGATGTCGACAGATCCAAGAGGATCGCATGCGTGTGGGTAGGCTGTTTCTCTTCCCTTCGTTGGATCCGTGTAGGGACTCCTCAGCGTTAGACAGGCTGTCCTGACAGAGGGCTCCCATCAGTAGGCACCTCCTGATTTGGTTTCGGACTGTGCTGAATGTGGGAGTAGACCAGGCGAGCTACGGTGTGGAGGAGAGGCTATCGGTGGACCAAGGGTGATTAACAGCCTAGTCAGTCCCAAAAGCCCATGTCACCAGTTTGAGGGTGAGGGTGAGGGTGAGGGTGTAGTGGGTTGGCGATGAGCGACCCACTGGTTTGTGTAGTTGTTGCCACTTAGAGGCTATAAATAATTGAGGTTGGTTATTGAATGATGTCGCGAGCGTGGAATCGTTCTCCCCTTCGTTGGATGGTACCATGAGGTCCCGATATAGGATATCCCGACAACCAAACAAGGAACACGAAGTACCCTAGCCCGGGTCTCAACGCTGACCTCGCAAGGCCCCTTAATCCAGAAAAGGAACACTAGAAGAAGACATCACCCTTAAAGAACACTACTAATTCTACTGAAAACCCAAGGATCACTGGGTCACGAAGCGACGCGTCTTCGCCTCATGCACACCCTCACTCCTGAAAGGAGACATTTTGGGACTTTGGGAGAGACTTAGGCGGTTCTACACCCCTGGTCCACCAGTAGCCTCTGCCCGCTCCGTAGCTTACCTGGTCCTCTGACCGGGAGCCTGTCTAACGCCGGGGCTGTACTACACGGATCGAACGAAGGGGAGAACTATTCCACGCTCGCGACATCATTCAATAACCCTCTCCCGGGTAGTATCAACAACCCGATCTCCTCAACTCGAACCACCACTCTCGATACTCACTTATCCAGATATCACACACATGCATAACAACAATCAACACACATATATATAGGGAGCTGGGAACACAAAACAATACCTCGGACCATTATACCCGGAACCTGCGCCTCCTCGACCGAAAGTGCTGCAACTCTGCCCTGAACAAACTGCAACTGAGGAGCAGGGGCACGCCTCACAGGCTGCACAGGCTACCTCCTCTGCTCAACTCGGCCACCCTGTGGCTGATGCTGCTAACGCTGAGGCTGCTGCTGCGGAGGCAGCACGCGGGGTCGGCCAGCATCTGGGCAATTATACGAAATATGACCGATGCGCTGACAGTGGTAGCAGCGCTGCGTCTCCGGTCGCCTGGCCTGGATTGGCACCGCCGCAATGGGTGCTGGACCTCGCACTGGCACCTCATCGACTGGAGGAGAGGCAACCGCTAACTGATCAAAGCGGGGCCTCTTCTTCTTGCGCTGTCACTGGTCCTGGCTCATGGGAGGTCTCTGGTCTGCAAAAGGGGTCGGAACCCTCACGAGGATCCCAAGGTCTCGCCCGACTGTCTTCGCCCGAGACACCAAGTCCGAGTACCTCGTGAATGCCTGGGAGGTGACATGCACCCGAATGGTGCTGATGAGACCCATCTCGAATCGACGGCACCGCGTCTCCTCGTCCATCACCAAGGATGTGGCAAATCTGGAAAGCCTCGTGAAGCACGTTGAGTAGTCCGCGACTGACATGGAGCCCTGCGTCAGCTGCTCAAACTCCCGCATCATGATCTGTAGCGTCGAGAACTGGAAGTACTACTCCAGGAAATACCTACGGAATCCCGCCCATGAAAGTTGCTCCACTCCCTCCGGGATGTCCACCGACCTAGTAGCCCACCAGTCGGCGGCGCTACCCTTCAGCATGAAAGTGGCCAGGGAGACTCGCTGGCGGTCGGTGCAGTGCATGGTCGAGAAGATCTTGTCCACCTCCATCAACCATCTCTCAGGGGCAAGGGGATCCGCCAACTGTCCATGGAACTCGGGAGGGTGGAGCTTCAGAAAGGCAGTGAGGCCACTCTGGTGCACTCGCGCTGCAGCCTCTAGTGTCACGCCCCAGGGCGGCCGTCCCCGTGACGCGGCAAGTGTATATATAATATCAGAATCTACACAGGAGGTCAATAATATACCATAAACAAGCAACTAGAATGACACACAGACAACAAAGAGGCTGACATAATATATACACCAAATGCGGAAGCGAAAGACTGAATCTGTAAATAAAACATACTACAGACTCGATACACAATCATCTGTCATGTGAGAGCCAATATATACAAAGACATCCAAATAAAATACAACCGCGTGCCCAAGCACGGAATATAATACATACAATCAAAAAGGGGTGCTGATAACCTCTGGTACTCGCGGGACGTAGCGCTACTCCGCTACTGATGAAATCCCTCGGGGAGCTCCTCCTTCAAGTCCGGCTCAGATAATACTGGAGAATAATAATTATGCGAGGGGTAACCCATGCATCACAATTGATATTAACCACAATCTTATTTATCCAGCCTCAAAGTGGCATAACAACATAAACCCAGTGGTTCGTCACATCGCCGAACCACCACACCCTCACCCTCACCCTCACCCCTCAATAGGTGACATAGGATATTGGGACTTACAAGCTAGTGGGTCGCTATCGCCAACCCACTACACCCTCACCCTCACCCTCACCCCTCAATATGGTGACATAGGATATTGGGACTGACTAGGCTGTTGGTCACCCTTGGTCCACCGATAGTCTCTCCTCCACTCCGTAGGCTGCTTGGCCACTCCCACAACTTCAGCACAGTCCGTCACAAATATCGGGAGGCGCCTACTGATGGGAGCCCCTCCACGGGACAGCCTTTCTAACGCTGGGGCAGTCTCTACACGGATCCAACGAAGGGAACAGAACAGCCTATCCATACGCATATGATCCACTCGGATCCGCGACATCCCTTAACTGAAATAAAGAAACCTTGGGAGGGCACCATGAGGTCCCGATATAGGATATCCCGACAACCAAACAAGGAGCACGGAGTACCCTAGCCCGGGTCTCAACGCTGACTTCGCAAGGCCCTTTAATCAAGAGAAGGGAGACTCTACGGATGTCATGAATTCTTCAGAATTCCTCCAGGGCGCATAACCAGGATGCGGGGAACAGATAATATAATAAGGGTGGAATATTATTGGGGAAAAGAACCTTGGGAGGGCAACGTTTGGTCCCGATATAGGACATCCCGACAACCAAACAAGGAACACGGAGTACCCTAGCCCGGGTCTCACCGCTGTCCTCGCGAGGCCCCTCCCCTATAATATTCACTAAGACAGGCTAATAATCACATGCTCGCATTTTATTTAAATAAATTAAACTAAATGGGAACATGCATCGGTCGGGCTTCCTAGCATGGAAACATGATAACAGGGTGCATGGTTCTTAAACGGGTCCTAAGGGTATAAGTCCCTAGCATACAAATCTAGGGTGGCATGCATACTACAGATTATCATGCTTACATAGTTTTCATATTAAACAGGTTAATATTTATTATGGTGCCCCACGGGAGGACGGTACACGCCCAAATGCATGTAACGCCTCCCTACTGGGTTTGATCGTCCCACTCACCGGAAGTCCGATCGTCGCGCGACCGTCCGTCAAGATCTGCAAGACAGGTATTTAATACGGTGAGGAAAATACACAAATACAACTAAAATACACTAAAACTACCCAACACTCGGACAAACGTACATACGGCCCGTACGCACGCGAGTCCGAGCACCCCGACTCACTCCCAAACCCCAGGCAACCGTACGCACGGCCACCCGACCTAGGCGCATAGCTGCGCCCCAGCCTGCACGCCCAGACGCACGGCCGAGCCCCTGCCCGCACGCTCGGACACGTCGCGCGCTCGGGCGCACGCACGCGCACGCCCGCGCGCACCGCGCGTCCAGCCCCCCGGGTGCACCCGCGCGCACCGCGCCTGCACCCGCACACACTGCGCCCCAGCGCAGCACCCCGCACACATTCCCCGCTCGCACCGCCTGCTCGCCCTGCGTGCACAACGCCCCCCCACACACGCACGCACGGATGCACACGCACGCACACACCCCGGCACCATCGGCGCACTGCCGCACGCTCACGCACACCCGCGCGCACCGCGCGTCTAGCCCAGCGCGCCCCCGCGCGCACTGCACGCACGCCCCAGCCCGCGCACGCACTGGTCCCCAGCACCGCGCGCACTGGTCCCCAGCACCGCACCCTGGCGCATGCCCAGGCGCCCTGCCCAGCACCCAGGCGCAGTGCCCAGGCTCCCCGCCCGGGCGCGCGCGCACGCTCACGCGCACGCCAGTGCGCACCCGCGGGCACCCCCGCTCGCGCCAACACCCGCGCGCACCTGCCTGCGCGCGCCTGCGCGCCCGCGTGCGCCCGCCTGCGCGCGCACGCGCGCAGACAGCGCCCAGCCCACTCCAAGCTCATTTTCACCCATCCCAACCCCTCACACACTCCCGAACACACCTACCCAACATGCATGACCTCCCAACCAACCCCTCAAGCCAAGAAAACCAAGAAAAGGAGGGGAGGAGCTCACCTTGGGTGGGAAAAGAAAGGGGGAGGTTCGGGGCCCTTCGCTGTCACGCCCCAGGGCGGCCGTCCCCGAGACGCGGCAGGTGTATATATCATATCAGAAGCCTACACATGAGGTCAAATACATATACTCTAAACCACAGATAAAAATGACAACATAGATCAAACAAGGCTGACATAATATATACACAATATAGCGGAAGCTAAAACTGAGTCTGTAACCCAAAACATATTACAGACTCGATACACAATCATACGTCCTGTGAGAGCCAATATACATAGAAACAACTGAATATATACAGACGCGTGCCAAGCACGAAAATAGAGTACATACAGTCAAGAAAAAGGGATGCTGATAGCCTCTGGTACTCGCGGACGTAGCGCTGCTCCGCTACTGAAGGAATCCCTCGGAAAGCTCCAACTGCTGCTCCGGCTCCAGCTCAGGCTCAGTGGCAACTGGGGAAAACATATGCGAGGGGTGAGCCACACGCTCAGTGAACGGCACAACCCATGCATCACAGACAATATTGACCACAACATATTAATCCAGCTATTCGTCCCGCCTCTAAGGGGCAGGAACAACATACACATTAATCCATCATAAACCACAATTTCCATAACCCATATCATACCCTCACCTTTACCCCTCAACAGGGGACTCAGGATGTTGGGACTAACAATCAACCATAAACAAAACCAGCGGGTCGCTCATCGCCAACCCACCACACCCTCACCCTCACCTTTCCAAAGGTGACATAGGATTTTGGGACTGACTAGGCTGTTAGTCACCCTTAGTCCACCGGTAGTCCCTCCTCCACTCCGTAGGCCGCTTGGTCTCCACCCACAACTTCAGCACAGTCCGTCACAAATATCGGGAGGCGCCTACTGATGTGGGTCCTCCGAAGGACGACCTTTCTAACGCTGGAGGTAGCCTCTACCGGATCCAACAAGGGGAACAGAACAGCCCATCCATACGCATATGATCCACTCGGATCCGCCGACTACACATCTCCACAACTCAATGTCATGAACTCTTCAGAGTTCCTCCATGGCGCATATCCAAGATGCGGGGAAACAAGTAAAATCAAAAGCAGGGTTGGAATATCATTGGGGGAAAGAAACTCGGGTTCCTGATATAGGATACCCCGACAACCAAACAAGGAACACGGAGTACCCTAACCCGGGTCTCACCGCTGTCCTCGCAAGGCCCCTCCCCTATAATATTCACTACTCATGCTAATAATCATACCAAACATATAACATTACTTATAATATTATTGGGACTAGAAACCTTGGGAGAGCAGCATGAGGTCCCGATACAGGACATCCCGACAACCAAACAAGGAACACGGAGTACCCTAACACGGGTCTCACCGCTGTCCTCGCAAGGCTCCTCCCGATAATATTACCTAAGGCATGCGATTTAACATACACTAGCATTTAATTGAATAAATAAACTAGTAGGACGCATACACAGGTCGAGGTTTCCTAACATGAAACAGGAGGCATGGTGCATGGCTCATACACATATCCTAAGGGTGCAAGTCCCTAACATGCAAAGTCTAGGATAGCATGCATTCTACAATTTAATCATACAAGCATGGATTACATATTATTGCAGGTTAATATACATCCACGGTGCCCCAGGAGAGGTCGGTATACGCCCAAGTGCGTATAACGCCTCTCTACTGGGTTGGATTGTCCCACTCACCAGTATCTGGGTCGTCGCGCGACCGTCCGTCTAGATCTGCAAGACAGACATTCAATATGGTGAGTTAAAATCCATAATCACCCAAAAATACATAACATACCCAAATAAACACCCAAAATCCCAAATTAATCACCCAACACCCCCCTGCAACCACCCGCACGGCCGGCCACCACCCGCACGGCCACCCGACCGCCCGGACGCGCCGCCGCGCCTCAGCCCGCGCACCCCGCACGCCTCGCGCCGCCCGCGAGCACCCCGCGCGCCCCCGCGCGCAGCGCCTCGCCTCGCGCGCACCCCGCGCGCACCTCCGGCACCCCGCGCGCACCTCCGCCACCTCGCCGCGCCTCGCGCGCACCACCACGGCCTCGCCGCCCTCCGCGCGCACCCTGCACTCGGCCACCACCTCGCGGCCACCACCTCGCGCACACACCTCCGCTGCCTCAGCCACCACCTCGCGCACACACCTCCGCTGCCTCAGCCACCACCTCGCGCACACACCTCCGCTGCCTCAGCCACCACCTCGCGCACGCACCACCCCTGCTCGCACGCCTAGCACCCGCGTGACCAGCTCCTCGCGCACCAGCCCGCCCAGCACCAGCCGCCCAGCACCTCGCACGACCAGCACAGCACGCCTCCCGCGCGCGCCTGCTTGCACGCCGCGCGCACGCACGCCCGCGCACGCACGCGCGCATGCCCGCGCGCGCCCAGCCTGCGCGCTGCTGCTGCTCTGCCTGCTGCCCGAGAGCATTTCCCACCAGCCCAAGACCACCCCCTGCTGCCCGAGACCACCCAAACCACCACCCACCGACCTCCGACCACCCCCACCGCCCTCCCACAGCCGCCGACCACCCCTCATACACAGATCCACACTCCTAGCATACATCTATGCAAGAAAAGTGAAGAAAAAGGCCTTACCAAGGGGAGGAAGCGAAGTCCGGACGCTCTCCGCGCGCCGAAACCTTTCCCAAAGGCTCTCTTACGCCCCGATCTACCACGGCCCTCGAAATGGCCCGAATCAGAGGACAAAGAGAGGGGGACGGAGTGGCTAGAGTCGTCGGAATCGGGTTTTGAAGACACCGGAGTGTAGATCGGGACCCGATCTACACTTCTCGTGCTTTAGGTTTTTAGGTTTGAGGGGTCTAAGGGCCTCTAATGGAAGAAAAAGAGAGAGGGAGGAGAGAGAGGGATTTGGTAGGGATGATGAACAGTAACTCGGAAAAATTAGATCCCACTCTTATATAGTGTGCGACTTAAAAACCCGGATACGCCCCGGAACTGCGAAATTTCGGGAACGTTACCGGAATTCGATGAAATTTTCGTGAGAGGCATAAAATGGCACCAGGACACCAAATATGCAGTTAGATTTCCAATCGGAGTCCTCTAACTCAGGACGATAGCTAACAGTCCAAAAATAGCGGTTCCGATCGAAAACCGGTAAAAACCAAAAACTGCCAGAACGCTCTAACGGTTACCAACAGGCTAAAAGTGACACATATATAACATTCTTCCCCCCTTAGGAAATTTTGTCCTCAAAATATGCAAAAACATCTAGGAGGGGAAAAGACGCGTCACACCTGGCATCCCTTGAGCTCCTAAGTGTCCTTAACACCGGAACGGTGCTGCCATCGCACCTCGACCAACTGGACGGTCTTGGTGCAGAGCCTCCTCACGCGGCGGTCCATGATCTCAATCGACTGCTCCACGAATGACTATCCGGCTCAGAGACGAGCGGCTCGAACGGGATGACGTGGGCAGGATCGCGGACACACCTTTACCCAACTGCGAACCCACCACTCCAAGACGGAGAGGTAAGAATTGGCGCTGAGGTGAGCCTCCGATAAACTCCAGGAAGCTCTCCTCGCAAGAAGGGGACCACTCGAACCGGACATCCTTCCGAGTAAGGCGGTTAAGAGGAACAGCTATCTTCGAGAGTCCCTCGTCAAGCTTCCTGCAATAACCCTCCAACTCGGGAAGCTCCGAGTCCTTGCGGGGTTCGACGGTCGACGCCAATATGACGCGACGAGCGTCTTGCCCGGGTCCACAGATACACCTTTACCAGAAATCACCCAGCCCAAAAGGCCTTAACCTCTAACCAAAACTCACACTTGATCTATCATCCATCTGATGCTTCCATGGTATCCCTTGCCTGGGAAAAGAAACCTCGGGAGGGCACCATGAAATCCCGATATAGGATACCCCGACAACCAAACAAGGAACACGAAGTACCCTAGCCCGGGTTTCAACGCCGACCTCACAAGGCCCCTTAATCCAGAAAGGAACACTAGAAGAAGACATCATTCTAAATAACACCACAAACCCCTCCGGATCACCTACATCTAGATGATAACTCAACGATGTCCTTCAACATCAACAACAAGACCGGACCCAACATCATTGGGAACGGTCCAACAGAAACTGGGTCACGAGCGACCCGCCTTCGCCTCATCCACACCCTCACTCCGAAAGGAGACATATTGGGACTTTGGGAGAGACTTAGACTGCTCTCTACCCCTGGTCCACCGGTAGCCTCTCCCCGCTCCGTAGCTCGCCTGGTCCTCTGACCGGGAGCCTGTCTAACGCCGGGGCTGTACTACGCGGATCCGACGAAGGGGAGAGCGATTCCACGCTCGCGACACCATTCAATAACCTCTTACCGGGTAGCCCCTACCTAGCATACTCCCAAATTCAGTACCCCTCCGACTGCATCGGCGGTACCTACTGATGGGAACTCACTGCCAGGACAGCTAAAACCCGGCTTCCTTAACCCAAACAACCACTCTTGATTCTCACTCATCCAGATACCACACACACTTGCATAACAACCATCAAACACACACCCACACATATATCCTATCACTAGAGAGCTGGGAACACAGGATAATACCTCGAACCATGACACCCGAAGGCTGCACCTCCTCGGCCGTAAGCGCTGCAACTCTGCCCTGGACCAACCGCGGCTGAGGAACAGGAGCACGCCTCGCCGGCTGCACTGGCTGCTGCTGACGCTGAGGCTGCTGCTGCTGGCGCGGAAGCTGCTGCTGCAAGAACTGCGGCTGCGGAGGCATCACTCGGGGTCGGCCAGCATCAGGGCAATTGTATCTGATATGCCCGATGCGCTGACAATGGAAGCAGCGCCGCTTCTCCGGCCGTACGGACTGGATGGGCACTGCCGCAATGGGTGCTGGATCCCACACTGGCACCGCATCTGCTGGAGGAGAGGCAGCCGCTGACAATCCAAAAATAAGCGGTTCCGATCGAAAAACCGGAAAAAAACCAAAAACTACCAGAACGCTCTAACGGTTACCAATAGGTTAAAAGTGACACATATATAACATTCGCGCACCGAAACGCCGCCACCCGGAACCACCACCACCACTCAGCCTCCTCAGCCTCCTCTTCAGCCCTCTATGGCAGCAAAAACAGGGGGGGAGATCATGCA
Source organism: Acorus gramineus (assembly GCA_030737835.1). Taxonomy (NCBI): domain Eukaryota; kingdom Viridiplantae; phylum Streptophyta; class Magnoliopsida; order Acorales; family Acoraceae; genus Acorus; species Acorus gramineus. The sequence continues at coordinate 96,168 of JAUJYN010000046.1, forward strand.
AAGAGAGCTTGAGAGAGGGGAGAACAAACAACAACCAAACCTAGCCAAGATCCACCACCACCTCCACCACCACCTCCTCCTTCTCTTTGAAACAAATCATCAAACACTTGGGGTGCAAATGAAAAGAGAGAAGGGGGACCAGAATTCTGGTCGGAAGTGAGAGGGGAAGGGAGAGAGAGAGGAGATATTTATCACAAATATCAAGGAAAATTACTAAGTCGCCCTTCAACTAGAAATTCTACGCAAGCTTCACTGGAACAGCCATAACTTCCTCGATACAGCTCCGAATGGCTCAATTCTAAAACTGATGGAAAGCTAAGAAGATTATCTACAACTTTCATGTTTATGACATGATCAAATAACCTCTCCAGCTATTCCGAATTTAGAGCCAAACATGGAACAGGGCTGCTGCCAGAATTTCCATCCCCGGGGTACACTTGGAAGAATACCCATAACTTTTACTACAAGAATCCAGTTGATCTAATTCCACCTCTGTGCGAAAGCCAACTCAAAACTGGACATCTCATAATAAAATTAGAATTAAATCTCTTCATCTTGGATTTTTACAAAATCAAATCCAAATGGCAAATTGAAAATACATAACTTACGAAAAAAATTATGTACCCAAAAACTTCAAACAGAGCGCTCCAAATGACACAGGCACAACATCTAGCTCCACCTCCCTCTCCAGGGGATCCTGAACTCTCTCCGCTGGAATCACCACGGGGACTGGGGGTACATCTAGTACCACAGGCGGATCTGCCTCAAATGGGGCATGTGGAACCGCATCACGGGCCGCTCTCAGCTCCTGAATCTCTCGTGCCTGCTCAGCCAATACTCTAGTCTGAGCCTCCAGTGCCCTGGTCTGAGTCTCCACTAAATCTGCTATCCGAGCCAATGCACGCTCCCATGCAGAAGGCTCTGCGCCGGTCCTGGCCTCACAGCCGAGGACTCTCCAGTAGCATCCTCACCTCTGGTAGGTCCGGGAACCTCCAAAGGTCGAGAGGGACCACGTCCACGCATTCCTCTGCGAGGAGGCATATGAGCAACCTAAGAAAACCAAACACTAGGATCAGAATACTCATATAGAAATCCTAGGACTCATCTCTACGAAAAGAAGACCATTGGCTCTGACAGGACCAGGCTCTGATACCAACTTTTGTCACGCCCCAGGGCGGCCGTCCCCGGGACGCGGCAAGTGTATATATGATATCAGCAGTCTAAACAGGAGTTTAATAATATACCCTAAACAACATCAACAATGACAACACAGACAACAATGAGGCTGACATGATATATACACAAATAGCGGAAGCTAAAAGACTGAATCTGTAATTCAAAGACATATTACAGACTCGATACATAATCAACTGTCCTGTGAGAGCCAATATATACAACGACATCCAAATATAATACAAACGTGTGCCCAAGCACAGAATACAATACATACAATCAAAAAGGGGTGCTGATAGCCTCTAACACTCGCGGGACGTGGCGTTGCTCCGCTACTGCTGAAGTCCCTCGGGGAGCTCCTCCTGCTGATCCGACTCAGATAACACTGGAGAAAAATATGTACGAGGGGTGAGCCACACGCTCAGTGAATAGCACAACCCGTGCATCACAATTCACATTAACCACAATTAATTATTCAAAGCCTCAAAGTGGCAGGAACTACACAATTTAGTGGGTCGCTACATCGCCGACCCACCACACCCTCACCCTCACCCTCCAATAGGTGACCCAGGATATTGGGACTGACTAGGCTGTTAACCACCCTTGGTCCACCGATAGTCTCTCCTCCACTCCGTATACCGCCTGGTCTACTCCCACATTCAGCACAGTCCGTCACCAAATCAGGAGGTGCCTACCGATGGGAGCCATATGTCAGGACGGCCTGTCTAACGCTGGGGCAGTCTCTATACGGATCCAATGAAGGGAATAGAAACAGCCTATCAACACGTATACGATCCACTCGGATCCGTCGACACCGATCTCAACTTATAAATGTCACGAATTCTTCAGAATTCCTCCAGGGCGCATAACTAAGATGCGGGGAGACACATATTATACAAGTTAATATTAAACTATGGTGCCCCAGGGGAGGACGGAATACGCCCAAGTGCATATAGCGCCTCCCTACTGGGTTGGATTGTCCCACTCACCAATACCCGGGTCGACGAGTGACCGTCCGTCAAGATCTGCAAGACAGGGTAATTAACAAGGTGAGTAAAATACACAATACAACAAAAATACGCTAAAAATACCCCACACTCGGACAAACATACATACGGCCCGTACGCACGCGAGTCCGAGCACCCCGACTCAGCCAAACCCCCCGGGCAGCCGTACGCAGGGCCACCCGCCCCGGGCTCACAGCCGCGCCCCAGCCTGCGCCCCCAGACGCGCTGCCGTGCCCCCCCGCACGCCCAGGCACACTGCACGCTCGGGCGCACGCACGCGCACGCCCGCGCGTCCAGCCCTGGGTGCACCCGCGCGCACTACGCCCCAACGCAGCGCCTAGTGCGCACACCCGCACGCACTGTGCCCCAGCACAGTGCCCCGGACGTCCGCCTGCTCGCCCTGCGTATTGCGCCCCCTGCGTAGTACCCGCACACCGCCCGCTCGCGCCGCCGCACACACCGCACGCAACGCGCCCCTGCGCAGCGCTCCTCGCCCACGGCGCGCACTGCGCCCAGCACGCCCGACCGCACGCCCAGCGAGCCCGACAACACGCGCTCAGCGCGCTGGACCGCAGCTCGCCTGCCTGCGCCTGCCAGCCAGCGCCTGCCTGCCAGCGCGCGCAGGCCTGTGCGCACGCACGCCGGTGAGCCCGCAAGCACCCGAGCCACCCCTAACCCCTCCAACCGCCCCCTCCAACCACCCAACAGCCATGAACACTCAAAACACCTCCGAAACATGCATCTAACAAGAAAAGGAAGGAAAGAAGACTCACCCAAGGAGAGGAAAGGAAGGGGAGGAGATCGGGTGCTCTTCGCGCACCGAAACACCACCTCTAAGGCCACCACCACCAAGACCTCTTCTCAGCCAAAGAGGGGCTGAAAACAGAGGTAAAAAGGGGCCATGAGAGGGGGTCACACAAGAGGGAACTCGAATCCGAGACCATGCAAAGGTAGATCGGGTCCATACCTTTCTTTTCTCCTTCTAGGCCTTCTTGATTCAACACCTCTAGCTAGATCAAAAGGGGGATTAAAGAGAGGGAGAGAGAGAGCTTGAGAGAGTTGGAAGGGATGATGAATAGTGGGGGAGCTTTATTTGGTCGTGGGATTTATTTATGCTCACACACACACCACACACTCTCACACCCACTTAACTTAGGGCTAATTAATTAGGTTTAGGCTAGGTTTAGGTGCACCTAGGTGAGATTTGACCCTAGTCAACCCAACCACACTAAAATCCAAAAGAGTTGACCAAGTCATGGACCCACATTTGACCAAGTCAAGTCTCCCAATGACTTCTCGCTTGGTCAAAACCCGGATACGATTCAGAACTACGAAATTCTGAAACGTTACCGGAATTCGATGAAATTTTCGTGAGTGGCTTGAAAAGGCACCAGGACACATAATATGCAGTTAGATTTTCAATCGGAGTCCTCAAACTCAGGATGATAGCTAAAAGTCCAAAATTTTAGCGGTTGCGATCAAAAACGAAAAAAGCTGAAAGACTGCCAGAATGTTCCAATGGTTACCAGAAGGCTAAAAAGTGACACATATATAACATGGCTTATCATGTAGCCTTTCCCCACAGCTGGCTCATGCCCACGACGTCGTCCTTGTCCAATGGCCGAGGCGTTATGTCCACGATCCTGCTCATGTCATTCTGTTCGATCGCCTCATCCTCGAGGTGGATTTGTCGTTCATGGAGTAGTGGATCGAGGTCAAGGACATCATGAGAAGAGGCTCCACGCTAAGACCGTTCCTTTGATTATAGTGTGTTGGTAGCGCCAGTCCGGTGTGAAGACCACTTGGGAGCAAAAGGTCTATGCATGATACTTTCGGTCTTCCCTTTGGGTTTCCTTAAATTTCGAGGACTAAATTTCCTAAGGGGGGAAGAATGTTGTGTCTGTGTCATTTGGAGCGCTCTGTTTGAAGATTTGGGTACATGATTTGGTATTTGGATTTGATTTTGTTAAAATCCAAGATGAAGAGGTTTAAATATGAGTTTACTATGAGATGTCTAGTTTTGAGTTAGCTTTTGAACAGATGTGGAATTAGATCAACTGGATTCTTGTAGTAAAAGTTATGGGTATTTTTCCAAGTATACCCCGAGGATGGAAATTCTGGCAGCAGCCCTGTCCTATGTTTAGCTCTAATTTTGGAATAGCTGGAGAGATGATTTGATCATGGCAAAAACATGAAAGTTGTAGATAATCTTCTTAGCTTTCCATCGGTCTTGGAATTGAGCAATTCGGAGCTGTATCGGGGAAGTTATGGCTGTTCCAGTGAAGCTTGCGCAGAATTTCTAGTCGAAGGGCAACTTAGTAAATTCTCCTTTAGATATTTTGATAAATATCTCTCTCTCTCTCTCCCCTCCCAAAATCCCACGTCGATTGCATTTCTTGCCCTCTCTTCTCTCTTTCAAACCCCCCCCCTAGGTGTTTGATAAAATGTCTCAAGGAGAAGGTGGAGGTGCTAGTGCAAGAGGGTTTGTTCAAGTGTTGTTGTTGTTGTTGTCTCCTCTCTCTCTCAAGCTCTCTTTGCATGAATCCCCCCCCCCTGATTTTCGGCTGAGGTGGAGGGCTGAGGAGGCTGAGTGGTGGTGGTGGTGGTGGTGGCGGTTGAGGTGGTCGCGGGTGCGTCGAGGGCCCCCGAACCTCCCCCTTTTGTTCCCCCTCGAAGGTGAGCTCTTCCTCTTCTTTGTCTTGGTTTCCATGGCTTAAGGGATTGTGGGAAGGTCATGCATGCTAGGTAGAGGTGTTAGGGTGTGTGTGAGGGGTTGGGAAGGGTTAAAATGAGGTTAGGGAGAAGTAGGCGCGCGTTGGGGGCGGTCTGCGCGCGTGCGCGCGCGGGCTCGCGCGCAGGCGAGCGCTAGCAGGCCCAGCCAGGCGCGCAGACGCGCGCGGGCACGTGCGCGCGGGTGCGTGCGGGTGCAGGCGCGAGCGGGGGTGCGAGCCGGGGTGCGCGCGGGAGTGCGCGCGAGTGCACGCCAGTGCGCGCGGGCATGCGCGCGAGCGTGCACGCGCGCGGGCAGAGAGCCTCGGCATGCGCCTGGGCGCGAGGCTGGGCGCCTGGGCGCTGGGCTGGGGACCAGTGCGCGCGCGGGCATGCATGCGCTTGCGTGCGCGTGCTGGGGCGTGCGCGGGGTGTCGCACGAGGGCGCGGGCTGGGCGTGCAGTGCGCGTGAGCGCGCGCCCGCGTGCGCGTGCCTGCTGCAGCGCGTCTGGGCGCGCGGGCAGGCGCGCAGTACTGCGCCGATGGTGCTAGGGTGCGTGCGTGCGTGCGCATTCGTGCGTGCGCGTGCGGGGGGCCATGCGTGTGGCTGCCCGAGGGTTCGGGTAGGTGTCGGGGCACTCGGACTCGCGTGCGTACGTGCGTGCTCGCATGCGTGCGAGCCCGTATGCATGCTTGTCCGAGTATGGGGTATTTCTAATCATTTCTATGTATAAATTGTGTTGTTTCTCACCAGTTGGATGCCCCTACCTTGCAGATCTCATCGGATGGGATGCGCGAGGTCCCGGGTTGTAAGGTGAGTGGTTTGATTCCAATCCCCCCCCTCTCTAGGGATGCGCTCGACCCGCGTAGACGCGCGTCGCGCATCGATGGGGTCCCCTAGCTATTATATGTAGAAGCTATGCATGCACCCTTATATGATCAATATGATGCTATGCATGCCACCCTAGACTTGTATGCTAGGGATATGCACCCATACATCATGTATAGAGGCCTGTACATGTCTGGACACCATGTCCTGTACTTAAGTGCCTTGATCTATGCATGCATGATTATTATGTAGTATACATGCCACCCTAGGCCTTGCATGCTAGGGATATGCACCCTTATATCATGTATAGCGGCCCATGCATGTTTAGGCACCTTGCCCCTTGATTCGAAAGCCCCGACCTATGCATGTTCCCATTTAGTTTAATTTATTTAAATCAAATGCGAGCTTATGATTATTAGCATGCCTTAGAGAATATTATAACCTCGTGGTTATAATATATGCTTCCTCGCATCTTAGTTATGCGCCCTGGAGGAATTCTAAAGAATTCATGTCATTAGAAATGTTAGGAAGCGATGTCGACGGATCCAAGAGGATCGCATGCGTGTGGGTAGGATGTTTCTCTTCCCTTCGTTGGATCCGTGTAGGGACTCCTCAGCGTTAGACAGGCCGTCCTGACAGAGGGCACCCATCAGTAGGCACCTCCTGATTTGGTTTCGGAATGTGCTGAATGTGGGAGTAGACCAGGCGAGCTACGGTGTGGAGGAGAGGCTATCGGTGGACCAAGGGTGATCAAGAGCCTAGTCAGTCCCAAAAGACCATGTCACCATTTTGAGGGTGAGGGTGAGGTTGTAGTGGGTTGGCGATGAGCGACCCACTGGTTTGTGTAGTTGCTGCCACTTAGAGGCTATAAATAATCTGAGGTTGGTTATTGAATGATGTCGCGAGCGTGGAAATCGTTCTCCCCTTCGTTGGATCCGATGTAGGAACTCCTCGGCGTTGGCTATACCTGTCAGAGGACTAGGCGGAGGCCACGAGGGTGGGAGAGGCTACCGGTGGACCAGGGATGTAGAGCAGTCTAAGTCTCTCCCAAAGTCCCAAGTTTCCTCCTTTCAAGAGTGAGGGTGTGGATGAGGCGAAGACGCGTCCATCGTGACCCATTCGTTGTTCGACCGTTCCCATAGATGTTGGGTCCGGTCTTGTGATCGATGTTGAGAGACATCGATGGGCGTTTATCTATATGTAGATGATCCAGCAGTTTTGAGTGGACCAGTAAATTCGGGTCTCTTCAACCGACGGCATGGTCCCTAGACCTGTAAATCCGGGTCTCTTCGACCGACGGTATGGTCTCTCCCCATAAGTCCCAAAAGACTCCTTTCGGGAGTGAGGGTGGGGGTGAGGTTGGTCGCGCCGCCGCGTGACCCAGTGATCATTGGGTTTCTACCCATCTTTTTCCTTGAAGAAGGGAACTGATTTATGTATTGATCTGTAGATTGTGATTGGTTTCCAGCCACTCACTGAGCTTGTAGCTCACCCCTCGCATACTGTTTCTTTTCATGGGCAGTGTTGGGCGTGGAGCTGGAGCTTTCCTGTGGCGTGGTCTTATGGGCGTGGAGCGTTCTTCCGGCGGGTGGCGAGTGCGAGGCTGTCAGCATTCCTAGAGTCTTTTTATGCTTTGTAAATGGTGCGTGTTGCACAGGTTGTATTTTTCTTTGGTCTAGACTTGGCTTCCACAGGACAGTGATTGTGTATTCAGGTCTGTAATAATGTTTTTGATTTACAGACTTGTTATATATTATGCTTCCGCTTTTCAGTCAGTTATCTTTGTCTTGCTTTGTCGCCTTGTGTATTGTTGTTGGTGTCCTTATTGACCTCAGGTATTGATAGCTGATATTACATATTCTTATTGCCACATCTCGGGGACGCCTGGGACGTGACACAAGCTTCTTCTCCAACTCATTCAGCTCTACCTACAAAAGAAGACATCATTTAGAACACAAAGAGAAGAGCAAGGAGGGAAAAGAGAAATGAGCTTTTCTTACATAGGCGTCCGAGATCTCCTCCTCCATGGTCCCGAGGATGTCGACAAACTCTTGGTGGAACTAGGCCATGTACTCCTCACTGCTAACCACCTCGGGACGACTCTCAACCATGGTCCCCCTCTCAACCCATCTCCGCACGTACACTGGATAGTTCCTCGGGAAGTTCGTATCCCGAGGAATTCCGACCACCGGGATCGGAGGACGCTTCGGCAGAGGATCGGGCACCCACTAGTGGTACCCAAGCTGGCGGACCACCCGGCTGATCGCATGAAAGACCACCTCATTGAAGAAGATCAGCCAGATTTCCCGCGACAGCTCCTCGGGGACCTCCTCCTCGGCATAAGGCCTCCAAGTCATCTACAACAGACATGAGAAGAGAGCTTAGGTAATAAAATCAAGTACAAGCTAGAAAATTCAGAGAATATACCTCTTCTTCCTTCAAAGCACGGAAGCCTCCGAAACTGCGCAAGGCGACGCAGGCGAGAAGCCCCTGGAGGCGCCCATCTCATAGCCCAAGGGAGGGCACGGTCAAAGACCAGCTGGGTCGGATGAGCAATGGCGAAGTGCTCATACCCGAAAATCTGCAGAAAGAAAGTCAAAACCAAAGTCAGGTGAAGTTAATGAACTTAAATCAAATCATTTCTATCTTCACTAATTATACCTGTAGAAACGCTGCAAAGCCACCAAGATTCTTGCCCCCGGCCCTCTTCACCTTTCTCGACAACTCCACGAAGAGGTGAGACAACATGGCCGCTCCCCATGCAAAGCGTCCCATGGCCTCTAGGTCCCTCATCAGCAACAGAGAGTGAGAGGAGACCTTGTCGGAAGCCGTCGAGAAGAGAACCTGGCCGAAGAAATAGAGGAAGAACGCCCTCAACTCCCTCCGAGCCCTCTGTGGGCACGCGGCCGCCTCTCTCACCTCGATCATCAGCCTCCTCCTCTCGAAACTGGCCACAGCCTCACCCTTCTGACGCCACGTAAAAGAGCCGAGGCCGTACTCCTCAAAAGCTGTCCGAGAGGGATCCGGTTCAACGTCCTCTCGCGCTCCACGTACTCCCAATCCCTGATCAACTCCTGGAAGAGCGCCCTGTAGTCTGGACTGGTAGCCACTATCACCGCCTCGCCCAAGACTGGGAGGCCCGTGATCCGCTAAACGTCCTCCAACGTCGACATCACCACACCAGTGGGGAGGATAAATGTGCAGCTTTCTGGATCCCACCTCTCCGCCAACGCCTCTAGATAAGGGCGGTGGACATGGAACGGCTCAATCAGAAAGAAGGAGCAAAAGCCCCCGCTTCACCACTAGGTTCCTCTCCTCCGGCCTCAGGGCATCATACCACCGCTTCGTCCCATGCCAGAGGGCTCGAATACGGTTCGGCCGCTGAAACAACAGAAGAAGAGGTGAGCCTGAAAGGTGAGAATCCTAAACAAAATTTTCATTTCTAAACCATGCTTAGAGGATTAAATATACATATGCAAGCATGAAACATGAATACACCTCTTTTTACCCCTTTAAACACTCCCACCGTGGTCTATCTACAAATCAAAATTCACCATACTTAAAACTACATAAACACACTTTCTTCTTACCGTGTAAAGCATGCTTATAACACTCCCACCATAAATCATGAAACACATGCTTACATACCATCCTATCACTATCTAAAAACATACTTATCTAAAGAAACAACAAAATTATTATTCCCTTTTACCATCTCTTGTATTAAAACCAAACACCCTATTTTCTATAAATAAAGCATCGTATAAAGCCATAAAGTGATGCATGCTTATGAAATCCCATCGTAATCATTTTTCACAAACAAAGCATGCCTATTTAAAAGACGCATATATATGTACTCCTTACACACTTCATGTATACCACGAAAACATATACATTTAGAACAAAATAATAGGTAGAAGGAAATAGAGGCATACCACGGCTCGTGTGGCCCCGGGAATCCCCGCCCCGTCGTCGTCCCCCTCATCGTCGTCCCCCTCCTCCTCAACCACGGCCTCCTCAGCCTCCTCTGCGCCAGTACCCTCCTCACCCATGGCCTCCTCGGCCTCAAAACCAATGCCCCCTCCCTCACCCACCGCACCAATCAGCACCTCATAGTCACCCAAGGTTCTCCTCGCCTCTTCCTCACCTGCTACAATAGCCTCACCATCACCAAGGCCACCCTCGTCCTCACCAAATACCTCACCAAAGATACGGGCCATCTCGTCACTAATGACAGCCCCCTCACCCCCTGTTTCACCTCTCATACTACCCTAGGCCAACCCTCCGGCCTCCAAAACCACCTCTACGGACTACCGGTCGATCCCCACGCCTCCTCTTGCGTGTGTAACCAATCAAACCACTCTCAACCCCCGGGGCAGCCCCCAAAGGCATGCCCCCGACCTCACCCGCGCCCACCAATGGCATCTCCGCCGTTTGGGTCGCCTCCTCCACGACCCTCCTCTCCGCCCCATCGCTCTCCGACGAGCTAGACCTCGAGACAGCCCCTCTCTGCTCTCAGGAAGACCGGAGACGCTTCATCATCGAAGCCGTCCTCTTCCCCTTCGTCATCTCCTCCGATTTCGCAAAAAGAAAGCCCCAAAGGAAACTAGGGCTACGAAATCAAAGAAGAAAGGAGTGATCAAGGGTGAATCAAAGACAAGAAAAACCAAGTTTTTCAGTTTCAAACAGAGAAGAAGAAGTGTTGGAGGGAGAAGAACCATTTTCAAAACGTGCGGGAGAGAGAGGGTCCTTTTTCAGTTATAAGGGACATAGTCGGCTGGCAACTAGTCGCGTCTAGCCGCCCCCTGTCCAACGGCTAAGTACCACTAGTCGCCCCTCCCTGCTGGCTAAATACCACTAGCCGCCCCCTGCCAGCTTCTCAAAACACACTTATTTTCCAAGTTTTCTAAAACAAACGGCCATGTATTGGTTTATTTCCAAGTCTTACTTGATCAAACACAACTCTCTTGAAGTTTTATCACATTTCCAGTACAATTCAGTTTAAATTTCCTCAGTTCTGGTTCTTTTACAGAATCTTTGTCTTTCGAATGATCCAATTCACCAAATCAAACACACTTTATTTTACTTTTTGTCTGCGATATCCCTTGATTTGCTGAGCTACCCAAGCATGGGTATGGTAGGCACAAGGAAACTAACGCCGGGCTGCTCCGTGCACGATGGCTAAGAACCCCGTCCGAGGGTTGGATCACTATAAATAGGGGGTCTCTAACCATTCATTCATAATCAATTCATTCCCAATATATACCCATCAATAACCTCCAACAACCCATTCCCAACCATCCCCCCACACCACCACTTTAAACCCTTGAGAGAGAAAGTGAGAAAGAAACCCATCTCCTACACCAAACCACTCTCCAAATCCACTCTCCAAAACCCAGGTTAAATCCAGTTTAACCTCTGCCAAAACCAAAACCAAACCCTACCCAGGTTCTGCCCAATTGAACTAGGTACCAGGCGGCTGCCCACAACTAGCCGCCCCTCACCAAGAGGCTAAATACAACTAGCCGGCCCTTCCCTAGCCCACCTTAGTCCCAATTCTCCTCTAGTCAGGTTCCTGAAGCAGAAGAGGTTTCCTGTGTAATAGCCCGGATCCTCTTATGCCGACTTATGCTAATATTTACGTGTTTGGATTGCAAAATAGGATAAGTTTATGTTATTAAGCTTTTTGTCCTTGAAGCCTTGCATTTGGTTACATTTTCAGAAAGCACCTTCGAGGCATAATTGGATTTTGCGCTAAACATATGAAGTCTTCATTTTTGAGTTATCTCTCATATAAAATTAGTTTGGTGTCATTTGAAGCTATATTAGAAAAGTTATGGTTATTTTACCGTTTCTGCCCATAGAAGAAGAAATCGCGAGGTCTTCTGTTCGTCATTATTTTTAATATAGTTGGAGGCTTCTTTTGATCTTGGTCTAGACATAGAAGTTATACATATTTTCGTTACCTTTCCAACAGAAGTTGAATCATTTGAAGTGGACTCTCCTACAACAAGATATAGCGGTTTGAGTCGAGGCTGCGCAGGTTATTAAGGAAGGGTACTTTGGTAATTTTAGCGGATTTATAAATTTCATTTGATTGTTAGGTGAGTCGGTGGCGTGGGTGGTTATATATGGTGAGAGAGAGAGTCGTCCGAGGCTCTTTGAGGGAAAACAAAAGGGGGAAAAATTAGGAAAAATTAGGAAAAGCTTCGTGGAATATTTTTCGTGTCATACTGGGTAAGGATTCTTGTTCTTTTCATCGTTATTCTTCATCTAGGGTTGTTCTATTTTAGTTCTAAATTAAAAATTGTGATTTGGGACTGGAATATGAATTTGTTTTTGGGGCTGGGTAAATAAGAATTGGAGAGTTATTTTTATTGCGTTAACTTAGGGTTTGTATTTAGGACATCAGATTTGATTTGGGGGAAACTGAGAATTTCTTGATTATTAGAATTATATGTTAGTATCTGATTGAGATTATATTTTTATCAGTGGATTTCCTCTCTGCTTGTTTTAAGAGTTGGAATAGGGTGAGTCCAGTTGAGATGGTGAATTGCGAGGTAAGTAACCCGATCGATATTTGTTTGTCCTACATTCCATTCCACGTGGTATTGTTATAAGTGACCCAATATTTGTGTTTGTTATTTCCAATTCCGCGCTTCATTGTTGTTTCTTATCATCTCTGATATTGTTGAGACCCGATCGGTTACTATACTATATTGTTGAGACCCAGAATTATTCATGTCACCTTTATTAATTAGAATTGTTTCTCATTGAGGCTTGCTTCATATTTATCCACTATAATTCAATTATCATTCGAGAGTGTGGTTTATATTATCCCAGTTCAGATTAGTCTTTGAAGTGTCATTATTGAGGTTTGTTTCGTGATTCATCATCATTATCTAATCGTTGTCATTTATCATTGTTCTAGACAGTTTTCGAGAGTTACTAAATCTATAGTTGATTTGTGAGCCTTTCTTTGATCATGATGTATCCATCCCAGTGTCTTGCCATTGATCTATGATCTGCATGGTCGTGCTGTCCGACCATGAAGCCTTGTACTGTGTGTTTCATTGCTTGTATATTACCTCTTACATTTGTATTCTTGGAGTTGGATGACCATAGACCTTACAGTGAGGGTTGAGGATTACCTCCCCAGCGCGCATGAGTACGTACGGTCCAGCGAGGGGGACTTGAGAATACCCTGCCGTGCCTGGACGTTCCGAGGGCCAGGTAGCGATTCCGCGGTGGACGTTCCGAGGGCCACACGCGAGAGGTATAGATGTGGACATCCCGGACATAGGGGCCGAGATGGGGTCATGTAGATGGTCTATCCGGAGCTTCAGTCATTCAGGAGCCAGAGTTGTGATTCCCTTATCATTCTTGTAAAGTTGTGACATCTCGAGTGCCATCAATGAGTTAATTGACCTTCTTTGCTTGATGGGTGATTTCAGAGTATGTGCCTTCAGTCCAGTGGTGTTGCTTCTTGATGATATTATTGGTCCTATCACTTGTGATGTGTTCGTTTGAGCTACTCATTCCTATTTTTATATATCAGCGATGTTATTGTTCTCTCATAGAGTGCTTTCATGTGTTATTATGCTTTGACCTGATGTTGACGAAGCTTGACTTTGATGTCATCCTTGTTTTCCTTATGCGTGGAATGTCTGGGTTGCTTACTGAGCATCTTTCGCTCATTCTATTCTATTTTCCTATTTTTGCAGAGTAGAGGCGGGGGTTCTTGGGCGTTGACTTTGTCTTCTTTTGGGGGTCACGTCCAGTTGGTGATAGGTATATATATGTAGATATGGATATTGTTGATGTTTTGGATCTGTATATGATTATTTTTTTGTAGAGGCTGGTCTAGTGAACCATGCCTATGTTAAATGCTCTATATATATGGATGACTGTATATGAGGTGTGTTAGATGCTCTGTTGACTGCTTAAACTTTCCTGGGTGAGTTTATATAGGTGATTATATATTTCTTGATGATTATATGTTATCCCAGGGTTGTTACCAGATGAGTTTATATAGGGTGGTTATTTCGATGTTTTTTTTTATATATAAACGAATGGTGAGTTTTGAGGCACGTGGCGTGCACGTGTCGAGGGTTTGGGACACGGGCCGTCACAGTTGGTATCAGAGCCTAGGTTAGGCCTCATTGAGTCAATTGAGGATTTAAGCGGAAGTTCAACAGAGCAATAGCATAGGGTTAGATGTCTAGAATCATATACAGAGCATTTTGGGATAAGAGAAATTGTCTTAATTTATATGATGTGTTTTGTAGGCTTCGATGGATCAGGCGGCTCACTCAGAATCATCAGATGCTGATAGGGTGATCCAGGCCATTGGGGACATGACTGGAACATTGCGAGAACATATTAATGCTACCCTGGAGCTCAGCAAATGAATGTGACAGCCAAGGATCAAGGGATGTATGATACTTTCATGAAGATGGCTCCACCACTATTCTATGGGACGACAGATCCGATGATTGCAGAGGAGTGGTTATTCTTACTGGAGAAGACGTTTTGGGCGATCAAGTGCCAAGAGGAGGATAGGGTTCCTTTGACTCTATTCCGATTGGCTGGTGATGCAGAGTTGTGGTGGCGTATGGTGGAGCGTACGCAGACATCCTCGATCACCTGGGAGAGGTTTGTACAACTCTTCAATGAGAAATATTTTCCAGAGGCAGTTCAGAGGGAGAAGGAGCAGGAGTTTTTGTATCTGCAGCAAGGACAACGATCAGTGGCTGAGTATGATGCAGAGTTTACTCGACTATCACGATTTGGGGCACATGTCTTACGGGATGAAGAGGCTAGGGCGAGGAGATTTGAGAGGGGACTTCATCCTGACATCCGTATCGCATTGACTGCATTGAAGCTCCCCACCTATGCTCTTGTATTAGAGCGAGCTTTGTTACTGGAGCAAAACCTGAAGGAGATACCGCGTGCTCGTGCACCATTGGGCGGTGTTACTGCGTCTGGAGTAGGTCAAGTTGGAGGAACTGGGGGGCCCATTCGTCGAGACAACACACCGAGAGGCCGTCATGATAGACGACAGCGAGAGCGGCGACCACCGCAGCAACAACAACCACTACAGCAGAGGGAGCAAGGTCAGGGAACCTATCAGCCTAGAGGATGCTTTACATGTGGTCAGATGGGACACCAGGCTCGTGACTGTCGACAGAAGCAAACTGGACCTTCTCGGGTCTGTTTCACCTGTGGTCGTGAGGGTCACATAGCACGCCAGTGTCGTCAGACAGCAAGGAATCCTGCAACACAGGGGCAAGGGTCAAGAGGAGCTACAGAGTCACAGAGGCAGCCAGCTCAGGGGATCGTGTACGCCGTGACTGAGCAGGACGCACGAGCAGCTCACGATGTCGTGAGAGGTACTATCTCAGTCTCTCAGTCGATCGCATCTATCTTGATTGATCCAGGAGCCTCTCATTCATTCGTTGCACTGCATTTTGTACCTTGTTTGGGAGTTGAGCCGACTCCATTGCTTCGTCCACTGGCGATATCGCTTCCGACAGGCTCTGTGGTGACCACTGATCGCATATGTCGATCATGTCCCATTTTCGTCGCTAGGCGTGAGTTGAGGGCCGATCTGATATTGTTTGAGATGGTGGATTTTGATATCATTCTGGGGATGGACTGGTTAGCTAGTTATCATGCGAATGTGGATTGTTTCTCCAAGATAGTCACATTCAAGCTTCCTAATCAGCCAGAATTTCGGTTTGATGGAGAGAGAGGCGCAACAGAGGTCCGGATCATCTCATGTTTACAGGCACAACAGTTGATTCAGGACGGTTGTGCTTGCTTCTTAGCACACGTGGTGGATTGCGCGGTATTGCCTGGGCGAGTGGAGGATGTCCCTGTGGTTCAAGAGTTTCCAGATGTCTTCCCTGAAGAATTACCTGGACTACCACCAGCTCGAGAGGTCGAGGTCTCTATAGAGCTACTCCCAGGGACTTCTCCTATCTCCAAAGCCCCATACAGGATGGCACCAGCAGAGTTGAGGGAGTTGAAGACACAACTCGAGGATTTGTTAGAGAAGGGCTTCATCAGGCCTAGTGTTTCTCCTTGGGGTGCACCAGTTCTGTTCGTAAAGAAGAAGGACGGATCACTGAGGCTGTGCATTGACTATCGTCTTCTTAATCAGAAGACTGTGAAGAACAAGTATCCATTACCAAGGATTGATGATCTGTTCGATCAGCTGAGAGGGGCACAGATGTTCTCCAAGATTGATTTGAGATCGGGCTATCATCAATTACCGATAAAAAAGGAGGACATTCCAAAGACAGCATTTCAGACAAGATACGGCCATTATGAGTTTGTCGTCATGCCTTTTGGGCTGACAAATGCTCCTGCAGTATTCATGGCGTTGATGAACAAGATATTTCAACCATATCTAGACCAATTTGTGGTGGTGTTCATCGACGACATCTTGATATACTCTCCAAACAGGGAGGAGCATGCGAAGCATCTGAGGATTGTACTTGGTGTCCTTCAAGCACACAAGCTGTATGCTAAATTCAGCAAGTGCGAATTCTGGTTGGAGAAGGTGGCATTCTTAGGGCATGTGATCTCGAAGAAGAGAGTCGAGGTGGACCCTAACAAGGTGGAGGCAGTGATGAGCTGGAAGCGCCCCACCAATGCCACTGAGATTCGTAGTTTTCTTGGTTTGGCTGGCTACTATCGCAGATTTATCCAGGATTTCTCAAAGATTACAGTTCCACTGACTCGTCTGACATAGAAGAATGCCAGATGTGAGTGGACAGATCAGTGTGAAGCCAGTTTCGAGGAGTTGAAAAGGCGTTTGACTTCAGCTCCTATCCTTACTATTCCTAGTGGTACAGGAGGCTTTGTGGTCTATAGTGATGCCTCACAGAGAGGGCTGGGTTGTGTTTTAATGCAACATGGCAAGGTAGTAGCTTATGCATCGAGACAATTGAAGCCACATGAGCAAAACTATCCTACCCATGATCTGGAGTTAGCAGCTGTGGTATTTGCATTGAAGATTTGGAGGCATTATCGGTATGGTGAGACGTTTGAGGTATTCACAGATCACAAGAGCTTGAGATATTTATTTTCACAGAAGGAGCTAAACTTCCGTCAGAGGCGATGGCTCGAGCTTTTGAAGGATTATGATTGCACCATTCAATACCATCCAGGGAAGGCGAACGTCGTTGATGATGCCCTGAGTAGAAAGTCAGCAGTAAGTGTAGCGCATCTGATGGTTAGTGAGTGGTGTTTGCTCGAGGAAATTCGAGACTCTGATGTGACATTGCAGATGGGAATGCCAGGAGTTTTGATTGCCCAGATGAGGGTACAACCGATCTTGTTAACCCAGATTGGAGAAGCTCAGAGGAGAGATGTCGAGTTTGAGGAGTACCGCAGAGTATCTGAGTCTGAGACAGTGGTTTCAGAATGGAAGACGAGGACAGATGGATTACTCTACATTCGAGAACGGATGGGAGAAGAACCTAGCATTGATGGAGTTTGCCTACAATAATAGCTACCATAGCAGCATCGGGATGGCACCGTTTGAGGTATTATATGGTAGAAGGTGTAGGACTCCTATTTGTTGGGAGGAGGTTGGAGATCGACAGATGCTTGGACCGGAGATCGTGCAACGATCGACCGACGCAATTCGTGTCGTCAGAGATCGGCTTAAAACAGCTCAGAGTCGACAGAAAAGCTATGCCGATAACCGGAGGAGAGATTTGGAGTTTCAAGTTGGGGACCACGTTTTTCTGAAGATATCACCGACGAAAGGGGTGATGAGGTTTGGGAAGAAGGGCAAATTGAGCCCTAGATATACTGGTCCATTTGAGATCCTAGAGAGAATTGGTACGTTGGCATATCGGCTTGCTTTGCCGCCACAATTGGAAGGTGTTCATAATGTGTTTCATGTGTCCATGTTGAGGAAGTATCATCCGGATCCGTCGCACATCATTGATTATCAACCTTTAGAGGTTCGTGATGATTTGACGTTCGAGGTGCGACCCATCCGCATTGTAGCACGTCAAGAGAAGCAGTTGAGGACTAAGACCATTCCATTGGTTAAGGTCCTATGGAAACATCAGACCTCCGAGGATGTGACATGGGAGCGTGAGGCGGAGATGAGGGAGCGTTATCCTCATCTGTTTTCATCCTGAGGTGTGCTTTGCGGATTTGGAGGACCAAATCCTGTTTAAGGGGGGTAGGATGTAATAGCCCGGACCCTCTTATGCCGAATTATACTAATATTTACGTGTTTGGATTGTAAAATAGGATAAGTTTATGTTATTAAGCTGTTTGTCCTTGCATTTGGTTACATTTTCAGAAAGCACCTTCGAGGCATAATTGGATTTTGCGCTAAACATATGAAGTCTTCATTTTTGAGTTATCTCTCATATAAAATTAGTTTGGTGTCATTTGGAGCGGTATTAGAAAAGTTATGGCTATTTTACCGTTTCTGCCCATAGAAGAAGAAATGGCGAGGTCTTCTGTTCGTCGTTATTTTTAATATAGTTGGAGGCTTCTTTTGATCTTGGTCTAGACATAGAAGTTATAGATATTTTCGTTACCTTTCCAACAGAAGTTGAATCATTTGAAGTGGACTCTCCTACAACAAGATATAGCGGTTTGAGTCGAGGCTGCGCAGGTTATTAAGGAGGGGTACTTTGGTAATTTTAGCGGATTTATAAATTTCATTTGATTGGGTGAGTCGGTGGCGTGGGTGGTTATATATGGTGAGAGAGAGAGTCGTCCGAGGCTCTTTGAGGGAAAACAAAAGGGGGAAAAATTAGGAAAAATTAGGAAAAGCTTCGTGGAATATTTTTCGTGTCATACTGGGTAAGGATTTTTGTTCTTTTCATCGTTATTCTTCATCTAGGGTTGTTCTATTTTAGTTCTAAATTAAAAATTGTGATTTGGGACTGAAATATGAATTTGTTTTTGGGGCTGGGTAAATAAGAATTGGAGAGTTATTTTATTGCGTTAACTTAGGGTTTGTATTTAGGACATCAGATTTGATTTGGGGGAAACTGAGAATTTCTTGATTATTAGGATTATATGTTAGTATCTGATTGAGATTATATTTTTATCAGTGGATTTCCTCTCTGCTTGTTTTAAGAGTTGGAATAGGGTGAGTCCAGTTGAGGTGGTGAATTGCGAGGTAAGTAACCCGATCGATATTTGTTTGTCCTACATTCCATTCCACGTGGTATTATTATAAGTGACCCAATATTTGTGTTTGTTATTTCCAATTCCGCGCTTCATTGTTGTTTCTTATCATCTCTGATATTGTTGAGACCCGATCGGTTACTATACTATATTGTTGAGACCCATAATTATTCATGTCACCTTTATTAATTAGAATTGTTTCTCATTGAGGCTTGCTTCATATTTATCCACTATAATTCAATTATCATTCGAGAGTGTGGTTTATATTATCCCAGTTCAGATTAGTCTTTGAAGTGTCATTATTGAGGTTTGCTTCGTGATTCATCATCATTATCTAATCGTTGTCATTTATCATTGTTCTAGACAGTTTTCGAGAGTTACTAAATCTATAGTTGATTTGTGAGCCTTTCTTTGATCATGATGTATCCATCCCAGTGTCTTGCCATTGATCTATGATCTGCATGGTCGTGCTGTCCGACCATGAAGCCTTGTACTGTGTGTGTTTCATTGCTTGTATATTACCTCTTGAATTTGTATTCTTGGAGTTGGATGACCATAGACCTTACAGTGAGGGTTGAGGATTACCTCCCCAGCGCGCATGAGTACGTACGGTCCAGCGAGGGGGACTTGAGAATACCCTGCCGTGCCTGGACGTTCCGAGGGCCAGGTAGCGATTCCGCGGTGGACGTTCCGAGGGCCACACGCGAGAGGTATAGATGTGGACATCCCGGACATAGGGGCCGAGATGGGGTCATGTAGATGGTCTATCCAGAGCTTCAGTCATTCAGGAGCCAGAGTTGTGATTCCCTTATCATTCTTGTAAAGTTGTGACATCTCGAGTGCCATCAATGAGTTAATTGACCTTCTTTGCTTGATGGGTGATTTCAGAGTATGTGCCTTCAGTCCAGTGGTGTTGCTTCTTGATGATATTATTGGTCCTATCACTTGTGATGTGTTCGTTTGAGCTACTCATTCCTATTTTTATATATCAGCGATGTTATTGTTCTCTATAGAGTGCTTTCATGTGTTATTATGCTTTGACCTGATGTTGACGAAGCTTGACTTTGATGTCATCCTTGTTTTCCTTATGCGTGGAATGTCTGGGTTGCTTACTGAGCATCTTTCGCTCATTCTATTCTATTTTCCTATTTTTGCAGAGTAGAGGCGGGGGTTCCTGGGCGTTGACTTTGTCTTCTTTTGGGGGTCACGTCCAGTTGGTGATAGGTATATATATATAGATGTGGATATTGTTGATGTTTTGGATCTGTATATGATTATTTTTTGGTAGAGGCTGGTCTAGTGAACCATGCCTATGTTAAATGCTCTATATATATGGATGACTGTATATGAGGTGTGTTAGATGCTCTGTTGACTGCTTAAACTTTCCTGGGTGAGTGTATATAGGTGATTATATATTTTTGATGATTATATGTTATCCCAGGGTTGTTAGCAGATGAGTTTATATAGGGTGGTTATTTCGATGTTTTTTTATATATATATAAAAGAATGGTGAGTTTTGAGGCACGTGGCGTGCACGTGTCGAGGGTTTGGGACACGGGCCGTCACATCCTGTCTTCACCTCTGTGTATGGCATATCCGTGTCTCAGAGCGGAGACCCCACAAACTCCCCACGAAGGCGATCAAATCCAACGCCCTGAATTTTTCCTGCATTTCAAGAAAAGCAGGTGGCAATCACAACAACCCCTGAATCCTCCGGAGGCCCCGTCGGCCCCCTCAGCTAGGAACGAACAACCAATCCACCACCCCTTCCGAGAGGCAATCTGATCAAGCCTGCCAAGGTGCAGCTCTCTAGATCCGAGCCTCTGAAGAACCCCCCACACACGCACAACCACCGGAGGGGCCGAAGAGGAAGGAAGAGAGGGCCCCTTTCTTTCTTTTCCTGAAATCCGATACCGACACCCCTGCATTAACTGGTCAAACTCTTGCATCACCTGCTGCCATGACGGGAAAGAGAAATACTCGCCTAAGAATAAGTCACGGAACCCGGTCTAGGCCAACTGCTCCACACCTCCAGGAATATCAACCCAACGGGTGGCCCACCAATCCGCTGCATCGTCCTTCAGCATGAACGTGGCTAGAGAGATACATTGGCGATCCGACCAACGCATAGTAGAGAAAATCTTGTCTATCTCTCGCAACCACCTTTCTGGAGCAAGCGGATCGGCCGTCACACCATGGAAAGAAGGGGGGTGGAGCTTCAGGAAAGTAGAGAGGTCGGACTTATGGTCCCGAGCCTCCACCCGATGCTCCTCCACCACCTCGAGGGGGTCTCTGATCTACTGCTACAGGAATTTCCACATGATCCCTCGGCACCTCAGGCACAATCAGTGGATCTGGCACATCCAGCATCTGCGGAGCCGCCTGGTGGGCCTCACGCAATGCCCTAATCTCAAGGGACTGCTCCTCTAACACCCTCGACTAGGTCTCCAAAATATTAGCGAGGCGAGCGTAGGCATGCTCCCAAGCAGGAGGCTCCAGCTCAGGTTTTGGCCCCAAGGTAGAGGACCTCGCATCTGACCCATCTCCATCAACAGGACCAGAAGTTCCGGAAGCTCTAGGGCGACCACGTTCACATCCCTTGACGCGAGGAGGCGTGTCAGCAACCTATAAAGCGAGGCACTAGGATCAGAATACTGAAATAGGAATCCTACGACTCAACTACACGACCCGACATAGGCTCAGAGAGGTCCAGGCTCTGATACCAACATTGTTACGCCCCAGAGAGGCCGTCCCCAGTTTGTTACAATATAGCAATATCATAATATCATACAGGAGACCAACAAGATATTCACCTATAAGGATTGATAAAGCAAAGACTAGGCTCGGAAGCAAAAGCATAAGATAAACAAGTCTGTAACAAAAAATATCATAACAGATGAGGATATACAATCACCGTCTTGTGTGAGCCAAGTCTTATCAACAAGGAGGATACATACAACATGTGCCCAAGCACCAAAAAAAAAAGAAATACATACAGAAATAACAAGACTGCTGACGATCTCGCTCACTAATCTCAAAAGACGGACGTAACACCGGCAGCCAAGAAACACCTCATGGGAGCTCCGCCTTCATGACCTGATCTGCGTCCACTGGTGAAAAACAAAAGGAAACGAGGGATGAGTTAAAAGCTTAGTGAATAGTCAACCACCACACAATGAAGATAATACATAACCAACACTTAAACAAATACACAACAAGTTATCAACAAATACTCTACAACCACTCCACGTCATCCGGTAGCCCTCTCCCTGGCAGCCTGCCTAGGATGTCACGCCCCAGGGCGGCCGTCCCCGGGACGCGGCAAGTGTATATATGATATCAGCAGTCAATACAGGAAGTCAATAATATACCCTAAACAACATCAACAATTTCAACACAGACAACAAAGGGGCTGACAAGATACATACACAAATAGCGGAAGCTAAAAGACTGAAGCTGTAACTCAAAGACATATTACAGACTCGATACATAATCAACTGTCCTGTGAGAGCCAATATATACAAAGACATCCAAATATAATACAAACGCGTGTCCAAGCACGGAATATAATACATACAATCAAAAGGGATGCTGATAGCCTCTAAAACTCGCGGGACGTGGCGCTGCTCCACTACTGATGAAGTCACTCGGGGAGCTCCTCCTCCAGATCCAACTCAGATAGCACTGGAGAATAATATATGCGAGGGGTGAGCCACACGCTCAGTGAACAGCACAACCCATGCATCACAGTTTATATTAACCACAAAAAGCATTCAAGCCTCAAAGTGGCAGGAACTAAACAATCCAGTGGGTCGCTACCTCGCCGACCCACCACACCCTCACCCTCACCCCTTAATATGGTGACATAGGATATTGGGACTGACTACTACACAAATCCAGCGGGTCGCTACATCGCCGACCCACCACACCCTCACCCTCACCCCTCAATATGGTGACATAGGATATTGGGACTGACTAGGCTGTTGGTCACCCTTGGTCCACCGATAGTCTCTCCTCCACTCCGTAGGCCGCTTGGCCACTCCCACATTCAGCATAGTCCGTCCCAAATCAGGAGGTGCCTACTGATGGGAGCCCTCCACGGGACGGCCTTTCTAACGCTGGGGCAGTCTCTACACGGATCCAACGAAGGGAACAGAACAGCCTATCCATACGTATATGATCCACTCGGATCCGCCGACAACACATCTCAACAACTCTAATGTCATGAATTCTTCAGAATTCCTCCAGGGCGCATAACCAAGATGCGGGGAACATATATTACAATAACAAGGTTATAATATTATTGGGAAAAGAAACCTTGGGAGGGCAGCATGAGGTCCCGATATAGGACATCCCGACAACCAAACAAGGAACACGGAGTACCCTAGCCCGGGTCTCAATGTTGACCTCGCAAGGCCCCTCCCTATAATATTATCTAAGGCATGCTAATAGTCATAAGTTCACATTTAATTAATAAATCAAACTAGTAGGACACATGCATAGGTCGAGGCTTCCTAGCATGCGAACAATGTGACAGGATGAATGGCTCTTACACATATCCTAAGGGTGCAAGTCCCTAACATAGAAAGTCTAGGGTGGCATGCATTCTACATATTAATCATGCTTGCATGGATTACATATTACACAAGTTAATATTGACCATGGTGCCCCAGGGGAGGACGGTATACGCCCAAGTGCATATAGCGCCTCCCTACTGGGTTGGATTGTACCACTCACCGATAGCCGGGTCGTCGCGTGACCGTCCGTCAAGATCTGTAAAATAGGGTAATCAATTCGGTGAGTAAAATACATAATAAATACCAAAAATACTCTAAAATACACAACACTCGGGCAAACGTACATACGGCCCGTACGCACGCGAGCCTGAGCACCCCAACTCAATCCCGAACCACCGGGTAGCCGTCCGCACGGCCACCCACCCCGGGCGCATAGGCGAGCCCCGGGCCGCACGCCCAAACGCACTGTCGAGCCCAGCCCGCACGCCCAGACACTCTGCCGAGCCCCCCCTGGGTGCACCGCGCGCTCACTGCGCCCCAGCGCAGCAACCCGCGCACACACCCGCACGCCCAGCACCCCATCGCAGCATCCCGCGCGCACCCCGCGCGCACCACCAGCTCGCCCCACCGCGCGCGCACAGCACGCCCTGCGCCTCTGTGCAGCGCTCTGCGCGCACGCCCCCGCATGGCCTCCTGCGCGCAGCACCCGCACGTGGCTCCACGCGCGTAGCACGCCCTGCACCTCTGCGCAGCGCTCCGCGCGCACGCCCTCGCACGGCGCCCAGCACGCAGCACCCGCACACTCCAGCTCCACCCGCGCGCACGCCGGCGCGCACGCCTACGCACACGCCCGCGCTGCCCTGCCAGCACGCCCGACAACGCCCAGCCCTGCGCCTACCTGTGTTGCCCTACCTGCCTGCCAGCCAACCCGGGACAGCCCTACCACCTCCCCGACGGCCACCAATGGCCACCAACAACCACCGACCGCCACCAACGGCCACCCACCGCCACCCACAGCCACCCCCACTCAAAAACACCCTCCTAACAATCATCTAAACAAGAAAGGAAGGGAAGGAAACCTCACCCAAGGAAGGAAAGGAAGGAAGGGAAGATCGGTTGCTCTTCGCGCACTGAAACACCTCCTCCAAGGCCACCACCAAGAAGGTCTCCTTCAGCCCTAAAAACAGCTGAAATCAGAGGAGAAAAGAGGGCATGAGAAGGGGTAACGCATGTGGGAACTCGAATCCGAGACCACCGGAAGGTAGATCGGGAGCTCACTTATCTTTTCTCTTCTTAGGGTTTTTGGTTTCAACCACCTTAGCTAGGTCAAAACAAGGATTTAAAGAGAGGAGGAGAGAGAAATCTTGGTGGAAAAGATGATGAATAGTGGGGGGAGATATTTTTAGATTCACTTATAAGTCAACCCCCACTTAGATTAGGTTAAACTAGGATTAGGCTAGGTTTAATTAGGTTTAAGCTAGGTTTGACCCTAGTCAACCCCACCACACAAAAAGCCAAACTCATTTGACTAAGTCATGTGCCCACTTTGACCAAGTCAAGTCTCCCAATGACTTCCCGCTCGGTCAAAAACCCGGATACGCTTCGGAACTGTGAAATTCTGAAACGTTACCAGAATCCGATGAAATTTTCGTGAGTGGCTTGGAATGGCACCAGGACACATAATATGCAATTAGATTTTCAATCGCAACCCTCAACCTCAGGGTGATAGCTAAAAGCCCAAAATTTTAGCGGTTCTGATCGAAAAACGAAAAAAACCCGAAAAACTACCCGAATGTCCCGAAGGTTACCAGAAGGTTAAAAGTGACACATATATAACATAGGATGGTACCAGTCACGGGGCGGCACCTCACAAGGTAGCTCCAACGCTGGGTAGCTTCAACACACGATGACGCCGGGGTGATACACTCCAGAGTCGAGGGAGATCACAATGATCAATGTGTACCATACTCGATAACTAGGGACTTGGAATCCATCACTCTGAGGGTTACCACTTACGGGGTAATGTAGGCTCTGCGAGGCCTTGGCCCCCTTCGGGGGTTTCCCCTGACAGAGTTAAAAAGGAAATAAAACGAGGGACTTTTAGGACAATTTTAACTACTTTTTTTCATTTGTTGATTTAGCTCGGTAAAAAGGTTTCCCCTTACAGGGTTAAAAAGGAGATAAAACGAGGGACTTTTGTGTATGCCCGAACCCTAGCCTAGAGAGGGAAGTTAAATGTTGTACATGTTTTATCATTTGTTAGACACAAGGAGGGAAGGAGCGAGAGAGAGAGTGAAGTACTCCCAGGCACCAAGGGAAGCAGAGCGGATAGCCCTCTCCCCCCGGAGGGGGACATATGCTAGTATACAATTCCCAATAGGTGCATCACAAGGACGCGGGAAAAGCAATTTCTTATCCACACTTATGTCAATTTCGACCTTAAAAACCGGTCATACACACATCTATCCTAAATAAACAGGGTTATTAAGTTATTATTATGAACATGAGATAAATAAGTACCCACCAATCATGCAAACATGGTATAAGGGACAAGTAGAGGCAAGAGTTATAATTAACTCGAAAGAGCATATCAATAAGTATGTGTAAATGATCCCTACAATATGGTATTTAATCCCACATAACACATCCATCATCATATACTAGCAATACGGGCTAAATAAGTTCTCTATAGTACCATTACATTGCATAAAATATGCTATAGTGCCTAACAAGCATGCTATATATTACTTCTATTGCATGGGTCGGACCACTCACCAATACCAGATCGTCACTCGCTCAATCCACGAGGAGTCAATGTGGGACAGTGAGCAGAGCGGAGGTGGGAAGAGCACGATGCACTCCCACAACAGCATAAACTTGCGAGAAATACGATAACTTCTAGATCCTACAATCAATGGTGCTCAAATTAAATATGATAACTCCTGATACATATACAAGCATATTTCATTAAGTCACCAGCTCCAGATATTGCTCACAGCATGCATAATAACATAAAACCCAAACATGCCAAGACTGGTTCGTCTACCCCAAACATCCGTAAACTTTGATCACCCCCGCACCAAATACACATCCAAACATTCTGAAATGATTTACACACATTCATTCACATGTGAGGATCATAATCCATGAAGACATCAGAGTCTAATTAAGCTTCTAAATGCCTGAAATAAAATAGTTTCAGAAGCTGGTCATTTCCCACACGAATCTGGACAATCCTTATAAATCAGCTTATAACTTCCAACACAGACAAGATTATAACCCCAAATTCCCGATGTAAAATCTATACATAAGCATAATCATGGAACATGGAGACCTAAACCTCTGAATATACCTCTAGATACAAGTATCACAACGATTTTAAGAACACAGGAATCTGCCTCTAAGTAATATCCAAGACTCCCATCACCATAATCAATTTCTCCTCAACTTAACCACTGCTGGTCCACACAAAACAGAGCAAACAGAGAGGGGGGAAAGGGTTAGGGAGGGTGAATAACATAATACAAGCATATACAAGCCACTCTACATACCTTAACACTCTCACAATTTCTCCAACAAAGATCCACCAAAAATTTCCCAAACACACTCCCCCCAAACCCTCTCAACAAACTCAGCTGGGACAGCAACAAAAGAGAGAAAAAGTGGTAGAAAATGAGACTTAGATGACATAAAGTCCTATAGAAGGGTTTATATAGTAATTAAGGTAATAAGGGGGTGAACTTAAGCTAATCCTACCGAACCAATTACCAAAAAAAAGAAAACCAACCAACGGGAGGTGAGACTTCTTAAGCTCACCCAAGGTGACCTTATCACACCAAAGGATTTCATAATTATCCATAACTATTCCACCACCAACCAGTAATGAATGAAAATATGGATAACTATCAGGTTTGCAAAAACCCAAAAAAAAAATAAACATTCCTAATAAAACCAAGGCAGTTATCAAACCAAAGAAAACACTGATAAGTCATTCAACCAGAGGGAACAAACACCAAAAATAATAATAATAATAACAATAACACCCATTTTATAAATTCCAAAATGACACAAACTTAACATGTGTGGTGGAAGAAAAAAAATCTTCTGCGTATTCTCTGTAATGTCATCAAAACCCAAGATTGTTGTCCTCGTGTTGGTGAGCGGGGTCATCTTTCGACTAAGAGTGTCGGCCACATTGTTCTCTGACTAAGATTTGTGGTGACAGATAAAATGGGGAGTTATATACCCACCCCATACAATTAGAAAACCACCCCGTGATTAATCGTTTTTATGCACCCGAAATCAAAGGAAAACCACCCCTACCGACCACACCCCATTTTGAACCAAGCCCACCCCCTGTACTGTTCGACAAACGTAGTGTCGATCAATTCTACATACATCGACACTTCTAATGTCGAACTGAAGGGTTACACAAACATTTTTTTGTTATAATATCGACACATGTATTGTCGATATGTGTTAAATATGTCGCCAAGCGGAATGTCGATACTAGCAGATTATTGAAAAATAAAAAAATAAATATCGGTCAACATATAAGATGTCGAGAAAAATGATAATGGTCAACAATGATAGTGTCGATACCAACAGATAATTGCAAGTTACTTCTTATGGATATGCTTGAACTTCATCATCTCGAGAACTCGATGTCATGTCCTTAGAATAATTTTTTCGATTGAAAGTTGTAGGTCGAATACGTTCCTTGAGAGTCATACTACACTGTAAAAAACTTAAGTAATATTCAATCATGTACAAGAAATTAAGAGTTATATACACACAAAATAAAAGAGTTATGCTTTTTAAACTAACATCAATCACATATTTGAATAAAAATCCTTGTTAGTTTATATTGCCAGCCTGGTTTGAATATAGATAAAAAATAATTTATATCAAACTAATAATTAGGAAATGAATCAAAATTATTGATCAACGAGGATTTCGAAGGATAAAATATAACACAAAAAAAAAAACAAGAAGAAGATGTTAGTTTGAAAAGCATAACTCTTTTTATTTTTCAATAATCTGCAAGTATCGACACTCCGCTTGGCAACATATTTAACACATATCGACAATACATGTGCCGATATTATAACAAAAAAAAAATATTTGTGTAACCCTTCAGTTCGACACAAGAAGTGTCGACGTATGTAGCATCGGTCGACACTACATTTGTCGAACAGTATAGAGAGTGGCTTTGGTTCAAAATGGGGTGTGGTCGGTAGGGGTGGTTTTACGCAATAGCATTTAGTCGGGGTGGTTTTATAGGTTCTAAAAAATTGGATGGGTGGCTTTCCAATTGGGGTGGTTTTCCACAAAAGAGGGGTTTAAATAACCGTCCCCAGATAAAATTGTACTACTCGAAATAAGCTGTCTATTTTGCATGCCTTGAATTGTGTGTCATGTTTTCCATTGTACTCCTCGGACTAGTGTATTTTGAGGCCATTGGGATGGGGTTTCAGTGGCACGGGTACAAGGTCCATGATGAGAACCTGTTTCATAAGAAGAAACCCCCCAACATTGTGCATGCAATCCGAAATGGTTGACTCAAAAGATAACATGTATTTATCAATTCCATATTTTTGTGGGATTTACTAGACGTACATATCCAACTTTTGTGGGATTTACTAGCTGTATATATTTATTACAATCTCTTCCGACTCATAATCTTGAGTCAGAGAGTTTTAAACCAAAATATGTGTAAGGGGTAGAAATCAGCTAACCATGTTCGAGCAGTCAAATATGTCCATTCCCGCTCTCTTCAGCTCCGCTGTTGTTATGTCTGTGTCATTTGGAGCCTTATTTTTTTTATCGGAGTGGCTAAAATTTTGGGTTTTAGCCACCTAAAGGAGTTAGAGTGCTCTGATTGAAAATTTGACAACATAATTTTTCTCCTAGAAGTTATGCATTTTCGATTTGGTATTTGGATTTAATTTTGTTAAAATCCAAGATGAAGAGGTTTAAATATGATTTTGTCATGAGATGCTCAGTTTTGAGTTAGCTTTCATACAAAAGTGGAATTAGATCAACTGGATTCATGTAGTAAAAGTTATGGGTATTTTTCCAAGTATACCCCGGGGATGAGAAAATTCTGGCAGCAGCCCTGTTCAATGTTTAGATCTCATTTCGGAATAGCTAGAGGGATTAGTTGATCTTGGCATAAACATGAAAGTTGTAGATAATCTTCTTGGCTTTCCAAAGGATTTTGAATTGTTCAATTCGGAGGTATATCGTGGAAGTTATGGCTGTTCTAGTGAAGCCCATCCAGAATTTCTGGTCATGGACGATTTGGTCTTGTCCCCCCCCCCCCCCAACTCACTTTAATTCCATTTGTTGTGCATGTGTCATTTGGAGCGCTCTGTTTGAAAAATTTGGGTACATAATTTTTTTCCCTAAGTTATGTATTCCCAATTTGGTATTTGGATTTGATTTTGTTAAAATCCAAGATGATGAGGTTTAATTATGATTTTATTATGAGATGTCCAGTTTTGAGTTAGCTTTCGCACAGAAGTGGAATTAGATCAACTGGATTCTTGTAGTAAAAGTTATGGGTATTTTTACAAGTATACCCCGGGGATGGAAATTCTGGCAGCAGCCCTGCTCGATGTTTAGCTCTAATTTCGGAATAGCTGGAGGGATTATCTGATCTTGCCATGAACATGAAAGTTGTAGATAATCTTCTTAGCTTTCCATCGGTCTTAGAATTGAGCAATTCAGAGCTGTATCGAGGAAGTTATGGCTGTTCCAGTGAAGCTTGCGCAGAATTTCTAGTCGAAGGGCGACTAGGTAATTTCTCCTTAAGATATTTTGATAAATATCTCTCTCTCTCTCTCCCCCCTCACAAATCTCCCGACCAGAATTCTGGTCTCTCTTTCTCTTTTCATTTCCCCCACCATGTGTTTGGGTTTATGTTTCAATGAGAAGGAGAGGGTGGTGGAGGAAGTGGTGGTGGATCTTGGCTAGGTTTTGTTGTTGTTGATTTTCCCCTCTCTCTCAAGTCCCCTTTTTCATGATTTCCCCCCCCCCCCCGTTTTGCCGCTGAAGAGGAGGCTAAGGAGAGGCTAGAAGCGGTGGTGGTGGTTGAGGTGGTCGCGGGTGCGTCGAGGGCCCCCGAACCTCCCCCTTTTGTTCCCCCTCCAAGGTGAGCTCCTCCCCTCCTTTTCTTCATATTTTTGGTTTAAGGGGATGTTGGGAAGGTCATGCATGTTGGGTAGATGTGTTAGGGTGTGTGTGAGGGGTTGGGGTGGGTGAAAATGTGGTTAGAATGGGCTGGGCGCGTGCTGGGCGTCGTCCGCGCGCATGCGCGCGCAGGCGGGCGCTGGCGGGTGCGTGCGCGTGGGTGCGCGCGGGTGCAGGCGCGAGCGGGGGTGCGAGCGGGAGTGCGCGCGCGTGCGCGCGGGCAGGGCGCCTAGGCATGCGCCTGGGCACAGGGCAGGGTGCCTGGGCGCGAGGCAGGGCGCCTGGGCAATGCGCCTGGGCGCGGGGCTGGGGACTAGTGCGCGCGTTTGCTGGCGTGCGCGTGCGTGCGCGGGGTGCTGCGCGGGGGGGGGGGGGCAGTGCGCGCGGGGGCGCGCTGGGCTTGACGCGGGGTGCGCACGGGCACGCGCGTGCGTGCGGCAGCCCGTCTGGGCACGCGGGCAGGCGCGCGGCAGTGCGCCGATGGTGCCGGGGTGCGTGCGTGCGTGCACATTCGTGCGTGCGCGTGCGGGGGGCCATGCGTATGGCTGCCCAAGTGTTCGGGTAGGTGTCGGGGCACTCGGACTCGCACGCGTACGTGCGTGCTCGCATGCGTGCGAGCCCGTATGCATGCTTGTCCGAGTATGGGGTATTTCTAATCATTTTTTTGTATGTATTGTGTATTTTACTCACCATGTTTAATACCCTGTCTTGCAGATCTTGACGGACGGTCACGCGACGACCCGGGTATTGGTGAGTGGGACAATCCAACCCAGTAGGGAGGCGCTATATACACTTGGGCGTATACCGTCCTCCCCTGGGGCACCATAGTTTAATATTAACCTGTTTAATATGTAATCTATGCAAGCATGATTAATATGTAGTATGCATGCCACCCTAGACCTTGTATGTTAGGGACTTGCACCCTTAGGATATGTGTAAGAGCCATGCATCCTGACTCCATGTTTTCATGCTAGGAAAGCCTCAACCTATGCATGTGTCCTATTAGTTTAATTTATTAAATTAAATGCGAACTTATGATTATTAGCATGCCTTAGAAAATATTATATAAAAAGGGGCCTTGCAGGGTCAGCGTTGAGACCCGGGCTAGGGTACTCCGTGTTCCTTGTTTGGTTGTCAGGATGTCCTATATCGGGACCTCACACTGCCCTCCCAAGGTTCTTTTCCTGATAATATTATAACCTCGTTGTTATAATATGTGTCTCCCCGCATCTTAGTTATGTGCCCTGGAGGAATTCTGAAGAATTCATGTCATTAGTAGAATCTCCCTTCTCTGGATTAAGGGGCCTTGCGAAGTCAGCGTTGAGACCCAGGCTAGGGTACTCCGTGTTCCTTGTTTGGTTGTCAGGATATCCTATATCGGTACCTCAGGGTGCCGTCCCAAGGTTTCTTTTTCCAGTTAAGGAATACCGCGGATCCAAGTGGATCGTATACGTGTGGATAGGCTGTTTCTGTTCCCTTCGTTGGATCCGTATAGAGACTGCCCCAGCGTTAACAGGCCGTCCTGACAGAGGGCTCCCATCAGTAGATACCTCCTGATTTGATGATGGACTGTGCTGAAAGTGGGAGTAGACCAGGCGGACTATGGAGTGGAGGAGATACTATCGGTGGACAAAGGGTGATTAACAGCCTAGTCAGTCCGAAAAGCCCATGTCACCAGTTTGAGGGTGTAGTGGGTTGGCGATGAGCGACCCACTGGTTTGTATAGTTGGTGCCATTCACTAAGTGTGTGGCCAGGTAGAGGCTACCCGGGAGAGAGTTATTGAATGATGTCGCAAGCGTGGAATCGTTATCCCCTTCGTTGGATCCGTGTAGTACAGCCCCGACGTTAGACAGGCTATCCTGTACCAGGTAAGCTACGGAGCGGGGAGAGGCTATCGGTGGACCAAGGGTGATTAACAGCATAGTCAGTCCCAAAAGCCCATGTCACCAGTGTGAGGGTGAGGGTGAGGGTGTAGTGGGTTGGCGATGAGCGACCCACTGGTTTGTGTAGTTGTTGCCACTTTGAGGCTTGAATAATCTTGTGGTTAATATGAATTGTGATGCATGGGTTGTGCTATTCACTGAGCGTGTGGCTCACCCCCTCGCATTTTTTTTTCTCCAGTTATCTGAGTTGGATTTGAAGGAGGAGCTCCCAGAGGGACTTCATCAGTAGCGGAGTAGCGCCATGTCCCGCGAGTGTTAGAGGCTATCAGCATCCCTTTTTTATTGTATGTGTTGTATTTTGTGCTTGGGCACACGTTTGTATTATATTTGGATGTCGTTGTATATATTGGCTCTCACAGGACAGTTGATTATGTATCGAGTCTGTAATGTGTCTTTGAATTACAGACTCAGTCTTTTAGCTTCCGCTATTTGTGTATATATCATGTCAGCCCTGCTTTTGTCTGTGTTGTTATTGTTGATGTTGTTTAGGGTATATTATTGACCTCCTGTTTAGACTGCTGATATCATATATACACTTGCCGCGTCCCGGGGACGGCCGCCCTGGGGCGTGACATTTAAAGCCCCCCTTTTTATGGAAACCTCTCACTCTCTCTCACTCTCGTCTCCCTTTCCCTCTCTGTTTTTTGGTTGTGTGTGTGTTGTTAATGGAGGAAAGGATGAAGAAGAAGCTCAAGAAAGAGTAAGAAAGGGTGAGAAAGGGTGAGTATGTGTTGTTGTTGTTATTGTTGTTGTTGTTGTTGTTATTGTTTCTCTTCTCTCTATCCCCCTCTCATGCCCCTTTTGCACCCCTGTTTTCTGCCATGAGAGGCTTGAGGAGATGCTGATGAGGTGGTGGTAGTGGTGGTGGTGGTGATTGAGGTGGTCGTGGGTGTGTCGAGAGCCCCGCATCTCCCCATTTCCCTAGTAAGACAGCACTCTGTATTTTAAAGATCTCAGTGAATCTAATATTTAGAGGCACATTTTTAGGATTATGTCTTGATATGATATGATCATCTATGTGTCTAGTTCTTATAGCATCTAAACATGAAAAAAGGGGAAAGAACCCTTACCCAAGGAAAGGAGAGGAAAGGAAGGGAACTAGAGGATCTTCGGATCTTCGTGCACCGAAATGCCTCCCAACGGATCTCCACCACCAAGACCTCCTCCTACCTCAAATGGGGGCTGAAACAGGGGAGAATAGAGGGGGTTAGAGGGGGGCCAATCTTGTCGGAACTCGAATCCGAGAACACCGGGGGATAGATCGGGACCAGATCTTACCTTTCTATGTTTTGGGTTTTGAGTTCCAAGAACCCTAGGTGGCTCAAAAGCAAGAAAAGGAGAGAGAGGGGGAGAGAAAATGTGTTGGAGAAGATAATGAATAGTGGTGGGCAACCTTTTTAGATTCACTTAAATAGTCAAACCAACTTTAATTAGGGTTAACCTAGGTTTAAGTGAGGATTAAAGGCTTTAAGGGGGATTTGACTTGGGTCAACCCAACCACACAAAAAAAACAAAAAGGGTTGACCAAGTCATGGGCCCACTTTGACCGAGTCAACTCTCCCAATGACTTCTCGCTCGGTCAAAACTCGGATACGCCCCGGAACTGTGAAATTTCAGAAACGTTACCGGAATTCGATGAAAATTTCATGAGTGGCTTAAAATGGCACCAGGACACATAATATGCAGTTAGATTTCCAATCGGAGTCCTCTAGCTCAGGACGATAGCTAACAGTCCAAAATTTTATTGGTTCCGATCGAAAAACTCAAAAACTCAAAAACTGCTAAAATGCTCCAATGGTTACCAGCAGGCCAAAAAGTGACACATATATAACAAATATTATTTGAGGTTAGTCTTTTTATTTGAGCCGTTGAGTTGAGTTGCATTTTATGGGTTCATTTCACATAGGCTCTTGGGATTATTAGGGTTCTTTTTATGGGTTCATTTTTCATGTTAGTTGTGAGTTGTGTGGATCATGATTGAATGATTTCTTATTTATATTTCATAATTTTTATGTTAGTTTATCCACGTGCAAGTGTGTAGCATTCATGCACACGCATTGGTTTGTATTGCGTGGACCGGAGGTGAGTGAATGTCTTTATTTATTTTAAAACTATAATATATGTATACTTGTTGGCATGAGTATTTTCTGATATTGACATCTATTTTATACTATGCATTTGAGCGTGTAATTATCATATGGGATATTTTATTATATATCGTATGTATTGAAATTATGATATTTATGTAACTGTTGCATACATTTATGCTTGAAAGAATAAGTGGTTTTGATCATGCACGCATCATATCGTCTAGGTGGCTCAGTCTAGGTGATTATTGCCCAACATGGACCCAAGTCTAGGTGATTGTGTCTAGGTGACACGATTTCTAAAGCGAAATCCTTGCGGCTAGGTGCTGTGGAATCTCTGCGGCTAGGTGCTGTGGATAGCGGGTATGCGTGTCCGTTGCATTCATATACATTATATATTTTTTAGAAGAGTCTTTATGACATCATGTATTCCTCAAATGTGAAGTTTTACACCTGACATGTTTTAAATAACATCTTACCATAAGATTTCAGTATTTTACAATTGTTTTGTGAGACACACTTTTATAAAATCATTACTTTTAGAGCATAATATATTATTGGGACACCAATGTCCATTCATTGAGCATGTGGTAGCTCATCCCTCATTATTTCCTCCTTTTTAGGTTAAAGACTTAGATTGGTGAATCTCGCGTAGCTACGGATGAGTTCATATTTTCTAGAAGGCTAGACTTTGCATAGAAGGTGTTAGTTATTCACTTGGCACGTAGAAGACCCATATGTATGATAGTATGGTGATATTTAGATTCAATTGTTTCTGATGTGTATCCAATAATTGAGAACTTGTGTTGAAATTTTATCTTGATAATTGAAGTATAAATATGGTGATGTTTTCTTATGTTCCCTAGATAAAAAGAAAAATAGAACTTTGAGATTTTGAGGAATTAAGTTAACGCAACCGGATTTCCCGCTTCAAAATGGAGTCATGGATTCGGGAACGTTATAGACCTGGGCACAAAGACTTCTACATTCCTCGATAGTGTGGCCGACTTCATTGTGAAACTCGCACTTGCGCGTATAGTCGCGATACTCTACCAGGGTTTGGATCAGGATCGAGGTCTTGAAGTATCCCTTGCTTTCGTTCTCATGCCAGAGTTGGCGTATTGTAATGGTGAGAGGAGTTGGATTAAAGCCCTTCCCCATCTGGGGCCATGCTCCATCAGGCTTTCTTTCCCATTCTTGGATGTGGTCGACGATTGCTTTTTGGAGGTAGAGCCCTCATTAGGGGTAGCACTGGCGGTGATGAGAGTGGACGACTTGCGGGCGGTGAACGAGACATCATCTTCGAGGCAGATGGACCCTTGGTTGGAGAGAAAACGTTGGCCATGCTTGTTATATATGTGTCACTTTTAACCTTCTGGTCACCGTTGGGACATTCTGGCAGTTTTTCGGTTTTTTTTCATTTTTCGATCGGAACCGCAAAAATCTTGGACTGTTAGCTATCGTCCTGAGTTTAAGGACTCCAATCGAGAATCTAACTACATATTATGTGTCCTGGTGCCATTCCAAGCCGCTCACAAAAATTTCATCGAATTCTGGTACGTTTCAGAATTTCACAGTTCTGGGGCGTATCCGGGTTTTGACCGAGCGAGAAGTCATTGGAAGAGTTGACTCGGTCAAAGTGGGCCCATGACTTGGTCAACCCCTTTTGTTTTTATTTGTGGTTGGGTTGACCCAAGTCAAAACCCACTTAAAGCCCCTAATCCTCTCTTAAACCTAATTAAACCTAGGTTAACCCTAATCTAAGTGAGAGGTTATATTTAAGTGAGCTAAAATATCTCCCCACTATTCATCTTCTTCTCCATTTAGCTTTCTCTCTCCCCCTCTCTCTTTTTCTTGGTTTTGACCTAGTTAGAGTGCTTGAAACAAAAAACACAAAGAATAGAAAGGTTAGATCTCATCCCGATCTATCTACCGGTGGTTTCGGATTCAAGTTCCGGTGTGTTTAGCCCCCTCTTACGCCCTCTTTTCTCCCCTGATTTCAGCCATTTCAAGGGCCGAGGAAGAGCTTGGTCGTGGAGGTCTTTGGGGAGGCGTTTCGGTGCACGAAGAGCTCCCGGTCCCCTTCCCTTCCTTTCCTTTCCTTGGGTAAGGTTTCTTTCCTTCTTTTCCATGTTTAGATGCATGTTAGGGGGTGTTTTTGGGTGTGTGGTGGCGGTTGGGGGCTGTTGGTGGTGGTTGGGGGCGGTCGGAGGCCACTGGTGACGGAGAGTTGTGGTAAGGTGGCTCGGGCAGGATGGTAGTCTGTCCCGGGTAGGATGGCAGGCAGGCAGGCAGGGCAGCGTGGGCGTGCGCGCGGGCGTGCGCGCGGGTGGAGCTCGGTTCGGAAGCATGCGAGCAGCGGCGCGCGCAGGAAGGCAGGCGTAGGCGGTCAGGCGCAGGCGGGCGGGCTGCGGGCAGGAGCGCTGGGAGCGTGCTGACTGGCTCGCTGGGCGCGTGCGGTCGGGCGCGCTGGGCACAGTGCGCGGCGTGCGCGCGGAGCGCTACGCAGGGGTGCGTGGACGAGCGGGTGGTGTGCGGGTATTGCGCAGCAGGCGTAGTGCGCGCAGGGCGAGCAGTCGGTGCGAGCGGGGAGTGTGAGCGGGCGGGTGCGCGTGCGGGGCGCTGCGCTGGGGCGCAGTGCGCGCGGGTGCACCCGGGGCTGGTCGAGCGGGTGGTGCGAGCAGTTGATGCGAGCGGGTGGTGCGCGCCGGGTGAGGCGATGGGGCGCAGGGCGTGCGGGTGTGCGTGCGGGTTGCTGCGCAGGGGCGCGGTGGGCGCGCGGTGCACTAGGGAGGCTCAACGGGGTGTACGGGCGTGCGGGCTGGGCTCGGCCGTGCGACTGGGCGCGCGGGCTGAGGCACGGCTGTGCGCCTGGGTCGGGTGGCCGCGCGTACGGCTGCCCGGGGGTTCGGGAGTGAGTCGGAGTGCTCGGGCTCGCGTGCGTACAGGCCGTATGTACACTTGTCCGAGTGTTGTGTATTTTAATGTATTTTTGGATTATTTGTGTATTTTACTCACCGAATTGATTACACTATTTTGCAGATCTTGACGGACGGTCGCGCGACGACCCGACCATCGGTGAGTGGGACAATCCAACCTAGTAGGGAGGCGCTATACGCACTTGGGCCTGTACCGTCCTCCCCTGGGGCACCATGGATTTATATTAACTGGTTGTAATGTGTAATCCATGCAATCATGATAAAAATGTAGTATGCATGCTACCCTAGACTTTGTATGTTAGGGACTTGCACCCTTAGGATATGTGTAAGAGCCATGCATCCTGTCACCCTGTTATCATGCTAGGAAGCCTCGACCTATGCATGCGTCCTATTAGTTTGATTTATTAAATTAAATGCTAGCATGCCTTGTATAATATTATAGGGAGGGGCCTTGCGAGGTTAACATTGAGACCCGGGTTAGGGTACTCCGTGTTCCTTGTTTGGTTGGCGGGATGTCCTGTATCAGGACCTCATGCTGCCCTCCCAAGGTTTCTTGTCCCAATAATATTATAACTCTTGTTAATAATTATTATTATACCTCTTGTTAATAATTATTATTATACCTCTTGTTGATAATTATTGTTATATATGTTCCCCTCATCTTGGTTATGCGCCCTGAAGGAATTCTGACGAATTCATGACATTAGAGTTGTTGTGATGTGTTGTCTGCGGATCCGAGTGGATCATATGCGATGGATAGGCTGTTCTGTTCCCTTCGTTGGATCCGTGTAGAGACTACCCCGGCGTTGGAAAGGTTGTCCCGTGCAGGGGCTCCCATCAGTAGGCACCTCCTGATTTGGGACGGACTGTGCTGAATGTGGGGGTGGCCAAACGGCCTACGGAGTGGGGAGAGACTATCGGTGGACCAAGGGTGACCATCAGCCTAGTCAGTCCCAATATCCTATGTCACCATATTGAGGGGTGAGGGTGAGGGTGTGGTGGATCGGCGATGTAGCGACCTACTGGATTGTAAGTCCCAATATCCTTTGTCACGTATTGAGGGGTGAGGGTGAGGGTGTAGTGGGTTGGCAATAGCGACCCGCTGGATTTGTGTAGTCAGTCCCAATATCCTTTGTCACCTATTGAGGGGTGAGGGTGAGGGTGTAGTGGGTTGGCGATAGCGACCCACTGGATTGTATAGTTGTTGCCAGTTTGTGGCTTTCAATAATGAGATTGTGGACTATAACATCTGGTTGTGGTTAATATAAGCTGTGACGCATGGGTTGTGCTGTTCACTGAGCGTGTGGCTCACCCCTCGCATAATATTATTCTCCAGAGTCATCTGAGTCGGATCCGGAGGAGGAGCTCCCCGAGGGACTTCATCAGTAGCGGAGTAGCGCCACGTCCCGCGAGTATCAGAGGCTATCAGCATCCCTTTTTGCTTGTATGTATTATATTCCGTGCTTGGGCACGCGTTTGTATTGTATTTGGATGTCTTTGTATATATTGGCTCTCACAAGACAGTTGATTATGTATCGAGTCTGTAATATGTCTTTGAATTACAGATTCAGTCTTTTAGCTTCCGCTTTTGGTGTATATATCATGTCAGCCCTGCTTTTGTAGTCTGTGTTGTCATTTTAGTTGTTGTGTGAGTATGTTATTGAACTCCTGTTTTTACTGATATCATATATACACTTGCCGCGTCCCGGGGACGGCCGGCCCTGGGGCGTGACAAAAGTTGGTATCAGAGCCTGGTCCTGTCAGAGCCAATTGTCTTCTTTTTCGTAGAGATGAGTCCTAGGATTTCTATATGAGTATTCTGATCCTAGTGTCTGGTTTTCTTAGGTTGCTGATATGCCTCCTCGCAGAGGACGGCGCGGACATGGTCCCTCTCGACCTTTGGAGGTTTCTGGACCTACTAGAGGCGAGGATGCTACTGGAGAGTCCACGGCTGTGAGGCCAGGATCGGCGCAGGAGCCTCCCACATGGGAACGTGCGTTCGCTCGGATAGCGGATTTAGTGGAGACTCAGACCAAGGCACTGGAGGCCCAGACCAGAGTGTTGGTAGAGCAGGCGCGGGAGATCCAGGAGCTGAGGGCGGCCCGTGATGCAGTTCCACAGGTCCCCTTGGTGGCAGATCCGCCTGTGGTACCCGAAGTACCCCCAGTCCCCGTGGTGATTCCAGCGGTGAGAGTTCAGGATCCCCTGGCGAGGGAGGTGGGGCTAGAGGCTGCAGCGCGGGTGCAGCAGAGTGGCCTCGCAGCCTTTCTAAAGCTCCGTCCTCCTGAGTTCTATGGCCAGTTGGCGGATCCCCTTGCCCCAGAGCGATGGTTGATGGAGGTGGAGGTGATCTTCTCGACCATGCTTTGCACCGATCGCCAGCGAGTCTCCCTGGCCACTTTTATGTTGAAGGGTAGCGCTGCCGACTGGTGGGCTACCCGAGTGGTGGACATCCCCGAGGGAGTGGAGCAGCTTCTATGGGCAGGATTCTGGAGGTATTTCCTGGAGGAGTACTTCCCGTTCTCGACGCGGCAGATCGTGATGCAGGAGTTTGAGCGGTTGACGCAGGGCTCTATGTCTGTCGCCGACTACTCCACGCGCTTCACGAGGCTTTCCAGATTCGCCCCAGCCTTGGTGATGGATGAGGAGACGCGGTGCCATCGTTTCGAGCTTGGTCTCTGCAGCGCCATTCGGGTGCATGTCTCCTCCCAGGCTTTCTCGAGGTTCTCGGACTTGGTGTCTCGGGCGAAGACAGTTGAGCGAGACCTCGGGATCCTCGTGAGAGTTCCGCCCCCTTCTGCAGATCAGAGTCCTCCAAGGAGCCAGGACCAGGGACAACGCAAGAGGAGGAGGCCCCGCTTTGATCAGTTAGCGGCTGCCTCTCCTCCAGTAGATGTGGTGCCAGTGTGGGATCTAGCACCCATTGCGGTAGTGCCAATTCAGTCCAGGCGACCAGAGACGCGGCGCTGCTACCACTGTCAGCGCATCGGGCATATCTCGTATAATTGCCCAGATGCTGGCCGACCCCGTGTGCAGCCTCAGCGTCAGCAGCAGCAGCCACAGGGTGGCCGTATTGACCAGTGGAGGCAGCCAATGCAGCCGGCGAGGCGTGCCCCTGCTCCTCAGCCACAGTTTGTTCAAGGCAGAGTTGCAGCACTTTCGGCCGAGGAGGCGCAGGTTCCGGGCATCATGGTTCGAGGTAATGTTTTGTTTTCCCAGCTCCCTATGAATATATGTGTGTTGATTGCGGTTAAGCATGTGTGTGATGTCTCGATGAGCGGGTATCGAGAGTGGTTGTTCGAGTTAAGGAGGCCGGGTTGTAGCCGTCCTGGCAGAAGGTTCCCATCCGTAGGTACCACCGATGCAGTCGGAGGGGTACTGATCATGGGAGTATACCAGGTAGAGGCTACCCGGAAGAGGATCAATGAATGATGTCGCGAGCGTGGAATCGTTCTCCCCCTTCGTTGGATCCGATGTAGGGACTCCTCAGCGTTAGACAGGCCTTCCTGACAGAGGGCTCCCATCAGTAGGCACCTCCTGATTTGGGTTCGGACTGTGCTGAATTGTGGGAGCGGACCAGGCGGCCCACGGTGTGGAGGAGAGGCTACCGGTGAACCAGGGGTGAAGAGCAGTCTAAGTCTCTCCCAAAGTCCCAATATGTCTCCTTTTGGGAGTGAGGGTGTGGATGAGGCGAAGACGCGTCGTCTCGTGACCCACCTGTTGTTCGACCGTTCCCAAGGAGGTTGGGTCCGGTCTTGAGATGGAGGTTGAAGGATATCGGTGGGTGATTATCTAGATGTAGATGATCCAGTGAGGTTGGTAATGTTCTTTAAGAGTGATGTCTTCTTCTAGTGTTCCTTTTCTGGTTTAAGGGGCCGTGTGAGGTCAGAGTTGAGACCCGGGCTAGGGTACTCCGAGTTCCTTGTTTGGTTGTCGGGGTATCCTATGTCGGGACCTCATGCTGCTCTCCCGAGGTTTCTTTTCCCAGTCAAGGAGTACCCTGGAAGCATCAGCTGATGGTGGTTTAAGTGCGAGATTTGGTTGGAGCGTATGGTTTTCTGGGCCACGTGATTTTCGGCAAGGGCATATCTGTGGACCCGGACAAGATGCTCGCCGTGTCAAATTGGCTTCGACCGTCGAACCCTTCAGAGATTCGGAGCTTCCTGGGCTTGGCGGGTTATTGCGGGAGGTTTGTCGAGGGTTTCTCGAAGATAGCTGTACCTCCTAACCGCCTCGCTCGGAAGGATGTCCGGTTCGATTGGTCCCCGTCTTGCGAGGAGAGCTTCCTGGAGTTTAAGCGAAGGCTCACCTCAGCGCCAGTTCTTACCCTTCCGTCTAGGAGGGGTGGGTTCGCAGGTTGCTCAGAGGCATCGCGGTTGGGTGTGAGTTGCGTCCACGATCCTGCTCACGTCATCCCGTTCGAGCCGCTCATCTTCGAGCCAGACTTGTCATTCGTCGAGCAGTTAATTTAGATCCTGGACCACCACGAGAAGAGGCTCCGCACCAAGACCGTCCATCTGGTCAAGGTGCGATGGCTGCACCGTTCCGGTGCCGAGGCCCCTTGAGAGCTCGAGGA
This sequence comes from Acorus gramineus, assembly GCA_030737835.1. Taxonomy (NCBI): domain Eukaryota; kingdom Viridiplantae; phylum Streptophyta; class Magnoliopsida; order Acorales; family Acoraceae; genus Acorus; species Acorus gramineus. The sequence goes on from JAUJYN010000046.1 coordinate 138,316, forward strand.
CGCCTTGCGTGACGCGTATCCGCATCTTTTCCCCTCCTAGAGGTTTTTGTATTATTTTGAGGACAAAATTTCCTAAGGGGGGAAGAATGTTATATATGTGTCACTTTTAACCTTCTGGTCACCATTGGGACATTCTCGCAGTTTTTCAGTTTTTTTTGTTTTTCGATTGGAACTGCTAAAATCTTGGACTGTTAGCTATCGTCCTGAGTTTGAGGACTCCGATTGAAAATCTAACTGCATATTATGTGTCCTGGTGCCATTCCAAGCCACTCACGAAAATTTCATCGAATTCTGGTACGTTTCAGAATTTCACAGTTCCGTGGCGTATCCGGGTTTTGACCGAGCGAGAAGTCATTGGGAGAGTTGACTCGGTCAAAGTGGGCCCATGACTTGGTCAACCCTTTTGTTTTTATTTGTGGTTGAGTTGACCCAAGTCAAAGCTCACTTAAAACCCCCTAATCCTCTCTTAAACCTAATTAAACCTAGGTTAACCCTAATCTAAGTGAGAGGTTATATTTAAGTGAGCTAAAATATCTCCCCACTATTCATCTTCTTCTCCAATTGATTTTCTCTCTCCCCTCTCTCTTTTTCTTGATTTTGAGCTAGTTAGAGTGCTTGAAATAAAAAACACAAAGAATAGAAAGGTTAGATCTTGTCCCGATCTATCTACCGGTGGTTTCGGATTCAAGTTCCGGTGTGTTTAGCCCCTTCTCACGCCCTCTTTTCTCCTCTGATTTCAGCCATTTCGAGGGCTGAGGAAGAGCTTGGTGGTGGAGGTCTTTGGGGAGGTGTTTCGGTGCATGAAGAGCTCCCGATCCCTTTCCTTTCCTTTCCTTTCCTTGGGTAAGGTTTCTTTCCTTCTTTTCCATGTTTAGATGCATGTTAGGGGGTGTTTTTGGGTGTGTGGTGGCGGTTGGTGGCTGTGGGTGGTGGTTAGGGGCGGTCGGAGGCCACTGGTGGCCGGAGAGTGGTGGTAAGGTGGCTCGGGCTGGATGGCAGTCTGTCCCGGGTAGGCTGGTAGGCTGGCAGGGCAGCGCTGGCAGGGCCGCGTGGGCGTGCGCGCGGGCGTGCGCGCGGGTGGAGCTCGGTTCAGGAGCATGCGGGCAGCGGCGCGCGCAGGCAGGCAGGCGCAGGTGGGCGGGCTGCGGGCAGGCGAGCTGGGCGCGTGCTGACGGGCTCGCTGGGCACGTGCGGTCGGGCGCGCTGGGCGCAGTGCGCGGCGTGCGCGCGGAGCGCTGCGCAGGGGCGCGTGGACGAGCGGGTGGTGTGCGGGTGCTGCGCAGGAGGCGTAGTGCGCGCAGAGCGAGCAGTCGGTGCGAGCGGGGAGTGTGAGCGGGCAGGTGTGCGGGCGCTGCGCTGGGGCGCAGTGCGCGCGGGTGCACCCGGGGCTGGTCGAGCGGGTGGTGCGAGCGAGTGGTGCGCGCGGGGTGCGCGGGGGGCGAGGCGATGGGGCGCAGGGCGTGCGGGTGTGCGCACGGGTTGCTGCGCAGGGGCGCGGTGGGCACGCGGTGCACCCGGGAGGCTCGGCGGGGTGTCCGGGCGTGCGGGCTGGGCTCGGCCGTGCGACTGGGCACGCGGGCTGAGGCGCAGCTGTGCGCCTGGGTCAGGTGGCCGCGTGTACGGCTGCCCGGGGGTTCGGGAGTGAGTCGGAGTGCTCGGGCTCGCGTGCGTACAGGCTGTATGTACGCTTGTCCGAGTGTTGTGTATTTTAATGTATTTTTGGATTATTTGTGTATTTTACTCACCGAATTGATTACCCTATTTTGCAGATCTTGACGGACGGTCGCGCGACGACCCGACCATCGGTGAGTGGGACAATCCAACCCAGTAGGGAGGCGCTATACGCACTTGGGCGTGTACCGTCCTCCCCTGGGGCACCATGGATTTATATTAATTGGTTGTAATGTGTAATCCATGCAATCATGATAAAAATGTAGTATGCATGCTACCCTAGACTTTGTATGTTAGGGACTTGCACCCTTAGGATATGTGTAAGAGCCATGTATCCTGTCACCCTGTTATCATGCTAGGAAGCCTCGACCTATGCATGCGTCCTATTAGTTTGATTTATTAAATTAAATGCTAGCATGTCTTGTATAATATTATAGGGAGGGGCCTTGCGAGGTCAACATTGAGACCCGGGTTAGGGTACTCCGTGTTCCTTGTTTGGTTGGCGGGATGTCCTGTATCAGGACCCCATGCTGCCCTCCCAAGGTTTCTTGTCCCAATAATATTATAACTCTTGTTAATAATTATTATTATACCTCTTGTTAATAATTATTATTATACCTCTTGTTGATAATTATTGTTATATATGTTCCCCTCATCTTGGTTATGCGCCCTGAAGGAATTCTGACGAATTCATGACATTAGAGTTGTTGTGATGTGTTGTCTGCGGATCCGAGTGGATCATATGCGATGGATAGGCTGTTCTGTTCCCTTCGTTGGATCCGTGTAGAGACTACCCCGGCGTTGGAAAGGCTGTCCCGTGCAGGGGCTCCCATCAGTAGGCACCTCCTGATTTGGGACGGACTGTGCTGAATGTGGGGGTGGCCAAACGGCCTACGGAGTGGGGAGAGACTATCGGTGGACCAAGGGTGACCATCAGCCTAGTCAGTCCCAATATCCTATGTCACCATATTGAGGGGTGAGGGTGAGGGTGTGGTGGGTCGACGATGTAGCGACCTACTGGATTGTAAGTCCCAATATCCTTTGTCACCTATTGAGGGGCGAGGGTGAGGGTGTAGTGGGTTGGCGATAGCGACCCACTGGATTTGTATAGTCAGTCCCAATATCCTTTGTCACCTATTGAGGGGTGAGGGTGAGGGTGTAGTGGGTTGGCGATAGCGACCCATTGGATCGTTTAGTTGTTGCCATTTTGTGGCTTTCAATAATGAGATTGTGGATTATAACATCTGGTTGTGGTTAATATAAGCTGTGACGCATGGGTTGTGCTGTTCACTAAGCGTGTGGCTCACCCCTCGCATAATATTTTCTCCAGAGTCATCTGAGTCGGATCCAGAGGAGGAGCTCCCCGAGGGATTTCATCAGTAGCGGAGTAGCGTCACGTCCCGCGAGTATCAGAGGCTATCAGCATCCCTTTTTTCTTATATGTATTATATTCCGTGCTTGGGCATGCGTTTGTATTATATTTGGATGTCTTTGTATATATTGGCTCTCACAGGATAGTTGATTATGTATCGAGTCTGTAATATGTCTTTGAATTACAGATTCAGTCTTTTAGCTTCCGCTTTTGGTGTATATATCATGTCAGCCCTGCTTTTGTAGTCTGTGTTGTCATTTTAGCTGTTGTGTGAGTATGTTATTGAACTCCTGTTTTTACTGATATCATACATACACTTGCCGCGTCCTGGGGTCGGCCGGCCCTGGGGCGTGACAATGCTGGTCAAGGGCTTGTGCACCAGTGATTCGTAGACCAGCCTTGAGGGAAACAGCAACCGTGAAACGCCATTGCCACGGTTTGATGATCGCATGCCTCGATCTTGGTCATCTCCACGTCTTCAAGGGTGTGAGATAGTCTTTGAGGTGTTCCCCCTCAGCTTGTTTCATCCCGAACATGCTAGCTACATCCTTCTTTGCCTTGCAGTGGCAGATGTAGTGCCTGAAAAGGCCTCACAAAGGATATGAAAGTTGGGGATGGAAGCCGTCGGCAGCTTCTGGAACTAGGTCAATGCTTGTCAACCTAAACTTTGGGGAACACCCTGCAAAAGAGTGCATCAATTCTAGCGTCAAGTGACATCCATTGTCGATAATCGAAGATGTGCTCGATTGGGTTTGACTTACCTTCGTGCAATTTGAACTTTGGTGGGGTGAACTTATTTGATTTCAGCGAACGGACAATCTCCTCAGTGAACAAAGATCGGTTGATGAGGTTGGTGGTTTGCATGGTGATATCCAGGAGTTCGAGGTTTCATGTTGTTGAGAATATGCTGGTCGACCTCCTTCATCATGTTATCCTTCCAAATTTGGTCGGCATTGTCGGTATCCTTTCTCGGGGGTTTGGGCGTGGGGTGTCGCATCTCGGTGGTCGGGAGGCCTTCAAAAAAAAGATTGGTCTTCTTTGCGTGTGTGGGGTTTTATGGGGATTCGGATTAGATTGCGCCCTGTGGGCCCTACTGGATCGTCTCTCGGAAAGGGGGAAAGGGTTGTGGTTCCTTGCTGAGGGGCCCGACAGCTCCTCAGGAGGATTCAGGGGTGTTTGTGATCTCCACCTGCTTTCTCAAAAAGCAAGAAAAGTTGGGGTTGGATTTGATCGCCTTTGTAGGGGAGTTTGTTGAGTCTCCGCTCTGAGATACGGGCTTGCCGCACACAGAGGTGAAAAACAGGAATCCTTTTCTGCCTCGGAACTTGACAAAGGGATGTTTAGAAAGTCATGGTGGAGGTGGAGGTCGGCTAGTGGGAATTAGCCGTTTAAAGGGGGACGGCTAGTGGTGATTAGCCGCCTGGTGTATGGTTCAATTTGGGCAGAACCTGGGTAGGAAATGGGTTATGGTTTGGCTGAGGTTAAACTAGGTTTAACCTAGGTTTTGGAGTGTCGATTTGGAGAGTGAATTTGTGTAGGGAATGGGTTTTCTACTCACAAATAGAACTCTCTTTCTCTCTCTCTCTAAAGTTACAAGTGGTAGGTGTGTGAGTGTGTTGATTTGAATGGTGGATTGTTGTGAATTGTCAATTTTTGATGTTGTAGAAATGCTTTTGACCCCCTCTATTTATAGTAAAAAAGAGACAGACGAATATCCAATGGACAATAGATCAAAATGGATAATAAGGTGCTTGATTTGACCTCCATTAGATCTTTGTTCTTCTGACATTGTCCAGGAGGGGGGTGGCTAGTTGAAACTAGCCACCCAGTGAGAGGCGACTACTCTCAAGTTGCCGCCCCAATGATGGCCTGTCAAATTTCCCATCTCTGACAAGCGGTGGCTTGGGTCGGCTACTAGGGTTGAACCACCAAGAAGGGGCGGCTAAAAGGAACAAACCGCCGCAATCATCATCATTAAATGTTGCTTTATGTCCCATCCCAAGGAAGCTGTCACGCCCAAGGGTGGCATTCCTCGAGACATGGTAATATATATAATATCAGTAATCAATACAAGAGGTCAACAATGACTCCAATATATAATATACAAGGCAAACAAAGCAATGAAAACTGATAGCTAAACTCAAATGCGGAGGCATAAAATATCACTAAGTCTGTAAACCAAAACATTATTACAGACTCGAATACACAATCACTGTCATGTGAGATTCAAGTTTAGTCCAAATAAAATACAACCGGTGCAACACGCACGATTAACAAATACATGACTCTAGGACTGCTGACAGCCTCGCACTCGCCACCCACCGGACGGAACGCTCCATGCACGCAAGACCACGCCACAAGGAAGCTCCAGCTCTATGCCTAATACCGCCCCTGTAAAAGAAATAGTATGCGAGGAGTGAGCTACAAGCTCAGTGAGTGGCTGGAAACCAAACACCATCACAACAATTCAATACTAAGGCAATTTCCTTTCAAGGAAAAACATGGGTAGAAACCCAAAGGATAACAAGGTCACGCGACGGCGCGACCATACCTCGCCCTCACCCTCACTCCCCGGAGGGAGGCTTTTGGGACACTCGGGGAGGAACAACTGTTAACCATAACACGTGGTTTTACTAGATAACAAGATACAACGAGTCCATCCGCTATGAGGTAGAGATATACTTTGATACCTCAAGTGTTAGGAGCTGCATACCTAGAGTATACTCAATGGATATATGAGTCACATGACGACATGACTTCAACTCGCCCTCACCCTCACCCCTAAGGGTGACACGGGACTGCTGGGAGAATCCTTTTGCTCTACACCCTTCGTCATCCGGTAGCCCTCTCCCGAGTAGCCTCTACTTGGTATACTCTTGTTATGCCTGTGTCATTTCGAGCCTTATTCTTTTTTATCGGAGTCGCTAAAATTTTGGCTTTCAGCCACCTGCGTGAGTTGGAGTACTCTGATTGAAAATCTAACTGTATATTATAGGTCCTGGTACTGTTTTGTACTACCCATAAAAATTTCATCGAATTCCGGTAACATTTTGAAAAATATGCAGTTCTGAACCGTATCCGGGTTTTGAGAGTTCCTGGTTTGGTGGGTCGAATAGTGTGAGATATTTTTGAGGATGTGGTAACCTTTGGTAACCTTACAACCCTTTGCTTAGTGGTGAAGCAACCTTTGGTTATTTTTTAGTGTTTAAGGGTGAGAATAGCCTTAAGTGCTGTCACGCCCAGGTGTCACGCCCCAGGGCGGCCATCCCCGGGACGCGGCAAGTGTATATATGATATCAGTGACAGGAAATCAACAATACATCACAAACAATCACTAAATGACACACAGATAAAAGCAGGGCTGACATAATATATACACCGAGTGCGGAAGCTAAAAGACTGAGTCTGTAGTCAAAACACACTACAGACTCGATACATAATCAAAGTCCTGTGAGAGCCAACATGTCATAAATATACACAACAAAATCCAAATATAATCCAACTAAGTGCCCAAGCACAGAACATATACATACAACAGAAAGAAGGGTGCTGATGGCCTCAAAACTCGTGGGACGCGGCGCTGCCCTCTGCCGGTGTAGTCGCTCGGGAAGCTCCTCCCTCAGAGATCACTGAAAAGACAATATGCGAGGGGTGAGCCACACGCTCAGTGAATAGCACAACCCATGCATACAGTTCATATTAACCATATTTAATCAATTCATAAGCCACAAGTGGCATAATATCACCATCCGGGGGTTCGTTCATCGCCGAACCCCATACCCTCACCCTCACCCTCAACAGGTGACCTAGGATGTTGGGACTTAGCGGGTTGATAAACATCCATTCATAATCCTGTGGGTCGTCGCATCGCCGGCCCACCATACCCTCACCCTCACCTCTCAACAGGTGACCTAGGCTTTTGGGACTGACTAGGCTGTTGGTTACCCTTGGTCCACCGATAGTCTCTCCTCACTCCGCGGTTGTTTGGCCACTCCCATGTTCAGCGCAGTCCTTCCAAGTCAGGAGGCGCCTACTAGTGGGAGCCCCTGCACGGGACAACCTGTCTAACGCCGAGGTAGTCTCTACACGGATCCGACGAGGGGAACAGAACAGCCTATCCATCGCATATGATCCACTCGGATCCGCTGACAGCACATCTCTACGACTCTAATGTCTCGAATTCCTCAGAATTCCACCAGCGCGCATAACCAGGATGCGGGGAACATGCATTTATTAATCATAACACAGGGAAAATAGAGACCTGGGAGGGTAACGTGAGGTCCCGATACAGGACATCCGACAACCAACAAGGAACACGGAGTACCCTAACCCGGGTCTCAATGTTAACCTCGCAAGGCCCCCCTATATTGACTAACATGCTATCATTTATGCTAGCATTTAATAAACAAATCAAACTAATAGGACGCATGCACAGGTCGGGCTTTCCTAGCATGATAGCGAGGTGGCAGGATGCATGGCTCATGCACAATCCTAAGGGTGCAAGTCCCTATCACACAATCTAGGGTGGCATGCAATTCTACACACACATCATGCATACATGGATTACATCAAGCAGTTAATATTAACTATAAGCCCCAGGGGAGGACGGTACACGCCCAAAGCATGTAGCGCCTCCCACACTGGGTTGGGTTGTCCCACTCACCGGGAATCGGGTCGACGCGCGACCGTCCGTCGAGATCTGCAAGACAAGGTATTAACTGGTTAGAATAAATCCACAATATCCCAAAAATACATAACACACACAAAAGACACCCAACACCCCCCGGCAACCACCCGCACGGCCGGCCACCACCCGCACGGCCACCCGACCGCCCGGACGCGCCGCCGCGCCTCAGCCCGCGCACTCCGCGCACCGCCCGGGGCCCGCGCGTCCACCGAGCCCAGCCGCGGCAGCCCGCACGCGCCCCGCACGCCGTGCGCTGGCCCGCGAGCACCCCGCGCACCCCCTCGCGCCCGCGCACACCACCTCGCGCCCGCGCCTCCTCGCGCGCGCCCCAGCACCTCGCCAGCACCTCGCGCACAGCACCTCGCGCCCGCCTCCTCCGCGCGCCCCAGCACCTCGGCCAGCACCTCGCGCGTCCAGACCAGCGCCCAGACCAGCTCGCCATCAGCCCCTCGCGCACAGCTGCACGAACAGACCCGCGCACAGCACCACCCGAGCAGCTCGCACGCCTCGCACCGCCGCGACCAGCTCCCCCGAGCGCACGCCCGCGCGCACGCTCGCGCGCACGCCCAGCCGGCTCCTGTGCTCGTTGCCTGTGCTGCCTGAGGCCCCCAGCCCACATCAGCGCTGCCAGCCCATCCAGCGCGCCCAGCACGACCACCCCACGCACCAGACCCGCGCACACCCACGCACACGCCGCGCGCACGCACACCCGCGCACGCACGCGCGCATGCCCGCGCGCGCCCGGCCTGCGCGCTGCCTGGCCGCTGCCGCTGCTGCCTGCTGCCCGGGACAGCCCCAGCCTGCCGAGCACCTCCAACCACCCCTCCCACTGCCCCGACCACCTCCAACCACCTCCGACCACCCTCCGACGACCCCCACTGCCACCAACCACCTCCCAAACACAAAACCCTCCCCTAGCAATCATCTAGACAAGAAATAAGAGGGAAAGGAGGCTTACCGAGGGGAGGAAGAGGCGTCCGGTGGATCTCCACGCGCCCAAACCCTTCCCAAAGCCTTCTCACGCCCCGATCTATCACGGCCCTCGATGGCCGAAACAGAGGAGAAAGGGGAGGTCGGGGAGGCTAGGATCGTCGGAATTCGGATTTGAAGACACCGGAGCGTAGATCGGGACCCGATCTACACTTCCCGTGCTTTAGGTTTTTGGTTTTGAGGGGTGTAGGGGCTCGAACGGAAGAAAATCGGAGGAGAGGGGAGAGAGAAAGAGCAAGTCGGGAAGATGATGAATAGTACCTCGGGATATTTTGATTTCTTTTATATAGAGTGCGACTTAAAAGCCCGGATACGCCCCGGAACTGTGAAATTTTTGGAAACGATGCCGGAATTCGATGAAATTTTCATGAGTGGCTTAAAATGGCACCAGGACACATAATATGCAGTTAGATTTTCAATCGGAGTCCTCTAGCTCAGACGATAGCTAACAGTCTGAAATTATGCGGTTCCGATCGAAAAACCCTGAAAATTTTAAAACTGCAAAAATGCTCCAATGATTGCCAATAGGCCAAAAAGTGACACATATATAACATTCTCCCCCCCTTAGGAAATTTTGTCCTCAAAATAAATACAAGTACATCTAAGAAGGGAAAAGATGTGGATACGCGTCACGCATGGCGTCCTCGAGCTCCCAGGTGGCCTCGGCACCGGAACGGTGCTGCCATCGCACCTTGACCAGCTGGACGGTCCTGGTGCGGAGCCTCTTCTCGCGGCGGTCCATGATCTCAATCGGCTGCTCCACGAAAGACAAGTCCGGCTCGAAGACGAGCGGCTCGAACGGAATGATGTGAGCAGGATCGTGGACGTATCGCCTCAGCTGCGAGACGTGGAAGACGTCATGGGCCTGAGCCAACTGTGGGGGCAGAGCTATGCGATAGGCCACCTCTCCAACTCGCTCGAGTATGAGGAAAGGCCCAATGAAACGCGGACTCAGCTTGCCCCGCACACCGAATCGGAAGATGCCCTTCATCGGGGACACCTTCAAGAACACATGATCACCGACCTCGAAGGAGAGCTCACGGCGACGGCGGTCGGCGTAGCTCTTCTGACGACTCTGAGCGACTCGGATACGCTCGCGGATCGTCTTCACCATCTCGGAGGTCTGGTGAATGATCTCTGGTCCCTCTAGCTGGCGCTCTCCGACCTCATCCCAACACAGGGGGGACCTGCAGCTGCGGCCATAAAGTGCCTCGTAGGGAGCCATCCGGATGCTCGAATGATAGCTGTTGTTGTAGGCAAACTCCACCAACGGAAGGTGCCTCTCCCAACTGCCCCCGAAATCGAGCACACAGGCCCGCAGCATGTCCTCAAGGGTCTGGATCGTCCTCTCCGACTGGCCGTCCGTCTGAGGATGAAACGCGGTACTGAAGTGGAGGTTCGTACCAAGGGCGTGCTGGAGGCTACGCCAGAACCTCGAAGTAAAACGCGCGTCTCGATCAGAAATGATACTGACTGGAGTGCCATGGAGTCGGACAATCTCGGAGACGAATAACTGCGCCAGGGTGTCCAGAGAATCGGTGAGTCGGATGGGGAGGAAATGAGCAGACTTCGTCAGCCGGTCGACGATCACCCAGATGGCATCGCGACCCGAGCGTGACCTCGGCAAACCCGAGACGAAGTCCATAGTGATCTGCTCCCACTTCCACTGAGGGATCTCAATGGACTGCAGCTTCCCCGCAGGGCGCTGATGCTCCGACTTCACCTGCTGGCATACTAGGCATCGGGCAACAAATCTGGCAATATCTGTCTTCATCCCGCGCCACCAGTAGCCGCGACGAAGGCCCCTGTACATCTTCGTGCCTCCAGGGTGCACTGTGTACCTCGAGCGATGGGCCTCGTCCAGAATCTTCCGCCTCAGCTCTGCGTCGTCGGGGATGCACACTCGGCCTCTGAATCTCAGGATCCCGTCTGCACGAATCTGGTAGTCCTGACGCTCGCCCCGGGCGACGCCCTCAGAAAGGACTATGAAATGCGGGTCCTGAGCCTGAGCCGTGCGGATCTCATCGAGAAGAACCGGCTGCACCACCAGCCTGGCCAGAAAGCCACCCGCAGGGGTCCCCCGAACACTGATCCAGCAAGCGGCCTCCTCCAGAAGCCTCCAACGACGGACAGCCATGTGGGCGGCCATGCCCAGGGGCTGTCTACTGAGCGCATCTGCAACGACATTCGCCTTACCCGGATGGTAAGCGATGTCACAGTCGTAGTCTGTCAGGAACTCAACCCAACGCCTCTGTCGCATGTTGAGCTCCGGCTGAGACTGCAGATACGTCAAGCTCTTATGATCTGTAAAGAGCTCGAACTCCTCTCCGTAGAGATAATGCCTCCACATCTTCAGCGCAAATATGATCGCAGCCAACTCAAGGTCATGGGTGGGGTAGTTCTGCTCATGGGGCTTCAACTGACGAGACGCGTAAGCCACCACCTTACCGTACTGCATCAGGACGCCGCCCACACCCAACTGCGATGCATCTGTGTATACTGTGAACCCACCGCTCCCAGATGGAAGGGTAAGAACGGCGCTGAGGTGAGTCTTCGCTTCAGCTCCTGGAAGCTCTCCTCGCAAGAAGGGGACCACTCGAACTGAACGTCTTTCCGAGTGAGGCGGGTAAGAGGAACGGCTATCTTGGAGAAACCCTCCACAAACCTCCTATAATAACCCGCCAAGCCCAAGAAGCTACGAATCTCTGTGGGGTTCGACGGTCGACGCCAATTCGACACGGCGAGCGTCTTCTCCGGGTCCACAGCTATACCCTCACCGGAAATCACATGGCCCAGAAAGGCCATCCGCTCCAACCAGAACTCGCACTTGCTGAACTTGGCGAACAACTGATGTCCAGCCAGAGTCTCCAAAACAGTGCGGAGGTGGTGAGCGTGCTCCTCCAGACTCCTCGAGTACACCAATATATCATCGATGAATACTACCACAAAGGAGTCGAGGAAGGGTCGAAATACCCGGTTCATCAGATCCATGAAGGCCGCCGGCGCGTTCGTCAACCCGAAAGGCAGTACTCTGAACTCGTAGTGCCCGTACCGGGTGCGAAAGGCCGTCTTCGGAATATCTGACTCCCGGATCTTCAACTGGTAGTACCCCGAGCGGAGATCGATCTTGGAAAAGACACACGCTCCCTGAAGCTGGTCAAACAGATCGTCGATCCGCGGCAACGGGTACTTGTTCTTCACTGTCCGCTTATTCAACTGCCTGTAATCAATACACAGCCGCAGTGAACCGTCCTTCTTCCGGACGAACAGGACAGGGGCTCCCCACGGAGACACGCTCGGACGTGCGAAGCCCTTCTCCAGCAACTCCTCCAACTGCTCCTTCAGCACCCTCAGCTCTGCGGGAGCCATCCGGTACGGAGCCCTCGAAACCGGCTCGGTCCCCGGAAGCAGATTGATCTCAAACTCAATCGCGCGGTCCGGCGGTAATCCCGGAAGATCGTCGGGGAAAACCTCAGGAAACTCTGCCACGACTGGAGTCTGACTGATATCTGCCCGCAGCGGTGCATCCTCCAGAGCAATATAAGCCAGAAAGCCCTCGCACCCACCCTGAAGGAGTCTCCACGCCTGCATGGACGACACGAACCCCAAAGGAGCTACGTCTCGATCGCCCACGTACTGGAAAGACCTCCGACCAGGAAGGTGGAACGACACCGACTTGGCGAAACAGTCGATGCTGGCATGACTAGCTGCAAGCCAATCCATCCCCAGGATGGCGTCAAAATCCGACATCGCGAGCTCCACCAGCTCTACCGGAAACTCATGATCCGCGATCTCCACCGTGCACCCTCGGTACACCGAACTGAGGAGAATCCGGTCTCCCACGGGCAATGCTACCTCTAACACAGCATCTAGAGGAGCGGACGCCACACCCGTCCGTCTCGCGAAAGCGGGAGACACGAACGAGTGGGTGGCTCCGGAATCGAATAGCACATAAGCAGGAAGCTGGGAGATCTGAACAGTACCTCTGACCACGCTGCCGGATGCCTGGGCCTCCTCTGCCGAAAGCGCTGCCACTCGGCCCTGAACGAACTGAGGCTGAGGAGCAATGGCACGCCTCGCCTGCTGCGCTGGCTGCCTCCTCTGATCAGCACGGCCACCCTGTGGCTGCTGCTGCTGACGCTGAGGCTGCTGCTGCGGCTGGCGCTGAGGCTGCTGCTGCTGGCGCTGCTGAAACGGCGGCTGCTGCAACTGCTGCTGCTGCTGCTGAGGCATCACTCTGGGTCGGCCTGCGTCGGGGCAATTATACAGAATATGCCCGACGCGCTGACAGTGATAGCAGCGCCTCGTCTCCGGTCGCCTCGACTGGACCGGCACGGCTGCGATGGGTGCTGGGCCTCGCGCTGGCACCACATCTGCTGGGAGAGAGGGAGCCGCTGACTGCTCGAAGCGGGCCCTCTTCTTCTTCCGCTGCCCTCTGTCCTGACCTCTGGGTGGCCTCTGCTCTGTCGACGGGGTCGGAGCTCTCACCTGGATCCCGAGGTCTCTCTCGACTGTCTTCGCCCGCGAGACCAAGTCAGAGAACCTCGTGAAGCCTGGGCGGTGACGTGCACTCGGATGGCATTGCTCAGACCGAGCTCGAACCGACGGCACCTCGACACCTCATCCATCGCCAGGGCTGGAGCGAACCTGGACAGCCTCGTGAACCGCGTGGAGTACTCAGCGACGGACATGGTGCCCTGAGTCAGCTGCTCAAACTCCCGCTCCACTAGCTGTCGGTCGAGAAGGGGAAATACTCCTCCAAGAAATATCCCCTGAATCCCGCCCAGGTGAGCTGCTCCAGTCCCTCTGGAATGTCAACTGATCTAGTAGCCCACCACTCGGCGGCGCTACCCTTCAGCATAAACGCAGCCAGGGAGACCCTCTGGCGGTCTGTGCATAGCATCGTCGAGAAGATGGTATCCACCTCCATCAACCATCTCTCGGAGCAAGGGGGTCCTCCGTCTGTCCTCTGAACTCGGGAGGGTGGAGCTTCAGAAAGGCTGAGAGTCCACTCTGCTGGACCCTCGCTGCTGCCTCTAGCCCCATCTCCCTCTCCTGAGGATCCTGACTCTGGCCGCCGGAATCTCCACCACGGGGACTGGGGGTGTATCAGGCACTACAGGCGGATCTGCCGCCAAGGGAACCTGCGGTACTGCCTCGCGGGCCGCCCGCAGCTCCTGTATCTCCCGTGCCTGATCTGCTAACATCCTCGTCTGGGTCTCCACCATATCTGCTAACCGCGCAATCGCGCGCTCCCAGGCAGGAGGCTCCTGCGCTGGTCCTGACCTCTCGGCTGAGGACTCACCAATAGCATCCTCGACTCTGGCAGGTCCGGAGACCTCCAAGGGTCGAGAGGGACCACGTCCGCGTCGTCCTCTGCGAGGAGGCATATCAGCAACCTAAGAAAACCAGACACTAGGATCAGAATACGCATATAGAAATCCTAGGACTCATCTCTATGAAAAGAAGACACTTGGCTCTGACAGGACCAGGCTCTGATACCAACTTTTGTCACGCCCCAGGGCGGCCGTCCCCGGGACGCGGCAAGTGTATATATGATATCAGTAACAGGAAATCAACAATAAACCACAAACAATCACTAAAATGACACACAGATAAAAGCAGGGCTGACATAATATATACACCGATGCGGAAGCTAAAAGACTGAGTCTGTAGTCAAAACATACTACAGACTCGATACATAATCATAAGTCCTGTGAGAGCCAACATGTCCATATATACACAACAAAATCCAAATATAATCCAACTAAGTGCCCAAGCACAGAACATATACATACAACAGAAAGAAGGGTGCTGATGGCCTCAAAACTCGTGGGACGCGGCGCTGCCCTCTGCCGGTGTAGTCGCTCGGGAAGCTCCTCCCTCAGAGATCACTGAAAAGACAATATGCGAGGGGTGAGCCACACGCTCAGTGAATAGCACAACCCATGCATACAGTTCATATTAACCACATTTAATCAATTCATAAGCCACAAGTGGCATAATATCACCATCCGGGGGTTCGTTCATCGCCGAACCCCATACCCTCACCCTCACCCTCACCCTCAACAGGTGACCTAGGATGTTGGGACTTAGCGGGTTGATAAACATCCATTCATAATCCTGTGGGTCGTCGCATCGCCGGCCCACCATACCCTCACCCTCACCTCTCAACAGGTGACCTAGGCTCTTGGGACTGACTAGGCTGTTGGTTACCCTTGGTCCACCGATAGTCTCTCCTCACTCCGCGGTTGTTTGGCCACTCCCATGTTCAGCGCAGTCCTTCCAAGTCAGGAGGCGCCTACTAGTGGGAGCCCCTGCACGGGACAACCTGTCTAACGCCGAGGTAGTCTCTACACGGATCCGACGAGGGGAACAAAACAGCCTATCCATCGCATGTGATCCACTCGGATCCGCTGACAGCACATCTCTAGACTCTAATGTCTTGAATTCCTCAGAATTCCACCAGCGCGCATAACCAGGATGCGGGGAACATGCATTTATTTATCATACAAGGGAAATAGAGACCTTGGGAGGGTAACCTGAGGTCCCGATGTAGGACATCCGACAACCAAACGAGGAACACGGAGTACCCTAACCCGGGTCTCAATGTTAACCTCGCAAGGCCCCCCTTATATTCCCTAAACATGCTATCTATTTATGCTAGCATTTAAAATAAACCAAACTAATAGGACGCATGCACAGGTCGGGCTTTCCTAGCATGATAGCGAGGTGGCAGGATGCACGGCTCATGCACAATCCTAAGGGTGCAAGTCCCTATCACACAATCTAGGGTGGCATGCAATTCTACACACACATCATGCATACATGGATTACATGAAAGCAGTTAATTAACTATAAGCCCCAGGGGAGGACGGTACACGCCCAAAGCATGTAGCGCCTCCCACTGGGTTGGGTTGTCCCACTCACCGGAAATCGGGTCGACGCGCGACCGTCCGTCGGGATCTGCAAGACAAGTTATTAACTGGTTAGAATAAATCCACAATTACCCAAAAATACATAACACACACAAAAACACCCAACACCCCCGGCAACCACCCGCACGGCCGGCCACCACCCGCACGGCCACCCGACCGCCCGGACGCGCCGCCGCGCCTCAGCCCGCGCACTCCGCGCACCGCCCGGGGCACCGCGCGTCCACCGAGCCCAGCCGCGGCAGCCCGCACGCGCCCCGCACGCCGTGCGCTGGCCCGCGAGCACCCCGCGCACCCCCCGCGCCGCGCACACCACCTCGCGCCCGCGCCTCCTCCGCGCGCCCCAGCACCTCGCCAGCACCTCGCGCACACCACCTCGCGCCCGCGCCTCCTCCGCGCGCGCCCCAGCACCTCGGCCAGCACCTCGCGCGTCCAGACCAGCGCCCAGACCAGCTCGCCATCAGCCCCTCGCGCACAGCTGCACGAACAGACCCGCGCACAGCACCACCCGAGCAGCTCGCACGCCTCGCACCGCCGCGACCCGCTCCCCCGAGCGCACGCCCGCGCGCACGCTCGCGCGTACGCACGCGCGCACGCCCAGCCGGCTCCTGTGCTCGTTGCCTGTGCTGCCTGAGGCCCCCAGCCCACGAATCAGCGCTGCCAGCCCATCCAGCGCGCCCAGCACGACCACCCCACGCACCAGACCCGCGCACACCCACGCACACGCCGCGCGCACGCACACCCGCGCACGCACGCGCGCATGCCCGCGCGCGCCCGGCCTGCGCGCTGCCTGGCCGCTGCCGCTGCTGCCTGCTGCCCGGGACAGCCCCAGCCTGCCGAGCACCTCCAACCACCTCTCCCACTGCCCCGACCACCTCCAACCACCTCCGACCACCCTCCGACGACCCCCACTGCCACCAACCACCTCCCAAACACAAAACCCTCCCCTAGCAATCATCTAGACAAGAAATAAGAGGGAAAGGAGGCTTACCGAGGGGAGGAAGAGGCGTCCGGTGGATTGTGCTCGTTGCCTGTGCTGCCTGAGGCCCCCAGCCCACGAATCAGCGCTGCCAGCCCATCCAGCGCGCCCAGCACGACCATCCCCGCGCACCAGACCCGCGCACACCCACGCACACGCCGCGCGCACGCACACCCGCGCACGCACGCGCGCACGCGCGCCCGGCCTGCGCGCTGCCTGGCCGCTGCCGCTGCTGCCTGCTGCCCGGGACAGGGCCCCAGCCTGCCGAGCACCTCCAACCACCTCTCCCACTGCCGCCGACCACCTCCAACCACCTCCGACCACCCTCCGACGACCCCCACTGCCACCAACCACCTCCCAAACACAAAACCCTCCCCTAGCAATCATCTAGACAAGAAATAAGAGGGAAAGGAGGCTTACCGAGGGGAGGAAGAGGCGTCCGGTGGATCTCCACGCGCCGAAACCCTTCCCAAAAGCCTTCTCACGCCCCGATCTAGCTTGTCCCTCGGAATGGGCCAAATCAGAGGACGAAAAGGGGAGGTCGGGGAGGCTAGGATCGTCGGAATTCGGATTTGAAGACACCGGAGCGTAGATCGGGACCCGATCTACACTTCCCGTGCTTTAGGTTTTTGATTTTGAGGGGTGTAGGGGGCTCAAACGGAAGAAAAACGGAGGAGAGGAGAGAGAGAGAGCAAGTCGGGAAGATGATGAATAGTGATTAGATATTTTTTGATTCCTTTTAAGTAGAGCGCGACTTAAAAACCCGGATACGCCCCGGAACTGCGAAATTTTGAAAACATTGCCAGAATTCGATGAAATTTTCATGAGTGGCTTAAAATGGCACCAGGACACATAATATGCAGTTAGATTTTCAATCGGAGTCCTCTAGCTCAGACGATAGCTAACAGTCTGAAATTATGCGGTTCCGATCGAAAAACCCTAAAATTTTTAAAACTGCCAAAATGCTCCAATGATTGCCAATAGGCCAAAAAGTGACACATATATAACACCAGGCGTCCCGAGATGTGGCAAATAATAAAATATCAGCTATCAATACCTGAGGTCAATAAAGACTCCAACAACAATACACAAGGTGGCAAAGCAAAGATAATGATAACTGACTGAAAAGCGGAAGCATAATATATAAACAATGTCTGTAAATCAAAAACATTATTACAGACCCGAATACGCAATCACTGTCCTATGAGAGCCATGTCTAGACCAAAAAAATAAAACCTGTGCCACATGCACGATTTACAATATATACATGACTCTAGGACTGCTGACAGCCTCGCACTCGCCACCCGCCGGAAGAACGCTCCACGCCCATAAGACCACACCATAGGGAAACTCCAACTCCACGCCCAACACTGCCCCTGAAAAGAAACAATATGCGAGGGGTGAGCTACAAGCTCAGTGAGTGGCTGGAAACCAATCACCATACTACAGTTCAATACATAATCAATTTTCTTTCAAGGAAAACATGGGTGGAAACCCATGGATAACTAAGTCACACGGCGGCGCGACCAACCTCACCCCCACCCTCACTCCTGGAGGGAGTCTCTTGGGACTTTTGGGGAGAGACCATACCGTCGGTCGAAGAGACCCGGATTTACTGGTCTGCACAACACTACTGGATCATCTACATCTAGATAACTGCCCCACGATGTCTTTCAATATTGATACACAACTGGACCCATCAACTATGGGAACGGACGAACAACGAATGGGTTACGCAGTGATGTGTCTTCACCTCATCCTTACCCTCACTCCTGGAGGGAGACTATTGGGACTTTTGGAAGAGACTTAGACTGCTCTACACCCTTGGTCCACCGGTAGCCTCTCCCTCACTCCGTAGCCTCTACCTGGTATACTCCCACGATTAGCACCCTCCGAAGCATCGGAGGTACCTACAGATGGGAGCCCTCTGTTAGGTCAGCTTTCCAACGCCAGGGAGTCCCTACTCGGATCCAACCAAAGGGAGAAGACAGCCTGCTCACACGGATACGATCCTCTTGGATCCGTCGACAACGATTTGTAACACTACTAATGTCACGAATTCTCAAGAATTCCTCCAGGGCGCATAACTAAGATGCGGGGAAACATATATCATAACCACAAGGTTACAATATTCCATATGGCATGCTTATAACAATATGTTCTCATTTTTTATTTAATTAAATTAAACTAAATGGGAAGCATGCATAGATCGGGGCTTTCCAATCATGGAACATGGTGGCTAGGCATGTATGGGCCTCTATACATGATATATGGGTGCATATCCCTAGCATACAAGGTCTAATGTGGCATGGTTACATCATATTAAACATGCATACACAGTTTTCCATTTATCACTAGTTAATATGCAATTATGGAGCCCCAGAGAAGGGTAATGCACGCCTACGTGCATCGAACGCCTCCCAACTGGGTTGGATTGTCCCACTCACTGAAACCCGGGTCGTTGCGTGACCTTCCGTCAAGATCTACAAGACATGGGCATTTAATATGGTGAGTAAACTACACATATACACATGAAATTTACTGGAAATACCCAATACTCGGACAAGCATGCATACAGACTCGCACGCATGCGAGCGCGCACGTACGCACGCGAGTCCGAGTGCCCTGACACCCTCCCGAACCCTCGGGCAGCCATACGCATGGCCCCCCGCACGCGCACGCACGAACGCGCACGCACGCACGCACTCCAGCGCCCCTGGCGCACTGCTGTGCCCCTGCCCGCGCTGCCGCGCGCGCGCGCACGCTCGCGCACGCCCGCGCGCACCGTGCGTCCAGCCCAGCGCGTACCCGCGCGCACTGCGCCCCCGCGTAGCACCCTGCGCGCACGCCCGAGCGTTTTGCGCGTACGCGCGTGCGCCTGCCAGCGCGGCCGTCTACGTGCGCAGACGCACGCGCACGCGCGCAGAAGGCTCCGCACGCGCGCCCGAGCCCCTTCCACCCCCTCCTCAGCCCACCCACACCCCCTACCACCTATGCAAAGCATGCATAACCATTTAAACACCCTAATCAATCATCTAAACAAGCTAGGGGAGGATGAAGACTTACCAACAAGGAGGGAAAGGAAAAGGGAGGAAGCTCGGGTGCCCTTTGCGCACCAAACCACCACAACCGCCACCACCAAGACCACCACCACCTCAGCCACTCTCAAGGCCTAAAAATGGCTGAAAACAGGGGTGGGGGGAAAGCCATGAGAGGGAGGTAGAGAAAGGGAAATCAAAACAAAAACCATACAAAGGTAGATCACACACATACCTTTCCTTTTCCCTTCTAGGATTTTCTTTTTCTTCTCCTTCTACTACCTCTAATGGGAGAAACAAAGAAAAGGGGATGAGTGATGGAGTGAGTGAGAGATGGGGAAGAGAAGAGAAGAGAAGAGGAGAGAAGGGTGGACGCCCACAAATAGGGCCACACACACACACGCACACTCACACACTTGGAACAATTTTTGTTGGTGGGGATTGACTTTGAGTCAACCCAACCACACAAAAAAACAAAACCATTTGACCAAGTCAATGGTCAATTTGACTTGGTCCAAGTCTTCTTTGACTTGGTCAAGTCCCCCTTTTGACATTCCCACTCGGTCAAAACCCGGATACGATTCGGAACTGCCAAATTCTAAAACGTTACCAGAATTCGATGAAATTTTTGTGAGTGGTTCGAAATGGCACCAGGACACATAATGTGCAGTTAGATTTTCAATCGGAGTTCTCGAGCTCATGCAGATAGCTAAAAGTCTAAAATTTTAGCGGTTCTGATCGAAAAAGAAAAAGTTTGAAAACTGCCAGAAATGTCCCAAAGGTGACGAAAAGGCTAAAAGTGACACATATATAACAGACGCATCAGAGGTACCTACAGATAGGAGCCCTCTGTCAGGACAGCTTTCCAACGCCGGGGAGTCCCTACTCGGATCCAACGAAGGGGAAAACGATCCCACGTTCGCAAAGCGAACCCAATGAAAAACTACTCTCGATAATCACTTATCGAGATATAGAATACTACTGTACTCCCACACCGTTGCGTCGCTCAGACACAAAGGGGTTACCTCTGCTCTCACGTAGAAGTAAACCATAAGCTAATGAATTCTCCTGAATTCCAAACGAGGGCATCGCTTGGATGCACGGGGCGATTACATCACTAGCGCTCTAACTAATAAGGTACAACCCGACAGCGGGTCATACCCACGCCTATTCCAGCTAGGCCTAATTAGTTTTAACATGCGCATAACTAAGATGCGGGGAAACATATATTATAATAACAAGGTTATAATATTCTCTAAGGCATGCTCATAACAATATATTCTCATTTGATTTAAATAAATTAAACTAAATGGGAAACATGCGTAGATCGAGGCTTTTCAAGCATGGGACATGGTGTCTAGGCATGTATGGGCCTCTATACATGTATCATGGATGTATATCCCTAGCATATAATGTCTAATAAGGCATGATTATATCATAGCAAACATGCACTAACATGGTATCCACATATTATAGCTAGGGGGCCCCATCGATGCGCAACACGCGTCTACGCGCGTCGAGCGCATCCCTAGAGAGGGGGGGGGGGGATTGGAATCGAACCACTCACCATTACCTGGGACCTCGCGCATCCCATCCAACGAGATCTGCAGGGTAAGGGCATTCAATATGGTGAGTAAACTACACAAATATACATGAAATTTACTAGAAATACCAAATACTCGGACAAGCATGCATACGGACTCACATGCATGCGAGCACGCACGTACGCACGTGAGTCCGAGTGCCCCGACGCCTACCCGAACCCTCGGGCAGCCACATGCATGGCCCCCCGCACGCGCACGCCTGCATACGCACGCACGCACGCGCCCTAGCACCCTTGGCGCACTGTCGCGCGCCTGCCCGCGCGCCCTGACGCACTGCCGCGCACTGCGCGTCCAGCCCGTGCGCCCTCGCGCAGAACCCCGCGTGCGCGTGCACGCACTGGCCCCCAGCCCCGCGCCCAGGCCCATGCCCAGGCGCACTGCCCAGAGCGCGTGCACACTCACGCGCGCCCGCTCACACTCGTGCCCAACCCCACTCGCGCCAACACCCGCGCGCACGTGCCCGCACGGGTCTGAGCGCCCGCCTACGCGCGCAAGCGCACAGACAACTCCCTGCGCGTGCCCAACCTACCTTTACCCCTTTTTAACCCTCCCCAACCCTTCACACACACCCTAACCCCTATGCATAGCATGCATGAACCCCTAACCATCCCAATAGGCCTAATAATCAAAAAGAAGGGGAAGAGGACTTACTAAAAGAGGGGAATGGAAAGGGGGAGGTGCGGGCTCTCGACTCGCCCACGGCCACCTCAACCACCACCACCACCACCTCTTCAGCCTCCTCAGCCTCCTTCTTGGCTGAAAATCATGTGGGGAGGATCATGAAAAGGTAGCTTGAGAGAGGAGGATCAACAACAACAACACATGAACAAACCTAGTCATGCACTTGCACCATCTCCTTCTCCATCTCTGTGAGGAGTTTAAACAAACACTTGGGGAGCTTGAGGGAGAGGAAGAAAGAGCTTTGAATGTTGACGTGGGCAATGGGAGGGAGAGAGAGAGAGAGAGAAGATATTATGGGCACAAATGAATATCTAAAGAGGGATGGAAATGACCATTCCATCCCTGACTTAGAAATTCTGCGCATGCTTCACTGGAACAACCATAACTTCCTCAATATAGCTCCGAATTGCACAATTCCAATTCCGTTGGAAAGCCAAGAAGAATATCTACAACTTTCATGTTTATGCCAAGATCAAATAATCTCTCCAGCTATTCCGAAATTAGAGCTAAACATAGAACAGGGCTGCTGCCAGAATTTTTCATCCCCGGGGTATACATGGAAAAATACCTATAACTTTTACTACAGGAATCCAGTTGATCTAATTCCACTTTTGTACAAAATCTAACTCAAAACTGGACATCTCATAATAAAATCATATTTAAACCTCTTCATCTTGGATTTTAACAAAATCAAATCCAAATACCAAATCGGGAATACATAACTTGTAGGAAAAAAATTATGTAACCAAATTTTCAATCAGAGCGCTCCAAATGACACAGGCATAACAAGTGCACCCCCCCCTTTTTCTCTCCTTCTCATCACCCCCCCCAAAGTGAGGAAAAATATCTCTCTCTCTCTCTCACTCTCTCTCACTCACGTCTCCCTCTCCCTCTCTGTTTTTCTTTGTGTGTGTTGTTAATGAAGTAAAAGATGAAGAAGAAGCACAAGAAAGAGTGAGAAAGGGTGAGTATTTGTTGTTGTTGTTGTTGTTGTTGTTTCTCTTCTCTCTCTCCCCTTCTCATGCCCCTTTGCACCCCTATTTTCTGCCATGAAGGGCTTGAGGAGATGCTGATGAGGTGGTGGTAGTGATGGTGGTGGTTGAGGTGGTCGTGTCACGCCCAGGGCGGCCGTCCCCGGGACGCGGCAAGTGTATACATGATATCAGCAGTCTATACAGGAAGTCAATAACATACTCTAAACACAACTAAAATGACAACACAGACAAAAGCAGGGCTGACATGATATATACACAGATAGCGGAAGCTAAAAGGCTGAGTCTGTAATTCAAAAACATATTACAGACTCGATACATAATCAACTGTCCTGTGAGAGCCAATAAACACGAATACATCCAAGTATAATACAAACGACTGCCCAAGCACGGAAATATAATACATACAATCAAAAGAAAGGATGCTGATGGCCTCTAACACTCGCAGGACGTGGCGCTGCTCCGCTACTGATGAAGTCTCTCGAGGAGCTCCTCCTTCAGATCCGACTCAGTGATAACTGGAGAAAAATATATGCGAGGGGTGAGCCACACGCTCAGTGAATAGCACAACCCATGCATCACAATTTATATTAACCACAAATAAATCAAAGCCTCTAAGTGGCAGAAAATACACAAATCCAGTGGGTCGCAACATCGCCGACCCACCACACCCTCACCCTCACCCTCTAAGTAGGTGAGATAGGATATTGGGACTGACTAGGCTGTTAATCACCCTTGGTCCACCGATAGTCTCTCCTCCATTCCGTAGGCCGCCTGGTCTACTCCCACAATTCAGCACAGCCCGAACCCAAATCAGGAGGTGCCTACTGATGGGAGCCCTCTGTCAGGAAGGCCTGTCTAACGCTGGGGCAGTCTCTATACGGATCCAACGAAGGGAAAAGAAACAGCCTATCCACACGCATACGATCCACTCGGATCCGCCAACACTGATCTCAACTTATAAATGTCATGAATTCTTCAGAATTCCTCCAGGGCGCATAACTAAGATGCGAGGAGACACATATAATAATATTATTGGGAAAAGAAACCTTGGGAGGGAACCATGAGGTCCCGATATAGGATATCCTGACAACCAAACAAGGAACACGGAGTACCCTAGCCCGGGTCTCAATGTTGACCTCGCAAGGCCCCTTATAATATTCCCTAAGGCATGCTAAAATACCATAAGTTCACATTTAATTTAATAAATTAAACTAATAGGACGCATGCATAGGTCGAGGCTTTCCTAGCATGAAAACATGGTGACAGGATGCATGGCTCTTACACATATCCTAAGGGTGCAAGTCCCTAAAATACAAGGTCTAGG
>JAUJYN010000046.1:172591-584907 GCA_030737835.1 Acorus gramineus
CCGCACGCACGCGCACCCTCGCACACGCCCCTGCGCACCGCGCGTCCAGCCCAGCGTGCCCCCGCGCGCACTGCACGCACGCCCCAGCACGCGCACGCACTGGTCCCCAGCTCCGCGCCCAGGCGCATGCCCAGGCGCCCTGCCCAGCACCCAGGCACAGTGCCCAGGCGCCCTGCCCGCGCGCGCGCACGCTCGCGCGCACGCCCGCGCGCGACTGCGCGCCCTACTGCGCCCGCCAGCGCCCAACGCCCAGCACCCGCGCCCAGCGCCCGGCTCCACCCGCGCGCACGCGCTCGCGCGCCCTGCCATCTGCTCCGCCTACTGCACTGCCTGCCTGCTAGCCTACCCGGGACAGCCTGCCAGCCCGCCCGAGACAGCCAACCACCACTCCGACGGCCACCAACGGCCTCCAACCGCCTCCCAACCACCACCAACAGCCACCCACAACCGCCGACCACCACCCAACCTCAAAACCACCCTCCTAACAAGCATCTAAGCCAAAAAGAAGAGGAAGAAGAGCTTACCAAGGGGAGGAAGGGATGTTCGGTTGCTCTCCGCGCACCGAAACGCCTCTCCAAGGGTCTCTACCACCAAGACCTCTTCCCACCTCCAAAACGGCTCAGATCTGAGGAGAAGAGAGGGTGGGAGGAAGGGCAGTACACGCCGGAATTCGGATTTGAAACCACCGGGGTGTAGATCGGGACCCGATCTAGCCTTTCTATGTTATGGGTTTTTAGCTTCAAGCCCTCCAAGGGGCTCAAAACCAAGAAAAAGAGAGAAGGGGAGAGAGAGAGCTCACTTGGGAAGAAGATGAATAGTGAAGAGCACTTTTTGCTACCCACTTAAATAAGTCAAACCTCATTTAGATTAGGGTAAGCTAGGTTAATTAGGGTTTAAGCTAGCTTAGGGAGGCTTAAGTGTGGTTTGACCCTAGTCAACCCAACCACACTAAAATCCAAAATCATTTGACCAAGTCAAGGGTCCACATTGACCAAGTCAAAGTCTCCCAATGACTTCTCGCCCGGTCAAAACCCGGATACGCCGCGGAACTGTGAAATTCTGAAACGTACCGGAATTCGATGAAATTTTTGTGAGCGGCTTGGAATGGCACCAGGACACATAATATGCAGTTAGATTTTCAATCGGAGCCCTCTATCTCTGGGCGATAGCTAACAGCCCGAAATTTTAGCGGTTCCGATCAAAAAACGAAAAAAACTGAAAAACTGCCAGAATGTCCCAACGGTTACCAGAAGGTTAAAAGTGACACATATATAACAGCCCTGGGGCGTGACACGACTGAATAGGGTCAGTTGTTGGATCCCTTGTGGTGGGATTAAGGCTTGGGTAGGAGATTCCAGCCCAGTAGTATGATAGTGATGAATTGGTCGCAATTTCTAAGGTATGGATTGTGTCTCGATAATGGAGCTTCTTTCCTGTGCATCGGTATTGCTGGTAACCATGGAGTTCGCGTGCAGCGCTAGTTTCAAGTTTTGAGGAAGTGACGTATGGCTCATTAAGGGGTGTTGTCTTCTTCCAGCCTTCCTACTCAGGATTAAGGGGCATTGCGGGGTCATTGTTGAGACCCGGGCTAGGGTACTTCGTGTTCCTTGTTTGGTTGTCGGGATATCCTATATTGGGACCTCATGGTGCCCTCCCAAAGTTTCTTTTCCCAGTCAAGGAATACCTTTGAAGCATCTATTAGATGATTGATTTTTCCTCTCACTTGGAAGGTGCTGTAGCGAGTGGTGATGCGTACAATCGGGATTGGGTACATCCTATTGCAGCTTGGTGGGCGATTGCTTGTGGACTGGGTTCCATAGTGGCATCTGGAGTCGCTTTGATATATCATTGTGCGTTGTAGCTGCCCGGTTGAGGCCAGAGCCCTGTGAGGTGCTCCCAGATACTATGCTTGTTGGTGCGCCCATATGGCAGAGATAGTGGGCTTGGGAGGCTACCAGGTAGAGGCCACACCGGGAGAGTGCTACTAGATGATGTCGAGAGCGTGGACTCCCTGTGATGAATCTGCCCATGGAGTGCAGGATGCTGGAGTTCCAATGGTTATAGTTGAGCGACCTATCTCTGGCGGCATGTGAAGCACAGTTGTGGATATTGTCGCGTTTTGCCCCACATTGGTCACAAATAAGGAGACGCGATGCTAACGTTCGTGATGGGACTCAACCGCCTTATCAGATAGATGACGTCGCATAGGCATTGTCGAGGTTCGACAACCCCCCTTATTGCGTTTCTATGGATTAAGTGTGGTTGAGCGGCTTACCAAGCTTGTAAGTGTCATCATGAGCGCCAACCATGCTCGAGGAGCAGAATCTGGACTTAATTGTTTGAGGTGTTGTTTTGATATTCCTGTAAGGGTTGAAGATCAGGTACTCTATGCTGTGAATTGATGATCTATTTGATCAGCTCTGGGAGCGAGTGTCTGTTGTTAGATCGATCTTCGCACAAGGGTACCACAAGTTGGAGATTCGGGAGTTGGACATCCTGTAGATGGCCTTTTGTGACCGTTTCAGGCACTACGAGTTTTAAGTACTGCTGCCGGGGTTGACGAATGCGCCGGATGCCTTCGTGGATCTCAAAAGTTTTATTGGGCTTCCGTGGACTACTTTGAGGTAGTCTTCATTGAGATTGCTAGTGGTGCGATGAAAAGGCGATATGGGTGACCTTGTTTCCCCAGGTTGGCATGCCCTCAGGAAAAGTTTGAGAATCATCATCGCATTGGAAAGCGTCAGTCCATGGAGATTCCTCAGTGGACGTGGGAGTGGGTTATCAGGGATTGTTGCGGACTCGCTAATGTCACGTTCGGGTCACGACGCCATCTAGGTGATCATTGACCGACTGACTAAGTCCGCGCTACCCTCCCAAATCCGACTAATTGAGTCTTTGGACGCTTTGACGTAGGTTTCCACCTTCGCGATTGTTCGTCTTCTTGGCACTCTGGTCAGCGCTATTTTCGGTTAAGACGCGAGGGTTACTTTGAGGTTTTGGCGCAACCTTGGAAGGCTTTGGCACGAGCCTCCATCTAAGTGTAGCGTTTCATCGCCGATGGACAGCCAGCCAAAGAGGACGATTCAGACCTTGGAGGACATGCTAAGTGCCTGCGTGCTCGAATGAGGGGTAGTGGAGAGGCACCACCCATTTGGTGGGGTATGCCTGCAAGGCGACTGCCATTCGAGCATCCAGATGGACCTGAAAAAGGCACTCTACAAGCGCAGTTTTATACCTCCCTTGTGTTGGGACGGTTGAGGAGCGCCAGTTGGAGGGGCCACAAGTTATTTATTTGACCTTGCAGTGGCCAGGTTGGTTCATGTGTGCATCTGCACCTCCCAGAACTGATAGAAGGGCTACGCAGGTCATCGTCGCTAGGAGCTTACCTTCGGGTTTGGCGACCATGTTTTCCTGAAGGTTTTTGGGTTTAAGGGCACCCTCCTCTTCGACGTTCGGGGCAAGCAGAGTCAGCCCTTCATCGGACCGGTTCTCATCTTTGAGTGGATTGGGGAGGTGGCTTGTCATGTAGCCTTTCCCCCACAGCTGGCTCATGCCCACGACGTCGTCCTTGTCTCAGGCCTGACGCGTTATGTCCACGATCCTGCTCATGTCATTCTATTTGACCATCTCATCCTCGAGCTGGATTTATCGTTCGTGGAGTAGTGGATCGACGTCAAGGACCAGCATGAGAAGAGGCTCCACGCTAAGACCATTCCTTTGATTACAGTGTTTCGGTAGTGCCAGTCTAGTGCATAGACCACTTGGGAGCAAAAGGTCTACGCGTGATACTTGCTATATTCGGTCTTCCCTTTGGGTTTCCTTAAATTTCGAGGACTAAATTTCCTAAGGGGGGGAGAATGTTATGCCTATGTCATTTGGAGCCATTTCGGTTAAGCCTTGGTCACATCTGGGTCATTCAGGGCTTTTTTCTTTTTTCGATCGGAGTCGCTAAAATTTTGGCTTTTAGCCACCTGCGGGAGTTGGAGTACTCTGATTGGAAATCTAACTGCATATTATGGGTCCTGGTACTGTTTCGTACTACCCATAAAAATTTCATCGAATTCCGGTAACGTTTTGAAAAATATGCAGTTCCGAACCGTATCCGGGTTTTGAGAGTTCCTGGTTGGTCGAATAGTGTGAGATATTTTGGGGATGTGGTGACCTTTGGTAACCTTACCCCCACCTTGCTTAGGGATGAAGAAACCATTGGTTTTTTGATATGTGAGTGGGTGAGCCTAACCCTAACCTCACCCCCCCCTTATGGTCACCCCTAGGCACTATTTGGGCATGAAAATGACTTTTTGCCCTCTCTCTCTCTCCCCCTCTCTCCCATTTCGTGGAACACTTTCCCTCCCTCTCTTATGGCTCTCTTTCTCTCTTTCAAACACTCCCCAAGTGTTTGATTTTATGCCAAGGAGAAGAAGATGGAGCAAGAAGAGGAGGTGCAAGTGCAAGAAGGTGAGTTTGTGCATGTGTTGTTGTTGTTGTGGTTTCTCCTCTCTCAAGCTCCCTCTCATGTCTTCCCCCCCCCCCTGTTTTTCAGCCAAAGAAGGCTGAGGAGAGGCTGTGGAGGTGGTGGTAGTGGTGGTGGTGGTTGAGGTGGTCGCGGGTGCATCGAGGGCCCCCGAATCTCCCCCTTTCATTCCCCCTCTTTTGGTAAGTCCTCTTCCCCTTCTTTTTGATTTTTAGGGCTGTTGGGATGGTTTGGGAGGTCATGCATGCTAGGTAGTTGGTTTAGGGTGAGTGAGGAGTGTGGGGGAGGCCGACAGGTAAAGGCTAAGCGGGAGAGGGCTACCGTATGATATTGCGAGTGTGGAGTCGTTCTCCCCTTTGATTGGATCCGTGTTGAAGCTGCCTGGCGTTGAAGCTGTCCTGACAGAGGGCTCCCACCTGTAGGTACTACCGATGCGTTTGGCAGATGTACTGATCATGGGAGTATACCAGGTAGAGGCTACCTGGGAGAGGGCTACCGGATGATGAAGGGTGTAGAGCATAAGGATTATCCCAAAAGTCCCTAGGGTCACCCCTCCGGGGGTAGGGTGAGTATGAGTTGAAGTCACGTAGCCGTGTGACCCATTTCATTGTTCGTCTGTTCCCATAGTTGTTGGGTTCAGTTATGTATCGATGTTCAGAGACATCGTTGGGCAGTTATCTCGATGTAGATAATCTAGTAGTGTTGTGTGGACCAGTAATTCCGCGTCTCTTCGACAAACAGTATGGTCTCCCTTCGGGAGTGAGGGTGAGGGTGAGGGTGGGTCGCGCCGCCGCGTGACCTTGTTATCCATTGGGTTTCTACCCATGTTTTTCCTTGAAAGGAAACTGCCTTAGTTGTTATGCCTGTGTCATTTGGAGCCATTTCGGTTAAGCCTTGGTCACTTCTGGGTCATTCAGAGCCTTTTTAATTTTTCGATCGGAGCCACTAAAATTTTGGCTTTTAGTCACCTGCGGGAGTTAGAGTACTCTGATTGGAAATCTGACTGCATATTATGGGTCCTGGTACCGTTTAGTACTACCCATAAAAATTTTATCAAATTCCGGTAACGTTTGGAAAAATATGCAGTTCCGAATCGCATCCGGGTTTGGTCGTTACTGGTTTGGGAGGTGGGATTTCATGTGCACGTCTAAATGGGGGTATTGACCAAGTCTTGATGTTTTGTTTTCTTTCTTGGTTAGGTTGACTTGTCAACCCACCCCACCAACCCCCTTTATTCATGATAAATGCCCCTCTTAAGTGAAAACCTCTCTCTCTCTCTTCCCTCCCAACCCATCCGACCACTTCTCTTCCTTTCCCCTCTTTTGCTTCCCTTTGTGTTGGAAAAGAAGATGGTGAAGAAGGAACATGAAGGAGGTGGATCAAGTAGAGAGAGTGAAAAAGGGTGAGTGTGTGTGTTGTTGTTGTTGTAGTTGTTGTTGTTTCTCTTCTCATTAGCTCCCTCTCATGCCTTCCCCCCCTGTTTTTAGCCAAGGGTTGGTGGAGTAGCTGATGAGGTGGTGGTAGTGGTGGTGGTGGTTGAGGTGGTCGTGGGTGTGTCGATAACCCTGCATCTCCCCATTTCGCTCCCCCTGTTTCAGTAAGGCAGCTCACTGTCTTTTAAAGATCTCAATGAATCAAGTATTGAGAAGCATATTTTTAGGATTATGTCTTCTTATGATTTGATCAGCTATGTGTCTAGATGTTATATATGAAATTTGGGGTCATTATGATATCTGTGGTGTAAGTTAGAACCAGTTTTGCATGACCTGTCCAGATTCGGGTAGGAATTGACCTGCTTCGGGAAATGATTTGTTTCGGGCTTGTAGAGGCAAAATTAGGTTCTAATGTCTTCATGGATTATGATCCCAGCATATCATAGAATGTGCATGATTTATTTCATAATTTTTGGAAGTGTATTGGGTGCTGTGAAGACCAATTAGTAGGGCTGGTTGCAGCAGGTTTAGCAGTTTTGCTTGGTTGAGTGTCAAGGAGTTGGTTGCATGTGTCTTGGGTGATAATATGGAAGTATCAGGGGTTAGGGTCTTCATGAAGTAAGCTTATATGTGTGATAGGAGGTTCCATAATTTAATTATGGATCATTGGTTGTGTTTTGCAGATCTCGTAGACCGGACGCGCGGCGATCCGGGTATCGGTGAGTGGTTCGATCCAACCCCCCCCCCTCGGGATGCGCTCGACGCGCGTAGTCGCGCGTCGCGCATCGATGGGGACCCCTAGCTATACTACTTGTGTAGATAAGTAGTATGGCCATGCTTAAGCTATAATATGTAGATATCTTGCATGCTAGGCTTATATACATGTATTGTATTCATGTATGAATGATTGTGTTGCATGAGCCCCTCTAGTATGGGCATGTATTTTTGGTAATGTGTATGGATGTATAGAATATGGCATGCCTTAGGTAGTATTGTAATACTACTCCCACCATATTAATTAGAATATCCAGCATGAATAAGTCTGGGTTAATAACGGGCACCTACCTAATATTCTCTTGCGATAAGACTCGAGGGCGTGGTGTAGTTGTTGCGCCCATGCTAATGGGGCAAAGCTATGACCAGCTTCATGAGATGATGATCTCTCCCGCCCTCTCCCTCTGAACAAACTGAGTAAGTAGATGCGATTTCCTACTCGACTCAGGTTCATTTGGAATATTGGCCTGCACCCGTTAGTGCGCGAGATCGCGCTTGACCCTTTCTTTTAAGTTGGTGATAAGGCCTTGTGTGCTTATGTGATTAATGACCATGTATGCATGTTGTATGATTTATTATGATGTAAATCCATGTTAGGGAGTGTCCCTATAATTATTAGATGATTGTGCATATAGTTCATGCACATAGCTAGATATAAAATTCTCCTGGATATATTTATATGCGCATGTTAAAAACTGATAGGCCTATCTGGAATAGGCGTGGGTATGACCCGCTGTCGGGTTGTACCTTATTAGTTAGAGCGCTAGCGATGTAATCGCCCCGTGCATCCGAGCGATGCACTCGTTTGGAATTCAGGAGAATTCATTATCTTATCGGATTGTTAAGCCGATAGTTGGGGCGTGACACCCCCCTGTGTCCGAGCGACGCAACCGTGTGGGAGTACAGTAGTATTCGATATCTCGATAAGTGATTATCGAGAGTAGTTGTTTTTCCATTGGGTTCGCTTTGCGAACATGGAATGTTTACTCCCAATGTCGTCCGTGTTGAAGAGGGCCGGGTTGTAGCTGTCCTGACAGAGGGCTCCCATCCGTAGGTACCACCGATGCGTTCGGGAGCGTACTGATCGTGGGAGTGTACCAGGTAGAGGCTACCCGGGAGAGGGTTAACGAATGATATTGCGAGCGTGGAATCGTTCTCCCCTTCGTTGGATCCGATGTAGGAACTCCCCGGCGTTGGAAAAGCTGTCCTGACAGAGGGCTCTCATCCGTAGGTACCACCGATGCGTTCGAAAGCGTACTGATCGTGGGAGTATACCAGGTAGAGGCTACGCAGGGGAAAGGGCTACCGGTGGACCAAGGGTGTAGAGCAGTCTAAGTCTCTTCCAAAAGTCCCAAGAATCTCCCTCCGGGAGTGAGGGTGAGGATGAGGTGAAGACACGTCGCCTCGCAACCCATTCGTTGTTCGTCCGTTCCCATAGTTGTTGGGTCCGGTCTCGTATCGATGTTTAAAGACATCGTTGGGCAGTTATCTCGATGTAGATGATCCAGTAGTGTTGCGTAGACCAGTAATCCCGGGTCTCCTTGACCAACGGTATGGTCTCTCCCCAAAAGTCCCAAGAGTCTCCCTCCGGGAGTGAGGGTGAGGGTGAGGTTGGTGATCCAATAGTGTTGTGTGGACCAGTAATCCCGGGTCTCCTCGACCAACGGTATGGTCTCTCCCTAAAAGTCCCAAGAGTCTCCCTCCGGGAGTGAGGGTGAGGGTGAGGTTGGTCGCGCCGCCGCGTGACCTGTTATCCATGGGTTTCCACCCATGTTTACCTTGAAAGGGAATTGTTATGTATTGAACTGTTGTATGGTGATTGGTTTCCAGCCACTCACTGAGCTTGTAGCTCACCCCTCGCATATTGTTTCTTTTCAGGGGCAGTGTTGGGCGTGGAGCTGGAGCTTTCCTGTGGCGTGGTCTTATGGGCGTGGAGCGTTCTTCCGGCGGGTGGCGAGTGCGAGGCTGTCAGCAGTCCTAGAGTCATTGTATGTATTGTAAATCGTGCATGTGGCACAGGTTGTATTTTCTTTGGTCTAGACTTGGCTCTCACAGGACAGTGATTGTGTATTCGAGTCTATAATAATGTTTTTGGTTTACAGACATTGTTTATATATTATGCTTCCATTTTTCAGTCAGTTATCATTATCCTTGCTTTGCCACCTCGTGTGTTGTTGTTGGAGTCTTTATTGACCTCAGGTATTGATAGCTGATATTTTATTATTGCCACGTCTCGGGGACAGCCGCCCTGGGGCATGACATTAGTATTGAATTGTTGTAATGGTGTTTGGTTTCCAACCACTCACTGAGCCTATAGCTCATCCCTCGCATACTGTTTCTTTTCAGGGGCAATGTTGGGCGTGGAGCTGGAGCTTCCCTATGGCGGGGTTCGAGTGCGTGTAGTGTCCTGTCCGACGGTTGGCGAGTGCGAGGCTGTCAGCAATCCTAGTTTCATTTTTGTATTTGTAATCGTTCATGTTGCACATGATGTATTTTATTTGGACTAGACTTGGCTCTCACAGGACAGTGATTGTGTATTCGAGTCTGTAATAATGTTTTTGGTTCACAGGACAGTGATTGGTTATGACCCGTTGTCGGGTTGTACCTTAGTTAGTTAGAGCACAAGCGATGTAATCGCCATCTTGCATCCGTGTAATGCACTTGTTGGAATTCAGGAGAATTCGATGTTGTACCGGTGTTTCAAACCGGTGATTATGGTGTTTAAGCTAGGCTTACCCGTGCTAGGTGCGTGTATGAACCGCCCAATGGGTCATGCCTTGGGCTTATTTTCGGTGCGAGAGCCAAGGTAACTCCATGCGTCCGAGCGACGCATCTGTGTGGGAGTTTAGGTGTATTCGATAGCATTGGTATGTGATTACCGAGAGTAATTGTTTTTCCATTGGGTTCGCATCGCGAACATGAAGTGTTTCCTCCCAATATCGTCCTTGTTGAAGCTATCCGGTGTTGTAGCTGTCCTAAAAAAGGGCCCCCACCTGTAGGTACTACCGATGCGTTCAGCAAATGTACTGATCATGGAGGTATACCAAGTAGTGGCTACCCGAAAGAGGGCTACCGGAAGACAAAGGGTGTAGAGAAAAATGATTTATCCCAAAAGTCCCAAGGGTCACCCCTTCGGGGGCTAGGGTGAGGATAAGTTGGGAGTCATGTGGTCACGAGACTCTTATACGCGTCGAGTATACTCTGGGTATGTTACGCCTAACGCTTGAGGTATCATAGTGTATCTCTACCTCATAGCGGAAAGACTTGTTGTACTATGTTATGTCTAACGCTTGAGGTATCGTAGTGTATCTCTACCTCGTAGCTGTTAGACTAGTTATAAACTATTATCTAGTAACACCATGTGTTATGGTCAATAGTTTATTCCTCCCTAAGTGTCCTTTGAGTTTCCCTTGGGAACGAGGGTGAGGTGTGGTCACGCCACCGCGTGACCTTGTTATCTTTTGGATTTCCACCCATGTTTTTCCTTGGTAGGAAATTGCCTTAACATTAAATTGTTGTATTAGTGCTTAGCTTCTTGCCACTCATTGAGCTTGTAGCTCACCCCTCCTGTACTGTCTCTTCCACATGGGCGATGTTGGGCGTGAAGATAGAGCTTCCCTGTGGCGTGGTCTTGTGTGCGTGGAGCGTTCCGTCTGGCGGTTGGCGAGTGCGAGGCTGTCAGTAGTCCTAGTGTCATTGATGTATTGTTAATCGTGCGTGTTGCACTGGTTATATTTTATTTGGACTAGACTTTGCTCTCACAGGACAGTGATTGTGTCTTCAGGTCTGTAATAATATTTTGGTTACAGACATAGTTGTATTTTATGCTTCTGCTTTTCAATTAGCTATTATTTATCTTTGCCTTACCACTTTGTATGTTGTTGTTGAAGTCTTTGTTAACCTCAGGTATTGATAACTGATATTATATATATTGCCATGTCCCGGGGATGGCCGCCCTGGGGCGTGACACCTGTTGGTGCATGAGATCACGCCTAACCCTTCCCTTTTAAGTTGGTGATATCCAACGCATATTAGGTTGTACCTTGTGTGCTTGCATGATTAATGCCCTCGTATGCATGTGTAGTTAGGCCATACCTTGATGTATGTTGCATGATGTGTTGTTTATGCCATATATTTATGTTAGGGTGAGCCCCTATAGTTAACTATTATGTTATCTAGCATGTGGTTAATGTAAATAACTGCGATAGAAATTCTCCTGTTATTGTTATGCGCATGTTAAACTAATAGGGCCTATCTGTAATAGGCATGGGTATGATCGGCTGTCGGGTTGTACCTTTTTAGTTAGAGCGCAAGCAATGTAATCGCCACCTTGCATCCATGTGATGCACTCGTATGGAATTCAGGAGAATTCATTGTTGTATCGATTTTGTTAAATCGGTGGTTATGGTATTTAAGCTAGGCCTAACCGAGCTAGGCGAGTGTATGAACCACCTGTTGGGTTATGCCTTAGGCTTATTTCTGCGCGAGAGCAGAGGCTACTCTCCTTGCCCGAGCGACGCATATGTGTGGGAGTTCAAACACTTTCGATAGCATCGGTATGTGATTATAGAGAGTAGTTGTTATTTTCATAGGGTTCACATTGCGAACGTGGAGTGTTTCCCCCCCAATATCGTCATGCGTCGAAGCTACCCAGCGTTGAAGTTGTCCTGTGTGGTGCCACTATTTATAGGTGCTACCGATGCGTATTGTGGTACTCATCTGGCGTATGTACCGATCCTGGAAGGCCGACGGGTAGAGGCTATGCAAGAGAGGGCTACCATATGATATTGCAAGCGTGGAATCGTTCTCCCCTTCACCGGGTCCGTGTTGAAGCTGCCCGGCGTTGTAGCTGTCATGTGAGGTTCTCACAGGTACTACTCATGACGCCTGTTGGTGCGCCCATACAGTAGAGGTAGTGGTCATGGGAGACTACCAAGTAGAGGCTACCCTGGAGAGGGCTACCGAATGGCGAAGGGTGAAGAGCCGTTGGTTTCCCCACCAAACAGTCCCGTGTCATCCTTAGGGGTGAGGGTGAGGGTGAGGGTGAGTTTAAGTCACGTGACCCGTTTACCTGTCGAGTATACTTTGGGTATCTTATGCCTAACACTTGAGGTATCATAATGCATCTCTACCTCATAACAGATGGACCTGTTGTATCGAGTTATCCAGTAACACCATGTGTTATGGTTAACAGTTTGTTCCTCCCCATGTGTCCCATGAGTTTCCCTTCGGGGGTGAGGGCGAGGGTGAGGTATGGTCGCGCCGCCGCGTGACCTTGTAATCCTATGGGTTTCCACCCATGTCTTCCTTTAAAGGAAATTGCCTTAACATTAAATTATTATGTTGGTGCTTGGCTTCTTGCCACTAACTGAGCTCGTAGCTCACCTCGCATACTGTTTCTTCCACAGGGGTGGTGTTGGATGGTCTTGCGTGCATGGAGCGTCGTGTCTGACGGTTGGTGAGTGCGAGGCTGTTAGCAGTCCTAGAGTCATGTATTTGTTAATCGTGCGTGTTGCACAATATGTATTTTATTAGACTAGACTTGGCTCTCAGAAGACAGTGATTGTGTATTCAAGTATGTAATAATGTTTTGGGTTTCAGACTTATAGGTATTTTTATGCTTCTGCATTTTAAGTTGAGCTATCAGTTATCATTGCTTTGCCAGCCTTGAATATTATATATATTGGCGTCGTTGTTGACCTCTTGAATGATTACTGATACTATTTATATTGCCACGTCTCGGGAACGGCCGCCCTGGGGCATGACAAGGATGGGGGTCTCCTTCAGTTCATTCAAGGAGCTTTGGTTGGCGGGGAAGCATATGTGCAGCAACGGAGATAGAAGTGTACAGGCGAAGTTCTCTCAGATTTGTTCCCTGCTGTCTCGTGGTTAGTTTGGGTGATTAGAAACCATTATGTGCTTAGGGGGAGCATCCCATACGCGAGAACATCTGGGACTTAGTAATTAGGCTTGTTGCAGAGTGGAGCGTCTTCTGCGTAGGCGTGAGGTTGGCGGGCTGGTTAATGGGGTATTCAAGGTTCATGAGTAATCAGTTGTAATATTTGTTTGGGTGTCTTACTCTTTCATAGAGATCTCTTATATGAATGAGTGAAGATAGTCTGTATTTTAGTTTGCTATCTCTTTTATGGGCTTCTCCTTTAATATATTAGAGGACATAAATTTATCATTCCATAAAAATAAAAAATAAAAACAAAGTTTTATTTTAAATTAAATGAATTAATTTTTAACAAATGTTAAAAAACATCAAGATATAAGAATTATATAATTAATTACACAACTAATTAACAAGTATACGAGAATGTTTATCACATGACTTTCGTCTAACAACGCTTGTAAAAATAAATGCGGGCTGGCTGTAACCACGTACTAAAAAATTTAGAGCCTGTTGCAGGTGCCACGTCACACGGCACCACACCCGCAGCCGGAGAGAAAGAAAGAAATCCTTCTCCTATCCTTCTGGAGTGAGAGCATTGAAAAAAGAAAAAAAGAAAACACCGAGAGGAGAAAAAAAACCATCAGAAACTTCGACGGTCACGAATTCATCTCATCGGCCCGAAATCGATGGAAAAATCCGATTGTTCGTGCTTTTCTTAACTCTCACCGCCTCCAAAAAAAGAAAAAAAAGAAAAACCGAACTTCCATGGCAGATGTGCTCCTCCGATTGGGTG
This sequence comes from Acorus gramineus, assembly GCA_030737835.1. Classification (NCBI taxonomy): domain Eukaryota; kingdom Viridiplantae; phylum Streptophyta; class Magnoliopsida; order Acorales; family Acoraceae; genus Acorus; species Acorus gramineus. Next base: position 185,962 of record JAUJYN010000046.1, read on the forward strand.
CCCTCCTCTCTCCTCCTCGTCCGCCGTCGTCGTCTTTATCTTCTTCATATGCTTCTCTCCGCTCCCCCTTTCGGTCTTTGCGGAATTCCGCCATAAAGCGGTCGCCGCCTCTCTCCCCTGACACCGGCAGGGGGTTGCTCCAGTCGGACTCTGGTGCTGCCTCTCTCGCTGGCCCTGTCGTGTTCAACCGCTGCAAACGATTGACTGTTCTGAAGGTCCGTATTTTTTTTGTCTAATAAGTTAAATTAATATCGGAGGTTTTCTTGTTTCTTCAAATTCCACTTTTTGTTTTTTCATCATGTCCTATGTTGAGGGATAATGTTAAGTACAGCCTCAAATGCTACAGTCTCACGGATAGGTTGCCCATGTTTTAATTTTTTCAAAATAGTAAAACTTGTCGGTTTGATGAAAAGTGTATAAGGCTCTACTTCGAATTGAATGTACCCATTTTTGGCTGTGTAAAAATTATTTAACGAGCTATATACCTCACATAAGGAGGCATACCTCGCTGGATGGCTAACGAGATATATGGGACTACATTTGGGCTATAAAAAGGACTGTGTAACAATGCCCTATGTTGAGACATCATACATTCTTTCTCTGTTTCACCAAATACACATCTCTTTTTGCTGTTCATGAAAGCTGTTATGAGTGAGAATTGGATGAATTTCACACCTAAGTATGATCAGTCATATGACAGAATAAAATTTAGGAATACTATTTGTTGAATAATTCATTATTGAAATTTAAAAATACTATTATTTTTTTATATAGTTCACTATATAAGGTGGTTTTTTTTGCAAATTGGTTAAAAAATTTATTCATCATCTTTTAGATGTTAGAATAATTCATTATTAACTTCTTTGTTGAAACATGTGAGAGTTTAATGCCAGACTCTCACAAGTCCCTGACTTGTAGAAACACATGGGGTGCATCAAAATCACATTGACCTTTATCCCTCCCCCTAGTTGTTAGCTTGCATTCATTCACCACTGGATATTTATAGGAATGGAAAAATATTCAAAATTTTGGTAAGAGAGGCACGAGAACAGTGTCGTATTTGTTTTTTTTTTTACGGATCTATGGGACAGAAAAGAAGGCTATGCAGTGCTAGCCAACTAAGAACTTCAGACAAAAATCACGTCGATAAAGTTGGTCGTCTATGTGTACAATCAAGGAAATGGGAGAGAAATTAGAGATAAGAGAATATCGATCATAGTATGAGGTACTAGTTGGTAACAATCGATATCCGGCACGCATGTAGGTAGAAGCTTCATGAAGTTAAGCGGCCATGTATTCTTCAGGTACAATCTTAGGCTGCGTTTGGCGCGGCGGAATGCAGATTTTAAGTTCTGATTAATAAGTGCAGAAAGAGGTTATGCTGATAATCTTTAAGAAGTTCAGAAAAAAAGTGTTTGGTTCAACGAAAAATATTATGCAGTTATTTAAATAAGTGTGTTTTGTTGACCACTGAACATATGCGCTTATTAGGAGGGTATTTCAGTCCATTTTATAAGTGCTGAATGTTATTTTGATGTTTGGTTGAACCCTGAAAACATGTTTTAAGATATTAAAGATTATTATTTGTATTCATTAAATACATCAACCACTAATGCCCTATGTAGAACAATGAAATATTTTCATGGATTAGCCTACATGTGAAAAAAAATTCACAACACAAAAAACTCCAAACAAATCTATGCTTCATGGAAAAAAAAACACACAAAATAAATAAATAAATAAAACAAATTCAACAACTCCAAACAAACCTCATATGTATCAAATCGAACCTATTCATACCTGTTCAAACACAAACACAAATCCAAAATTAAACAATTCCAACCTGTTTAATGACAACAAGTATTTCAACAGACCATTGCTTAGTACAAAATTTACAGGTATGCCATTATTCAAAATCAGAGACCCATGTGAGTATTATGAGAAGAAACCCCTAAATCATGTCTTTCTTTTAGTTGCGCTTCTGCTGTATCGGATCTGCTGTTGTTGGGATGCAAGGGAGAGGAGTGCCCAGAGCTTCAAAAGGGCAGCCTTCTTTTCACGGGGGACAACTCGACAGGGCCAACCTCAGCAATTGGAGGGCGACGTCTGACCTCTCAGCGGAGAGTTCGGCGCAGGCCAACTTGTACGCCTCCTTTGTGAGGCAAGCGTCGTGGGTGGTGGCGGCAGAGGAGGAGGAGGAGGTGGAGGGCGATGGGGCGGGAGTATTCGAGGGTGGATATGGCAGCGTCGATGTCCTCCATGAGTTCTTCAACCGTCGGCATCGAAGGGGGTCCAAGCGCCGCCGCTAGTGGAGGAGGGAGACCAAGCTAGGTTTCACTGATTTTGGGAAAATTCGAAATGAAGGAGAGAGAAAGCCTGAAAAGTTGGGTTATATACCCTATGTAATTATGGGTTTTAGGCAGGGGCCGAGTAGTCATTTCGCAGGGGGTTTAATAGGGCGGAAGGCGTTCGACTTTAAATAAGCGAAGTTTTTTCGATGAATTTTTGGTGGGATAAAGTTCTGAAAACGGAAGTAATAAGTTCTTCTTATGAGTTCCAACCAAACAAGTTTGTATGCCAATAAGTGCTAAAAATCAGCTTTCAGCTAAATAAGTTCTTAAAATGGGTTCAGCCAAACACCACCTTATTTTAAAAGATTCATTTGTTCCGAGACAACCAAATACACCAACAAACAGCTTAAGGGATTAGCCATTGAAATTTAGCGTCATTGCTACGATCTCCTTTCTTCCTTCTATTCCGGAAAGAATTCCACATCTCATCAATGTCACAGAAGCCACTATGAGAACTAATAGCCTTACCCACCAACTCCCAAATTTTCATAGCGAAAGGACAACAAAAGAACAAATGAACCCTATTCTCCTTGGATACCCCACAAAGAAAACATGAAACATCCCTATTGTATGCCCATCTTGATCAATTGACCTTGGTAAGGACTTTGTCAAGAGAGAAGCCACATAAAAGCCCTTATTTTCAAAGGTGCACCCCCCCCCAAAAAAAAAAAAAAGATCTTGAACTCTAGTTGTCGGAATGGGAGTGAGGCTTTGTTTTTCTTCCTGTATAGGGTCTTCACCGAAAAATCAGGTTGAAGAGCCATCATCCATCTCACCACATTTTCTTCTTCCAACTTTAACTTGACACCTTGAAGGAGCTCAAGGAATCGAGTTAATTCCAAGGCCTCATCATCACGTAGATCACCGCACAACCGAGGAGACCAAATAATAGAATTCTTCCCATATGTAAAAGAATCACATCTCAAATCATCCATGTTTGAAACCACTCGAAAGAGAATTGGGAAGAGACTAGCCGGTGACGAACCTTGGAGCCAAGCATCTTTCCAAAATTTAATTTCAATGCCATTACCCAAAATGGATATGGATTCCTCTTTTATTGCCTCTGCACTCTCCAAAACATCTTTCCAAAATTTGGATAGGGGAACTCTGCCCAGTCACTTTTTAAATTTTGAAGCACCCCATCGGCCCATCCCAATCCTAAATTGAGTGAAATTAAAACAGAGGATATCAAATATTTGTAATAGGAAAGATGCCTTCGAGCAACCAACAATGGCAGCCTGGGGATTATTCTAAGCGCACCAGGGTAATTAGATTAGCCATGCAAACCAAGTACTATTTACATATATTTGATTATATATGCAAGCCAGGGTAATTATATATATATGCTTTGTAAATAGTGCTTGGTTATGTAAAGGTGAGTGATCTTTGAACCCCATCCCTCAGCTTAAGGCCTTTGATCTTCCATTCTTTTTAAGCCTTCATTGACATTGACCTAGGAATTTGGGCCACCATGAAAATTAAGAGAGAAGGAGTAGTCCTATGCTAAGCCCCCATTTACTTTAGAAATAGTGATATGCTTGACGATGACACACTTCCAAATCCAATCCATCCACCACCTCGTGAAACCCATTTGTCAAGCACAGAACACCCGGATAAGATAAATTGGATTCACCCAATCAAGCATCTTCTCAATGTCCACCTGAAGGATGCTGTTACTTCAGTTGTGAGAAAATGACACAATTTTGAACAGTCGTGGAAGTATCGAAAACAGGTCTGTTTTTCAGAAAAACCCGTGAGATCGATGAACACCAACCACACCCCCGGTCCCCCAATCTAAATCTTCTTTCGACCAATCGACTGCAGTTTGGGTATATCCCATCAAGCAAGGAGATGGGGTGGAAGTCTGGAGTTGTTTTGAGTGGGCATCTCAATGTTTCATATTCCAATTATGCTTGTTATCTTGACACTGTTCCTTAGTTTCCTTGTTATAATTGTGGTTACGATTTGCTTCTGGTGATTTCTCACTTCTGGAATATTATTGCTTATCTATACTTTCAGGCACGTATAGTTGATGTGGGAAATGATGAACCAAAATGGTGGGAGAAAAGCGGAGGTCCAAATATGATTGATATTCACTCGACGGAGGATATGTTGAGGGCACTAAGCCAAGCTGGAGATAAACTTGTTATAGTTGAATTTTATGGTACTTGGTGTGGCTCCTGTAGAGCATTATATCCTAAGGTAATTAATATCATTTTGCATATATCTTTTGTTCTATCTGATTTATTTTTATTTTTTTTAGTGTATGTCCTAATTGAAGACTCTTAATGTATCATTTCTGACTAGAACTTGTGGCATAATAAGATGATAAATCAAAACACAAATTGTTAGAAAATGAGCTCTTTGTTTTTTGAGGACTTGGTGTTAGAAAATGAGTTTGTGTTGCTAATTATACCATCTTGAACATATTGGAGACATGATCTATATTTTCTTATTATGCAAACTTGTTGGGAATAAATTTGTTATCACTTGAATATATTCCCATTGGATAGTTGGAAATGTTCGGGGAACCTCCTAAGCCACTAAGACTTAATACTGTGTACCGCATACTACATTCCAGACTTCATTAATAGGAAATTCTGGAGGTGGGACTAGATTGAAGTATTCTAGAATGTATATGGCATTTTTTTTTCCATTTTCTGGAAATATTGTAGTCCCTTCCTAACCTTCAACATTGTAATATATGGTTCCCCATGTAATGTTTTGAATGTATTGATGTTCCAATTTTATAATGAAAGAAAGTATTTATTCTTTGCTAATCATTTTCAATATCCAATCTGTCCAATCTGCGAATTATTAGTCATCACTTTTTTATTCTTTAGAGACTGGCAGTTTGTAATGTTTTATGGTCTTTTCTACAAGCCCTCATTTCCCATAGATCATACCAAGCATACGTGCAGATGATAATAATCTTGTATGTTATGTCTGATTTTATATGATGGCCTAATTGCATGACGTCCTCTCCTTTATGGTCATTCAGCTCTGCAGAACTGCTGAAGAGAATCCAGACATTTTATTTCTTAAGGTTAATTTCGATGAGAACAAGCCCATGTGCAAACGACTTAATGTAAGGGTGCTGCCTTATTTCCATTTCTACCGTGGTGCAGATGGTCAGTTGGAGTCATTTTCATGTTCTCTTGCTAAGGTTTGTAAATATATTTTAATTTTTATCATGCACATGCTGATTTGTCAGTTTGCATTTTATGGATTTCAGATTTTTCAATTGGTCAATCTGCCATCATTTTCTATTGCATTGTTGACGAAATGTCACCAGATCTCTGTGCATCATCATCATAGTACTTATTTTAAGAACTTTTCTCAAACCATTTTTCTGCAGCAGATTGTCTTAATAATTGCCCAACTACAGTACTGCTGCATCATTATTGGTCCAACATTCTGATGTATTGAGTATTCTGCTTTTGTTGGATTAGCATTGCCAATCAAACTGAATCAATTGAAACCTACATGATTATTTTTCCAAACTCATATCCATGCATAAAGGCATCATTCTTTATTAAAAGTCTTGAAAAATGCCGAAGATTCATGCTCTAAATGCTTTACAAGTTGTATTTTAGATCTACTCTTCTACCATGTACAAAAAAATCTGTCATCTTTCCTCATTGTTTTGAGTTTAGGGAAATCAAATAGTTGCTCCTTGGTTGCAATAGCTTAGATAGCATAACTAAGAATTTCCTTATGCACCAGTTGCTCTATGACATGAGCAGGCCACAATCTTTCTTGCTCACTTCCTTTCTAAGAAATTGACACCAATTAATGGAGGGCTGGCATTGGGTTAACAGGTGGTCAAAAGCATTACGATATGATGGATCAAACTTTGATACAAAAATCTAACCTCAAGCAGATGACATAAGTTTTATAGACATCTGATAGTGATTGATTCAGGTTTCTTTGTGGTTGTCTCACCCCATCACAAACAATTGATCTTTAGATTGATGTTGTATCTTAATTTTACAAGAAAGATGAATAGCAAGCAGAAAAATCTGTCTTCATTTGATAGGTATTGTAGGGAATAGTACTGGTAAATGCATGCATGTGTGGAATAGGGAAATAGGATCAAAATTGTGCATATATGGACTGAACTGGAATATGGGATCAAATAATAGCCAAATGAATTTTTTTTTATTAAGACTGATTTTGCCTGAGATCATCTCTTCTTTGATTGCTTCTAAGCGTTAAAATATGGTCTGTGGTTGACATTTCTCTTTGACAAAATGCGGTCTATGTCATGTTCACTACTTGTGGAGTTTTTTTTTCCCGGAAAAGACTCAAGAAAAGGGACAGAAGCAAAAATCCAGACTCTTTGGGGCTATCCCCCATGCAGTGTGTTGGACTTTATGGCTTGTCCAGAGTGATCGCCTATTCCAAAGAAAATATCTGGATGACAATTGTGGGATTTCTTCTGAATTGGGCTTCCATTCTAATTGGAGAAGATCCAAGCTTCTGTGGTTGGGGAACTTTTGAAAGGCTTGTAGTTGTTTGAAGGGGTCACCTTCTCTTCCTCTTTACTTTTCTTTTGTTTTCACTTTTTTGGCCCTTTTTTCTCAATTGGAGATCTTTCGTCTCCTCTTGTTTGAGGGGTGACATTTCATAATATGAAGCTCTAATCTTATTTCAGAAAAAATGTAAAGATTATAAAATTATATTTTGAGAACTTCATATACGACATAGATTGATGGTCTTTGACATCAATACTAGAAAATGGAAGAAGAAAACTAGGGCAAATAACCAAGTAAGAATTAGATGATGGAATTTAAAAGCTAAAATTTTGGGCAAACAATCAACTTGGAAGATCTTCAGGAAGCTGTGAAGAAATTGTGGAAAAAGGGGATAGATCATTAAGGCACAAGTATCCTACATGTTGATTCTAGCTGGCTGTTGGGCCATTTGGATGATGAGAAATGATGTGGTTTTCAAGGGATGTATCCATATTTTGAAAATATTTAGGAGAGAACTATCCATTTCATTAAAGAACCGGGTGATAAATTGTCTTGGGGCTGCGTCTATGCGTTAAATCTAGCAGCACAATATTTAAATCTGTCAGTCTACTTTTATCTATTTCTTCCAAATCAGTCAAGATCTTATGTTTTCTCTGTCAGAAAAAAAATGTTTATGTTGTGTAAATTGGGGCATTGACTTCATAATCATGTACTCTCTCTCTCTTTCTCTCACTCTCTCTTGCTACGTGCTTTGTTTTAATGGAAGTCCCATCTTTGCAGTTCCAGAAAATTAAGGACGCCATTGCGCTACATAACACTGCTCGCTGTAGCATTGGTCCACCTTTGGGTGTCGGCGATCTTCTTCAAGTCTCAGCTCCACAGGACAAGCCTGCAGAATCCAGTTCCAGATAAATATTTGCCCTTGAATTTTTGCTGGGCTTTTGCATTTGAAGTGCTTATATATCTCGTTTTGTTTCTGCTGTACATCTCTGCGTAGGCCTACTCTCATGAAACAAATCCTACAATATTCAAAGCATTCTTTATTACTGTGTTTTCGCGGTTTAATTGGTTCAAATGTGTAGGAATAGAAGTTCGAGTATGGGGAATTTTTTATTATTTTTTAATTTGGTTCAAAACTTCAAGGGATATAGAAAGAAGAAAGGTTCACATTTATTGGACTTGAAGCACTTTGCTTGGTAACAGATGAAAAAAATGTTAGCCCGATTTCAGCCCCAAATATAGTTTGTAATTTTTTTTTTAATAGTAAATCTCATCTAATGATATATGTAATTTTGTGATCAAATATATTTATTCTAATATTCTAATAAATTGTATGGGCTTATTTATTAAGTATGCAAAAAAAAAAATTTACCAAAGTATATATCGTGAACCCAGGTGGCAAACGAGATATATGGGGTAGTGAAATAGGTTGTGTAACAATGTTCAAAATATTATACTTGGTCATTCCTAATAGTCGCTTTTGTAGATTGGAGGATTTACAAAATTTTTAAAAGCATTGTTACGTGAAGTTTTTGGACGAGACAGTACGTAGTGTGAAAATAAAATTAAAAAACATATATGATATGTTAATGAAATACTAAGAAAACAACCAACAAAAAAATATAAAATAAAATAATTCGATGGTTGAACCACCTTAATACACGTGAATTCTTTTTTATATTAAAATAAAATAGAATAGAATAAAATAAACGGACACCAATCATATTCTTATAACCCATCAAATAATATAATATGTTAATAAAATCTTTAAGAACAACCCACAAACAAAAAATTAAAATGGAATAAAATTAAACAGAAAATATACTCATTTCTTATAGAGTTTTTTATTTTTAAGTCCCCACAAACTATATGATTTAGTGATCTATCACCCACTTCTTCATATTTCGGTTTAAGTCTCCAGATTTAAAGGATATGTTTATTTCAGTCTCTCTCAGAGACTAAAAAGAAAATCAAATAATTTAGAGATAGGTCCTCTCCCAGGGACTAATAAAAAACAAACCTTTTAAATTTAGAGATTTAAACTAAAATTTGAAAAAATAAAGGATCGATCACTAAATAGATCTGTCCCGATCATCTTTGGCTCAAGGCATACGTGATGACAAAAGATTGTTTTAATTGGTGTTGCAGGGCATTGCAACCCATCCTCGCTCAACCTACTGAAATTTCAGGGCATTATATTCCGTTTTTTTTTTTTCGTCTTGTTCTCTCATATTTAAACTTCCTTTGGTTTACTTTGTGAACTCACCCTGGTGAGGCTCTAACTCCTTTTTTTTTTTTTTTTTTTTGTAATCCAAGCTATGTATAATTGTAGGGCATGTTTGGTTGACAAGTGAGATTGAGATTTTATGAATTCTGATATTCTAAATCCAAGTGGATTGGGATGGTGAATCATGCCAACCTGTTTAGCAAGGAACATGATTTAGAAAACAGAATTAGGATTCTCAATCTCAATTATGCGTTTGGTAATGCATGGATTACAATATAAAAAATATACATTTCTAAAAATACCCAATATATATATATTAGATGTATTAAATATATATATATATATATATATATATATTAAAATATATAGTTTATAACTAATTTGCTATGATATATATATATAATAGTAAATTAGTTATGATATCATAGCAAAATAATTATAATAGTAATATAATATATATATATCATATCAAATTAGTTATGATAAATTACATGAATCTCATATCATCCAATCAATAGGTTATGAAAGCTTCCTTATTCATATATTATATAAATAAAGTAAATCAAGAAGATTTATGAACGTGTGCATCACAATTAATGCTTGAATATATATGTGTGTGTGTGTGTGTGTGTATTTTTAAATATATTTATATTCTTTACTTAAATATACATTATATTATATTATATTATATTATATATATGTATACATATATTTCTATTAAATATATTATGTTTTATATATATATTATATTATATTAAATACACACACACACATTTTTTTATATAATATATGTGTGTGTGTGTATACATGTTTGGTTGACAAGTGAGATTGGGATTCTGTGAATCCTGTGATTCTAAATCCAGGTGGATTGGGATTGTAAATCATGTTAACCTGTTTGGTAAAAAACATGATTCAGAAAACAGAATTAAGATTCTCAATCTCAATTATGCGTTTGGTAATGCATGGATTACAATATAAAAAATATGTATTTCTAAAAATACCAAATATATATATATTAGATGTATTATATATATATATATATATATATATATATATATATATTAAAATATATAGTTTATAACTAATTTGCTATGATATATGTATAAAATAGTAAATTAATTATGATATCATAGCAAAATAGTTATAATAGTAATATAATATACATATATATATATTTTTATATATATCATAGCAAATTAGTTATGATAAATTACATGAATTTCATATCATCCAATCAATAGGTTATGAAAGCTTCCTTATTCATATATTATATAAATAAAGTAAATCAAGAAGATTTATGAACGTGTGCAGCAAAATTAATGCTTGAATATATATGTGTGTGTGTGTGTGTTTTTAAATATATTTATATTCTTTATTTAAAAATATATTATATTATATTATATTATATGTTTTATATATATATTATATTATATTAAATATACACCCACACATGTGTGTGTGCGTACACACACACAGGTTTTTAGACGGACGCCTGCAAGTCATTTTTTTGCGGACGTCCGTCTGGACCGTCCGATCGCATGTGATCGGGTGGTCCAAATTTTTTTTATAAAAAAAAGCAAAAGAATTAAAAAGTGATGGATGAAAAACACCTGACCTTATAGACCTTCCAATCTAATATGATCGGACTGTCCAGAAAGAAGAAAAAAAATCCCACTCACCACCCCTCACAACCCCGACTCTCTCTCCAAAACAGAAAACCAGCTAAAAAAAAAGACCCCTTGTGAGGTGCGGCCTCGACCACCCGGCAACCGACCCCGACAACCCCTCTCTCTCTCTCTCTCTCTCTCTCTCTCTCGTTCTTCCCTCTCTCCTCTCACTCTTACACACACTCTCCCACATTCCCTCACCTCTCTCTCCTTCTCAGATCCCCACCCCCTCCGCCCTGTCACTCTCTCACAAACGCGCCGGATCTGATCGGAGACATTGGCATCGACGCGCCGGATCTAATCTTCCATAGGCAACGCCGTCAGCTCGTCGATTTGTTTGATCTTTTCCTTATTTGATGTTAGTGTTTACCTTGTGTTTAGGTTTTCTTTGATTTGATATTTTTTGTTCGAGGATCTCATTATGTGATTTAGGTTTCACAATGTTTTCTTTTTGTATTTCAGAATGTTGATGCTGCTATTTCATTCTGAAGTTTTTGTATTTATGTAAATAAATAAATGATATATGAATCTCTCTTTTAGTCTATAAAATGCCTTATTTCACGTCTACCTATTCTTAAGACTCCCATTCTTTGGAGAAGTTGAATGTCGCTAGTTATGGGCACACCTATGAGACAGAATTTTCAATTTTCTTCAAAGAGACTGTTTGAGTTTAGTCATTTACAGATTTTTTTTTTATTCCTTGAACCATGTAAAATTGTCCCTATAAATGCTTGACATTGGATAGAAGGTCCATATGCAAGTAAAGTTAATTCAATGAGTAATGTCCCTGTAAATGCTCTTCATGAATGGAATCCAAGAACAAACAACCATCAGACGCTATTTTGTGTACACATGAATATGCTTGTATAGTTGTAAAGTTATTGCATTACCAACCTATTTTACATACTAATCCCAGCTTACAAACCAACTCAACTGAAATGGCCTCAACCAACCTGTTTTACAAACTAATACCATTTTACAAGCATTACCAACCTGTTTTACAAACTAATACCATTTTACAAGCATTACCTATCTGTTTTACAAACTAATACCATTTTACAAGCATTACCAACCTGTTTTACAAACTAATCACAGTCTACAAACCAACTCAACTGAAATGGCTTTAACCAACCAGCTTTTAATGGGAACCTGAACCTCAACTTCAACCTCAACCACAAAAAGCCCTAAGCATCATCACAATCAATGAAATTAATTCACACAAACTTCAACCCAAACAAAAATAAAATCATTTTCTTCCACCAAAACCATCTGATCCAACAACAAGGATTAACCAACAGTCTCGCCATAAGTTCTTTGATATTCCAACGGGTGCCTTATATTCAGTCTTCTCCTGAACAGAACAAAATCATCATTAAGATTTACGCATGCATTAAATATACTTTCTAGATGTATTACAAAAATGAGGAAAATACAGGATACAAACCAAGAAGTGTTAACAAGAAAGAGATGACAAAAGACAATATTGACAACAAACTTAACACACACAATGTCCAGGTTTCAAACAACAAACACACATAAGGAAAGAAGAGCATAACATGCAAAGGTTCTTTGGAAAAAGCTTTCATGCCCACATTAAAAAGGATCCTCAGCAGCTCATGGATTAAAATTGCAGATTTACAATAGCATAGTAAGTTGGAATTGACACCACAGGGTATTTATGTAGGTTGGAATTGCATAATTATATGGATGAAGCATGAAATAGTTATCCTTGGTGATGACCGCAAACACAACATAAGATATAAATTAAAGACAGATAAATCCATTAGACAAGCACATGCTTTACATAAATCCATGAGAGAAGCACAGAAGGACTAAAATAGAGGAAAACTAAAGGACCTCACATAGCAATTTATGAGTCCCCTGATTAGGGATTCCTCTGCAGATCCATGTGTTCCAAGAAAAATATATATATACAGTGCATCAAGAGTACAAAGTAATGAAAGGGGATTTTTTTTTTCTTTCTTTCTTAAGAGCTGCTGTCAAGATAATCAAAGAGTCGACAAGATGTATGATTAAATTTTGCATAGTGACATCTTTTAACAAATGTAAAATGAGAATAAACATATAACTAATGACTAAAAGGAAAAGAAAATCAGAGGATTGAAAAAAATGGCATCACATTTCAAAAACGCTAGATCTATACATCATTCGAAGAAGTGTGTTTGTTTGTTAGGCATTCAAAGAAACCCTAACATCATTCAGTCGGCATTCAAAGAAACCCTTATATCATTCGGGCATTACATTTTACAAACCCTAACAAACAAGAAAAGATCAACTAATCGATTGATCAAGAGAGGGAGGGAGGGAGAGAGGACTGTCAGGGGTCGCAGATGGTCGGGGTCATATAGAGGGTCTTGGTCGCGGGGGCTCTTGGCTGAGAGAGAGGGGTCGCCGGGTGGTCGAGTCCGCAGCCTCGCAAGGGGTCTCTTTTTTTTTTTAAGCTGGTTTTCTGTTTTGGAGAGAGAGAGAGAGTCGGGTTTTGAGGGGTGGTGAGTGGGATTTTTATTTCTTTTTTCTGGACCATCGGATCATATTTGATCGGATGGTCTATAAAATCGGGTGTTTTTTATCCATCACTTTTTATTTTTTTGCTTTATTTATATAAAAAAATTGAACCGCCCGATCACATGCGATCGGACGGTCTAGACGGACGTCAGCAAAAAAATGACTTGCGGGCGTCCGTCTAAGAACCTGCCTGTATATATATATATCAGTCATGATACCCAAACCCCAAAATATAAGCCCCACTCACAAGCCCCATGAGATGTCATCATCTCATTGGTTGATTTGTTTGATTTGTTGACTTTTTCAAAAATAGTAAAATGGCAAAATACAAATATGTCCTTCATTAAAAATCTCTCTCATTAACCCAAATCCCTCAATTTTCTCTATTCGGTTATTACATTTCCATGTGAATCTTGAAATCCATTTAACCATTTCAAATTTTGAATTTTAAAATCCTTACCTAAATTACAATTGAACCTAAATTACACTAAAAAAATTGGATATTTATTGTATTCAAATTTAAATAAAAAAATACATATGGTTACTATATGAATTAGTTACATCAAATACCTTTATTAAATATTTATATCTCTCACAACGATTTGTTACATTTACATCAGAACTGTTACATTTACATAAATATAACAAACAATTTCATTTTCCTACCTAAATATTTTACATTCCATGCAATGTTTAAACAATTTAGAAACAGATTATATTTTTAATAATCAGTTACATTTTATAAAAAATGTCAAACACTTTTTTTATTGTGTGATACATTTAACAAACATATGTATTTGACTGTTATAGTAATAAATGTAACAAATATAAATTACTATTTACATTGAAACAAATGCAATACAAATGTTACATTCATAAATGTAACAAATATAAATCAATACATGCATGCGGTTGACTGTTACATTTACAAATGTAACAAAAATAATACAGATTTAAAAAATTAAATTATCAACAATGTAGCAGTAACATCAAACAAATTACTCATATATAAAATGTAACGATATCGAGTGTTACATTTAGATATTGAAACAAAAACAAATCAAAATGTGATAAATGACATTCAATACATGAAAAAAAATTGTGTTTAAATATTTAAAAGAAAAAGCAAAACACAATTTTTTTACAAATCTAATAATGTCAAACCTGATCCGAGAGACATTGATGTGAGATCCAAATCGAAAAAAAAAAAACGATTTCGTGCCTTCTCCTCAAAAATAGAATTTTCGATTTGCTTCCATGTATTCTTCATAAACAAAATCAATTCCGTAATGTAAAATCTCCTCATTTTGCATACAAGACAGATTTTTAATTGTTTCAACATCAATGGTTTCTCCGGTCCCTCTCAAATATTATTGCAAGATTTTAAGAATCCATTAATGATGAATAAATACAGAATTTTTAGAATTAAATGATACTCCACAATCATAGGGATACATGTTTAGGTAGTTATCAATTAAAGGGTATTCTAGACAATGTACACTTGCCACATCATGGGGCCTCTGATGGAGCCTGAAAAATTGGGGCCTAGGAATCATTACTGTATATATATATATATGTGTGTGTGTGTGTGTGTGTGATATTCTGCGAACGTGCGGACAGACTCTTACTTGCGGATGCGTGCCAGCCGTCCGATCGAGCGCACTAGATGTAATAAAAAAAGGAACAAACACAAACACTTTAAAAGGACCACCGCATACTCGACCGTCCGATCGGATCTAATCAGATGGCTGGAAACAAATGAATAAATACCCTTTATGCGCTCTCTCGACTCTCTCTCTCTCTCGACTATCTCTCACGAAACCAAACCCCGAGCACGTGTGACCATCGGCAACTATCGGCGACCCCCCGCGACCCCCGGTGACCATCGGTGAGCACCCGCGACCATCGGCGACCCCCCGCGACCTCGAGTCCAGGTTGATCTCTCTCTCTCTCTCTCTATGATTAGGGTTTTTATCTAGGGTTTGTGATGTTTAGGGTTTTATCATCTAGGGTTTGTGATGATTGGGGGTTTTTTATCTAGGGTTTTTGGTGATTGGGGTTTTTCATGTAGGATTTGTGATGATTGGGGGTTTTTTATTTTAGGTTTCATTATTGAGTTGGTGACATGCTTAAATCTGTGTTATGAGCACATTGTTTGGTGAATGATAATAGCAGTAATATCAAATATGAAATGACAAGTTCGTTTCACTGTCTCAAAAAAAAAAAAAAAAAAAAAAAAAAACTCAGGTTCAAATCAGTCTAAAAGTTTTTTTTATTATTGATATTAGTAATTTAGGAGGTGTTAATCAGTTTATATATGTCATCTTTGTATGTGTAGTTTATATATGCAATCAAGTCCTCCTCTCCTCTGATGGAAGAAAAAATATTATGAACTTTGATGCTATACATGAATTGTAAGTGTTCTGTGCTTTCTATGTAGATGCATCATTTGAATGTTGTTTTTTTTTTTAAAAAAATGCATGAGTTCAACTCAACAGTAGTTTAGATCTTGGAAGGTTCATTGAACTTTTGGTTAGAGCTGAGTCATCCAGATGTTACTCAAATAACACCAAGATGACATTAACATTATGTAGTAATGCTGATTATTAATACAAGTGGTCTGTTTAGTAATGCGCCTTCTAGTTTCCTATCACGCTGCCCACTCTTTCCGCAAAAGCTTGATGTCACTTTCCCTTCTAAATGAACTCCCTGTTCTAAATTTCTAAGTGTGCATGTTTTCCTGCTCTGACTCTGTTCCACACTCCTGCCCAACCAATGCTTCATGCATTTAAGACATTCTGTAAATTATACTGATGTTATTTTTATGTGTATTGATAAGTCAATTGAAATAATAAACAAATGTATGACATAAAATAATAATATGTCCACCAAAGGGTCGCAGTGTATATCTGGTTTGATTTGGCATCTACTATATTTAGATAAATAACTGGGGATAAAATAATTTATACCTCTGATTTTCTAAGTGTCAAAATAGTCTGTAGTTTTTGCTGGTGGGATATATGATCATAAGTTCTCGGAAATTTTATTTCTATAAGAGGTTTATTATTCTTTTATTCATCTCCTATTTTGAGAACCATCACATGGTTGTTGTTGCTGACCACCTTCTATTAATAAAGGCACTAGTAATATGTTGAAAGAGGTTTTGTAAGTCACATTCATTTTTAATTTTACCTTTTTTACTTATTGACATCATTTATTGTCATTCTTATACTGGATGCCATTTGTTTTTGTTCTGGTTCCTTTCACAGTAAGGCACTGCTAAGATTTATGCTAGCTACATTTCATCTTTTTTTTGGATGTTACTTTAATAAAGTAGAAATGCGTCAAATTTGTTCTATCTCTGAATTTTATGTCAGTTTAGTCTATATCACCCTTAGTTCTCTGATTGGTTTGTTGTCATAGGATGTACCTTGGAAGGCTTTTTTTAGAAGCCCCGCAGTATGGGTAATGGTATATGCTCACTTCTGTGGAAGTTGGGGCCATTATACTTGTCTATCTTGGCTTCCTACTTATTCAATTGTTGTTGAATATTGCATAACAGTCTTCCTATTAAACTTATTTTTGTATACATATTGTTATGATTTCTTTTTCTCGAGCAAATAAGCTTTTTCATTTATCTATATTAGTTCCTGTCCAGGCTGTTCTTTTTATGATTGTTTTTTTTCTTACTGAGCATTCTGTTCAATCTCTTAGATACTTTTGTGCCAGTGTGGTTTGCTGTAACTGATGTAAAGATCCACTGAGAGTTTCTTGTCTGACACTTTCTGGTTAATAGGCAATCTTTTATCCAGGTGGGTGCTGTTTTGTCAGTATAGCGATTACTCTCTCTAAATATGATATATGACTAAAATGTTTCGCTCTTCAATTTTACAGATTGGAAGGCCAGTGATGTATGGCCTGGCCGCAAAGAGTGAATATGGAGTAAGGGGGATCCTTGAGTTCACCATGCCCCTCAATGGCTGCTGCACTGTGAAGGACATCACAAGAAGCCATGTGGTTTTGTTACTGTTGTTTTGTTTGACATGTAGATGTAGCTATTTGAAATGTAATTGTTGTTGTTTGAAATGAAATTTGCAACAGGACTGATTTAGTATTTCAAATGTAATTTGCAACAGGGCTAATTTAGTAATTGAAATGTAATTGGCAACAGGGCATCTAGAGAGGGAATGCTAAGTACTTAGTATTTGAAATAATCAATAAAATTTTTAAAGGGTCAATTTGCAAAATTTCACTGAAGATAGTGAATATCAATTTCAGTTTTTTGGTGTGGTGTGTCAATGTTCTGCTTTTTGTTGTCATAATTGCAAGAGGCCAGACAAGTTAGAGACTCCGCTGTAAAGGAATCACTGTTGAACAAACACAATTTATGATGGGGATAAAAACCAGGAGATCTTTGGAGGGTGTAACTTGAATTGCCAAACTGGATGTACAAGATGCCTAGATGAACACCAGCAAATATTTCTGATTTATAAACTAATAACCCCAAGTAACCATCATCAGTTAAAGCAAAACAAAGGCACAAATTTCCTTCTCTTACAAACTAAAATAACCCCAAGTGCGAGCGTTCTCCACCACCACCTCGGCTTCTTTGTCATTGGAGGGTACTGGTAGCTGAATGGAATGTCTTTGGAAGCTTTGGGAACCATAACAGATCCAGGTCTTAGGCAGAGTAGGAACCAAGCTCTCAAAATGCAACAATATAATAAGGACAAATTATACACCAATCAAGCACATATTATTTCGAATATCCCATGGGAGTGGTAAAAAAAAATTGAACAAGACATGATGCAGCAGATACAAATTTGTATATTATTTCATAGTGAATAGTCCTGTACATCATTTTTAATCCAAAGGTTCATTTATATATGTTTGATTCCCTCTTTTGAGTTCCAACTCCTCAACCAAAATGGTGGGAAAGAAAGGAAACCTCTTTTGAGTTCCAACTCCTCATTTATATACTTTCCCTGATCCTGCTACGAAGAGCTTGAGTACAGCTCTCTCCTTTTCACAGTAAGACATCTCACATCAAACTGCTTGGATCATCGGATCGGTATTAGAATTCATATCAGAACTCCATCCATTCATTATATGAACCTTGCTTATTACCTATTTCTGGGAACCTCACTTGAATAACAAAATCAAAACCAACACAACACCATCCATTCATTACATAATCTATGTCACGCCCCAGGGCGGCCAACCCAGGGACGCGGCAAGTGTATGTATCATATCAGAAGCCTACACAGGAGGTCAATAATATATATCATACACAAACAACTAGAATGACACACATGCAACAAAAGGGGCTGACATGATATATATACCAAATGCGGAAGCAAAAGACTGAATCTGTGAATAAACATTCTACAGACTCGATACTCAATCATCTGTCCTGTGAGAGCCAATATACACAAATACAACTGAACATATACAAACACGTGCCAAGCACGGAAATCAAATACATACAGTCAAGAAGGGATGCTGATAACCTCTGGCACTCGCGGAACGTGGCGCTGCTCCGCTACTGAAGAAATCCCTCGGAAAGCTCCAACTCCTGCTCCGGCTCCAGCTCAGGCTCAGTGACCACTGGGGAAAAACATGTGCGAGGGGTGAGCCACACGCTCAGTGAACAGCACAACCCACGCATCACAGACAATATTTACCAATATTCCATTATATTATCCAGCCATCAATACATAACAACATAAACCAGTAGTTCGTACTTCGCCGAACCACCACACCCTCACCCTCACCCATCCATGGGTGACATAGGATTTTGGGACTAATAATCATCTATTCACAAATCCAGTAGGTCGCTCATCGCCAACCCACTACACCCTCACCCTCACCCTCAACGGGTGACATAGGATTTTGGGACTGACTAGGCTGTTGGTCACCCTTGGTCCACCGATAGTCTCTCCCTCCACTCCGTAGGCCGCCTGGTCTACTCCCACATTCAGCACAGTCCGAAACCAAATCAGGAGGTGCCTACTAATGGGAGCCCTCTGTCAGGAAGGCCCTGTCTAACGCTGGCGGTAGCCTCTACCGAATCCAACGCAGGGAACAGAACAGCCTATCCATACGCATATGATCCACTCGTATCCGCCAACTACATATCATTACAACTCAAATGTCATGAATTCCTCTGAATTCAACCAGGTGCATCATCAAGATGCGGGAACATGTACAAAATCAGTAAGGCTGGAATATCATTGGGGGAAAGAAACTCGGAAGGGCGGCGTGAGTTCCCGTTATAGGATACCCCGACAACCAAACAAGGAACACGGAGTACCCTAACCCGGGTCTCACCGCTGTCCTTGCAAGGCCCCTCCCCTATAATATCTACCAACTATACTAATAATTATACCAATCATACAATCATTACATATAATATTATTGGGACTAGAACCTTGGGAGGGCAGCCCGAGGTCCCGATACAGGACATCCCGACAACCAAACAAGGAACACGGAGTACCCTAACACGGGTCTCAACGTTGACCTCGCAAGGCTCCTCCCTATAATATTATCCTAAGGCATGCGATCTAACAGATACCAGCATTTAATTTAATAATTAAACTAGTAGGACGCATGCATAGGCCGGGGTTTCCTAGCATGAAAACCAGGGGACATGCTGCATGGCTCATACGCATATCCTATGGGTGCAAGTCCCTAACATAAAAGCCTAGGGTAGCATGCATTCTACATTTTCATCATGCTCACATGCAATACATGTTATTACAGGTTAATATAATCCATGTCGCCCCAGGAGAGGTCGGTATACGCCCAAGTGCGTATAACACATCTCTACTGGGTTGGATTGTCCCACTCACCAGAATCGGGGTCGTCGCGCGACCGCCCGTCGAGATCTGCAAGACAGGGTATTATTTGGTAAGTATAAATCCACAAATATTATTAAATACATAAACCCACAATTAAACTCCCAACACTCGGGCAAACGTGCATACGACCCGCACGCACGCTAGCCCGAGCACTCCGACAACCACCCGCACGGCCGGCCACCACCCGCACGGCCACCCGACCGCCCGGACGCGCCGCCGCGCCTCAGCCCGCGCACTCCGCGCACCGCCCGGGGCTCCGCGCGTCCACCGAGCCCAGCCGCGGCAGCCCGCACGCGCCCCGCACGCCGTGCGCTGGCCCGCGAGCACCCCGCACGCCCCCGCGCGCGGCGCCTCGCCCCCGCGCACACCATCCCTGCCTTGCCGCGCCCCGCGCACGCCTCGCGCGCGCCTCCTTGCCCCGCGCGCACCCCGCGCGCACCTCCGCCGCTCCGCCGCGCCTCGCGCGCAACACCACGGCCTCGCCGCGCCCCGCGCGCACCACCACGGCCTCGCCGCACCCTCCGCGCGCACCACCACGGCCTCGCCGCGCCTCCGCGCGCACCCCGCGCTCGGCCACCACCTCGCGCACGCACCTCCGCTGCCTCAGCCACC
Source organism: Acorus gramineus (assembly GCA_030737835.1). NCBI lineage: Eukaryota > Viridiplantae > Streptophyta > Magnoliopsida > Acorales > Acoraceae > Acorus > Acorus gramineus. The sequence goes on from JAUJYN010000046.1 coordinate 206,683, forward strand.
ACCTCGCGCACACACCTCCGCTGCCTCAGCCACCACCTCGCGCACACACCTCCGCTGCCTCAGCCACCACCTCGCGCACGCACGCCTAGCACCTGCGCGACCAGCTCCACGCGCACCAGCCCGCCCAGCACCTCGCGCACCAGCTCCTCGCGCTCGCTGCCCGCTGCCTGAGTCCCCCAGCACGCCTGCACGACCGGCACAGCACGCCTGCACGACCAGCATAGCACGCCTCCCGCGCGGGCCAGCTTGCACGCCGCGCGCACGCGCGCATGACCGCGCGCGCCCAACCTGCGCGCCGCTGCTGCTCTGCCTGCTGCCCGAGAACACCTCCCACCAGCCCGAGACCACCCCCTGCTGCCCGAGACCACCCAAACCACCACCCACCGACCACCTCCACCGCCCCCCGAAGGCTATCCACAGCCGCCGACCACCCCTCATACACAGATCCACCCTCCTAGCATACATCTATGCAAGAAAAAGAGGGAAAGAAGGCTTACCGAGGGGGAGGAAGAGGCGTCCGGTGGATCTCCACGCGCCGAAACCCTTCCCAAAAGCCTTCTCACGCCCCGATCTATCACGGCCCTCGATTTGGCTCGAAACACAGGAGAGAGAGGGGAGGTCGGGGAGGCTAGGATCGTCGGAATTCGGATTTGAAGACACCGGAGCGTAGATCGGGACCCGATCTACACTTCCCGTGCTTTAGGTTTTCGATTTTGAGGGTCTAGGGGGCTTGAAAGGAAGAAAAACGGAGAGGGGAGAGAGAGATCTCGACGAGGAAGACAATGAACAGTGCAAAGATATTTTCGATTCCTTTTAAGTAGAGCGCGACTTAAAAACCCGGATACGCCCCGGAACTGTGAAATTTTTGCAAACGATGCCAGAAGTCGATGAAATTTTCATGAGAGGTCTAAAATGGCACCAGGACACCAAATATGCAGTCAGATTTCCAATCGGAGTCCTCTAGCTCAGACGATAGCTAACAGTCTGAAATTATGCGGTTCCGATCGAAAAACCCTAAAAATTTTAAAACTGCCAGGACGCTCCAACGGTTACCAGCAGGCTAAAAGTGACACATATATAACAATCTACTTAACACATTCCATTCATTACATAATCTGAACCATCAAGTTTCATTACAAGATCAGGACCAACAACATTGCATAATCTAAGCTAATATTCAAAATGATTACAACTTGGACAGTCTTGAGCTCCACATGTTATATATGTGTCACTTTTGACCTGTTGGTAACCGTTAGAGCGCCCTGGCGGTTTTTAAAATTTTTAGGGTTTTCGATCGGAACCGCTTAATTTCAGACTGTTAGCTATCGTCTGAGCTAGAGGACTCCGATTGGAAATCTGACTGCATATTTGGTGTCCTGGTGCCATTTCTGACCTCCCACGAAAATTTCATTGAATTCCGGCATCGTTTGCAAAAATTTTCCAGTTCCGGGGCGTATCCGGGTTTTTAAGTCGCGCTCTACTTAAAAGAAATCAAAAATCACCTCGTCACTATTCATCATCTCCCCCGACGTGATCTCTCTCTCTCCTCCTCCGATTTTCTTCCGTTCGAGCCCCTTCCACCCGTCAAAATCAAAAACCCAAAGCACGGGAAGTGTAGATCGGGTCCCGATCTACACACCGGTGTCTTCAAATCCGAATTCCGACGACTTTAGCCTCCCCGGCCTCCCCTCTCTCTCCTCTGTTTTGGCCCATATTGGTGGTGGAGCTAGATCGGGCGTGAGAAAGCTTTTGGGAAGGGTTTCGGCGCGTGGAGAGCGTCCGGACTTCGCTCCCTCCCCTCGGTAAGCCTTCTTTCCCTCCTTTTTCTTGCTTAGATGAATGGTAGGGAGGGGTTTTTGTGTTTGGGGGTGGTCGGAGGCTGTGGGGGTCGTCGGAGGGCGGTCGGGGGTGGTTGGAAGGTGGTTTGGGTGGTCTCGGGCAGTGGTGGTGGCGCTCGGGCTGCGGCAGGTCGTCCGGGCCAAGCAGCAGCAGCAGCAGCACCCCGGGCGGCGCCAGGTCGGGTGCGCGCGGGCAGGCGCGCGTGCGTGCGCGGGTGCGCGGCGTGCGCGCGAGGGCGCGCGGGCCTGGTGCAGGGCGCCGGTGCTGGGCGAGCAGAGGCGGGTGCTGGGCGGCTGGCGCGCGTGGAGCAGGTGCGCGCGGAGGTGCTGGCCGGTGCTGGGCGAGCAGTGGCGTGCTGGGCGTGCTGGAGCGCGCGGAGGCGCGCGGAGGTGCTGCCGGAGGTGCTGGACGCGCGAGGTGCGCGCGGAGGAGGTGGCGGAGGTGCGCGCGGGGTGCGCGCGGGGCGAGGAGGCGTGCGAGGTGCGCGCGAGGTGCGGCAAGGTGTGCGAGGTGCGTGCGAGGTGCGCGCGAGGTGCGGCGAGGTGGCGGAGGTGCGCGCGGGGTGCGCGCGAGGCGGGGCACTGCGTGCGGGGGCGCGCGGGGTGCTCGCGGACCGGCGCGAGGCGTGCGGGGCCCGCGGTGGCGCGTCCGGGCGGTGGCCGACCGTGCGGGTGGTTGCCGGGGGCCGTGCGGGTGGTTGCCGAGGCCGCGGGTAGTTGTTGGGGAAGTGTTGGATGTTTGGTTGTGTGTTATGTATTTAATGATAATTGTGGATTATACTTACCAGTAATGTCTGTCTTGCAGATCTAGACGGACGGTCGCGCGTCGACCCAATACTGGTGAGTGGGACAATCCAACCCAGTCGAGAGGTGTTATACGCACTTGGGCGTATACCGACCTCTCCTGGGGCGTCTTGGATAAATATTAACCTGCAATAATATGTATCCATGATTGTATAATTTATGTGTAGAATGCATGCTTCCCTAGTTTTGCATGTTAGGGACTTGCCCCTTAGGATATGCATATGAGCCTTGCAGCATGTCCCTGTTCATGCTAGGAAGCCCGGCCTATGCATGTGCCCTACTAGTTTATTTATTAAATTAAATACTAGTATCTGTTGAATTGCATGTTATAGTGATTATTTTAGGGGAGGGGCCTTGCGAGGACAGCGGTGAGACCCGGGTTAGGGTACACCGTGTTCCTTGTTTGGTTGTCGGAGCGTCCTATAACGGGAACTCACGCTGCCCTCCCGAGTTGCTTTCCCCCAAGAATATTTCACCATGTTATAACCTTATGCATGTTCCCCGCATCGTAGTTATGCGCCCTGGTGGGTTCTGAGGAATTCAGAACGTTAGAGTTGTATGTTTGGTATGATTATTAGCATGAGTAGTGAATATTATAGGGGAGGGACCTTGCGAGGACAGCGGTGAGACCCGTGTTAGGGTACTCCGTGTTCCTTGTTTGGTTGTCGGGGTACCCTGTATCGGGAACTCACGCCGCCCTCCCGAGTTTCTTTCCCCCAGTGGTATTCCAACACTGCTTTTGATTGTACTGTTTCCCCGCATCTTGGTTATGCGCGCTGGAGGAACTCTGAAGAGTTCATGACATTTGAGTTGGAGAGATGCGTTGTCGGCGGATCCGAGTGGATCATATGCGATGGATAGGCTGTTCTGTTCCCTGCGTTGGATCCTTTAGAGACTACCCGTTAGACAGGTTGCCCCTGCAGGGGCTCCCATAGTAGGCGCCTCCTGGTTTGATGAAGGACTGTGCTGAATGGGAGTGGCCAGGCGGCCTACGGAGTGAGGAGAGACTATCGGTGGACCAAGGGTGACCAACAGCCTAGTCAGTCCCAAAATCCTATGTCACCCGTGGTAGGGTGAGGGTGAGGGTGTAGTGGGTTGTCGATGAGCGACCTACTGGTTTTGTGATGATGTTATCAGTCCCAAAATCCTATGTCACCTTTGGAAAGGTGAGGGTGAGGGTGTAGTGGGTAGGCGATAAGCGACCTGCTGGTTTGTTTATGATGTTTGTTAGTCCCAAAATCCTGAGTCCCCTGTTGAGGGGTAAAGGTGAGGGTATGATCTGGATTATGGAAATTGTGGATTGGAATGGATTAATATGTTGTGGTCAATATTGTCTGTGATGCATGGGTTGTGCCATTCACTGAGCGTGTGGCTCACCCCTCGCATATGTTTTTCCCCAGTTGCCACTGAGCTGGAGCTGGAGCCGGAGCAGCAGTTGGAGCTTTCCGAGGGATTTCTTCAGTAGCGGAGCAGCGCTACGTCCGCGAGTACCAGAGGCTATCAGCATCCCTTTCCTTGGCTGTATGTATTGTATTTTCGTGCTGAGCACGTTTGTATATGTTCAGTTGTATTTGTGTATATTGGCTCTCACAGGACGTATGATTGAGTATCGAGTCTGTAGAATGTTTATTCACAGATTCAGTCTTTTGCTTCCGCATTTGGTGTATATATCATGTCAGCTTCTTGTCGTTGTGTGTCATTCTGTTTATTGTGTATGATATATGTTGACCTCCTGTGTAGGTTTCTGATATGATATATACATTTGCCGCGTCCGGGGTTGGCCGCCCTGGGGCGTGACAAAAAGTTGGTATCAGAGCCTGGTCCTGTCAGAGCCAATAGTCTTCCTTTCGTAGAGATGAGTCCTAGGATTTCGAGATGAGTATTCTGATCCTAGTGTCTGGTTTTCTTAGGGTGCTGATATGCCTCCTCGCAGAGGACGGCGCGGACGAGGTCCCTCTCGGTCTTTGGAGGTTTCCGGACCTACCAGAGACGAGGATGCTACCGGAGAGCCCTTGACGCAGGAGCCACCTGCTTGGGAGCGTGCTTTCGCTCGGTTGGCTGATTTGGTGGAGACACAGACGCGGATGATAGCAGAGCAGGCTAGAGAGATTCAGGAGCTGAGGGCGACCCGCGAGGCAGTTCCGCCGGTCCCCTTGGTGGTAGATCCGCCTGTGGTACCCGATGTACCCCCAGTTCCTGTGGCAGTTCCGGCAGTTGGAGTTGAGGATCCCCTGGAAAGGGAGGAGGAGCTAGAGGCGGCAGCGCGAGTGCAGCAGAGCGGCCTCAACGCCTTTCTAAAGCTCCATCCTCCCGAGTTTCATGGGCAGTCGGCAGATCCTCTTGCGCCAGAGCGTTGGTTGAGGGAGGTGGATGTGATCTTCGCGGCTATGCTTTGCACCGATCGCCAGCGAGTCGCCTTGGCCACCTTCATGCTGAAGGGTGATGCCGCCGAGTGGTGGGCTACCCGAGTGGTGGACATTCCAGAGGGAGTGGAGCAGCTTTCTTGGGCGGGATTCCGGAGGTACTTCTTGGATGAGTACTTTCCGTTCTCGACGCGACAGCTAGTGGAGCGGGAGTTCGAGCAGCTGACTCAGGGCACCATGTCCGTCGCTGACTACTCTGCGCGCTTCACGAGTCTGTCCAGATTTGCTCCAGCCTTGGTGACGGATGAGGTCACGAGGTGCCGGCGATTCGAGCTGGGTCTCAGCAGCGCTATCCGGGTGCATGTCACTGCCCACGCTTTCACGAGGTACTCCGACGTAGTGTCTCGGGCGAAGACCGTCGAGAGAGACCTCGGGATTCAAGTGCGGGCTCCGACCCCTTCTTCAGATCAGGGTCCTTCCGGGAGTCGGGACCAGGGGCAGCGCAAGAGGAAGAGGCCCCGCTTCGAGCAGTCAGCGGCTGCCTCTCCTCCAGCAGATGCGGTGCCAGTATGGGATCCGGCGCCCATTGCAGCAGTGCCCATCCAGTCCTGGCAGCCGGAGAAGCGGCGCTGTTTTCATTGTCAGCGCATCGGGCATATCAGATACAATTGCCCAGATGCTGACTGACCCCGAGTGCCACCTCAGCAGCCGCCGTTCTTGCAGCAGCAGCTTCCGCGCCAGCAGCAGCAGCAGCAGCCTCAGCGCCAGCAGCAGCCAGTGCAGCCGGCGAGGCGTGCTCCTGTTCCTCAGCCGCGGTTGGTTCAAGGCAGAGTTGCAGCGCTTACGGCCGAGGAGGCGCAGCCTTCGGGTGTCATGGTTCGAGGTATCATCTTGTGTTCCCAGCTTTCTAGTATAAGGATAGTTGTGTGTGTAATTGGTGGTTATTATGCAAGTGTGTGGGGTATCTGGATGAGTGAGAATCAAGAGTGGTTGTTTGGGTTAAGGAAGCCGGGTTTTAGCTGTCCTGGCAGTGAGTTCCCATCAGTAGGTACCGCCGATGCAATCGGAGGAGTACTGAATTTGGGAGTATGCTAGGTAGGGGCTACTCGGTAAGAGGTTATTGAATGGTGTCGCGAGCGTGGAATCGCTCTCCCCTTAGTTGGATCCGCGTAGTACAGCCCCGGCGTTAGACAGGCTCCCGGTCAGAGGACCAGGCGAGCTACGGAGCGGGGAGAGGCTACCGGTGGACCAGGGGTAGAGAGCAGTCTAAGTCTCTCCCAAAGTCCCAAAATGTCTCCTTTCGGGAGTGAGGGTGTGGATGAGGCGAAGACGGGTCGCTCGTGACCAAATGGTTTATTCGACCATTCCCGATGATGTTGGGTTCGGTCCTGTAATGGATGATGACGCGAGTATGGTGTCGTTCTCCCCTTCGTTGGACCCTAGTAGGGACTCCTCAGCGTTAGAGAGGCCTTCCTGACAGAGGGCTCCCCTCAGTAGGCACCTCCTGATTTGGTTTCGGACGGTGCTGAATTGTGGGAGCGGACCAGGCGGCCTACGGTGTGGAGGAGAGGCTACCGGTGGACCAGGGGTAGAGAGCAGTCTAAATCTCTCCCAAAGTCCCAATATGTCTCCTGATAGGAGTGAGGGTGTGGATGAGACAAAGACGCGTCGCCTCGTGACTCGGTCGTGGTTCGACCGTTCCCATAGAGGTTGGGTCCGGTCTTGAGATGGATGCTGAAGGATGTCGGTGGGTGATTATCTAGATGTAGATGATCCGGTGAGGTTGGTAATGTTCTTTAAGAATGATGTCTTCTTCTAGTGTTCCTTTTCTGGATTAAGGGGCCTTGTGAGGTCGGCGTTGAAACCCGGGCTAGGATACTTCGTGTTCCTTGTTTGGTTGTCGGGGTATCCTATATCGGGATTTCATGCTGCTTTCCCGAGGTTCTTTTCCCAGTCAAGGGATACCATAGAAGCATCAGATAGATGAGAGATCAAGTGCGAGTTTGGTAGAGGTTAAGGCCTTTTGGGCTGAGTGGTTTCTGGGAAAGGATATCTGTGGACCCGGGTAAGACGCTTGCTATGTCGAATTGGCGTAGACCGTCGAGCCCCGCATGGATTCGGAGCTTCCGGAGTTTGGCAGTTATTGCAGGAAGTTTGACGAGGATTCTCGAAGATAGCTGTTCCTTTTACCCGCCTTACTCGGAGGGATATCCGGTTCGAGTGGTCCCCTTCTTGCGAGGAGAGCTTCCTGGAGTTTACTCGGAGGCTCACCTCAGCGCCAATTCTTACCTCTCCGTCTTGGAGTGGTGGGTTCGCAGTTGGGTAAAGGTGTGTCCGCGATCCTGCTCACGTCATCCCGTTCGAGCCGCTCGTCTCTGAGCCGGACAGTCATTCGTGGAGCAGTCGATTGAGATCATGGACCGCCGCGTGAGGAGGCTCTGCACCAAGACCGTCTAGTTGGTCGAGGTGCGATGGCAGCACCGTTCCGGTGTTAAGGACACTTGGGAGCTCATGGAGGCCAGGTTCGACGCGTATCCGCATCTTTCCCCTCCTAGATGTTTTTGGCGAATTTTGGGGACAAAATTTCCTAAGGGGGGAATAATGTTATATATGTGTCACTTTTGACCTGTTGGTAACCGTTAGAGCGCCCTGGCGGTTTTTAAAATTTTTAGGGTTTTCGATCGGAACCGCTTAATTTCAGTCTGTTAGCTATTTTCTGAGCTAGAGGACTCCGATTGGAAATCTGACTGCATATTTGGTGTCCTGGTGCCATTTCTGGCCTCTCACGAAAATTTCGTTGAATTCCGGCATCGTCTCCAAAAATTTTGCAGTTCCGGGGCGTATCCGGGTTTTTAAGTCGCGCGCTATATAAAAGAAATCAAAAATCACCTCGTCACTATTCATCATCTCCCCCGACGTGATCTCTCTCTCCTCCTCCGATTTTCTTCCGTTCGAGCCCCTTCCACCCGTCAAAATCGAAAACCCAAAGCACGGGAAGTGTAGATCGGGTCCCGATCTACACACCGGTGTCTTCAAATCCGAATTCCGACGACTTTAGCCTCCCCGACCTCCCCTCTCTCTCCTCTGTTTTGGCCCATATTGGTGGTGGAGCTAGATCGGGCGTGAGAAGCTTTTGGGAAGGGTTTCGGCGCGTGGAGAGCGTCCGGACTTCGCTCCCTCCCCTCGGTAAGCCTTCTTTCCCTCCTTTTTCTTGCTTAGATGAATGGTAGGGAGGGGTTTTTGTGTTTGGGGGTGGTCGGAGGCTGTGGGGGTCGTCGGAGGGCGGTCGGGGGTGGTTGGAAGGTGGTTTGGGTGGTCTCGGGCAGTGGTGGTGGCGCTCGGGCTGCGGCAGGTCGTCCGGGCCAAGCAGCAGCAGCAGCAGCACCCCGGGCGGCGCCAGGTCGGGTGCGCGCGGGCAGGCGCGCGTGCGTGCGCGGGTGCGCGGCGTGCGCGCGAGGGCGCGCGGGCCTGGTGCAGGGCGCCGGTGCTGGGCGAGCAGAGGCGGGTGCTGGGCGGCTGGCGCGCGTGGAGCAGGTGCGCGCGGAGGTGCTGGCCGGTGCTGGGCGAGCAGTGGCCGGTGCTGGGCGTGCTGGACGCGCGCGGAGGCGCGCGGAGGTGCTGCCGGAGGTGCTGGACGCGCGAGGTGCGCGCGGAGGAGGTGGCGGAGGTGCGCGCGGGGTGCGCGCGGGGCGAGGAGGCGTGCGAGGTGCGCGCGAGGTGCGGCAAGGTGTGCGAGGTGCGTGCGAGGTGCGCGCGAGGTGCGGCGAGGTGGCGGAGGTGCGCGCGGGGTGCGCGCGAGGCGGGGCACTGCGTGCGGGGGCGCGCGGGGTGCTCGCGGACCGGCGCGAGGCGTGCGGGGCCCGCGGTGGCGCGTCCGGGCGGTGGCCGACCGTGCGGGTGGTTGCCGGGGGCCGTGCGGGTGGTTGCCGAGGCCGCGGGTAGTTGTTGGGGAAGTGTTGGATGTTTGGTTGTGTGTTATGTATTTAATGATAATTGTGGATTTATACTTACCCAGTTAATGTCTGTCTTGCAGATCTAGACGGACGGTCGCGCGTCGACCCAAATACTGGTGAGTGGGACAATCCAACCCAGTCGAGAGGTGTTATACGCACTTGGGCGTATACCGACCTCTCCTGGGGCGTCTTGGATAAATATTAACCTGCGATAATATGTAATCCATGATTGTATAATTTATGTGTAGAATGCATGTTTCCCTAGTTTTGCATGTTAGGGACTTGCCCCTTAGGATATGCGTATGAGCCATGCAGCATGTCTCCTGGTTCCTTGTTAGGAAGCCCGACCGATGCATGTGCCCTACTAGTTTATTTATTAAATTAATTACTAGTATCTGTTGAATTGCATGTTATAGTGATTATTTTAGGGGAGGGGCCTTGCGAGGACAGCGGTGAGACCCGGGTTAGGGTACACCGTGTTCCTTGTTTGGTTGTCGGAGCGTCCTATAACGGGAACTCACGCTGCCCTCCCGAGTTGCTTTCCCCCAAGAATATTTCACCATGTTATAACCTTATGCATGTTCCCCGCATCGTAGTTATGCGCCCTGGTGGGTTCTGAGGAATTCAGAACGTTAGAGTTGTATGTTTGGTATGATTATTAGCATGAGTAGTGAATATTATAGGGGAGGGACCTTGCGAGGACAGCGGTGAGACCCGTGTTAGGGTACTCCGTGTTCCTTGTTTGGTTGTCGGGGTACCCTGTATCGGGAACTCACGCCGCCCTCCCGAGTTTCTTTCCCCCAGTGGTATTCCAACACTGCTTTTGATTGTACTTGTTTCCCCGCATCTTGGTTATGCGCGCTGGAGGAACTCTGAAGAGTTCATGACATTTGAGTTGGAGAGATGTGTTGTCTGCGGATCCGAGTGGATCATATGCGTATGGATAGGCTGTTCTGTCCCCCTGCGTTGGATCCGGTAGAGACTACCCCCAACGTTAGACAGGGCCTTCCTGACAGAGGGCTCCCATCAGTAGGCACCTCCTGATTTGGTGACGGACTGTGCTGAATGTGGGAGTAGACCAGGCGGCCTACGGAGTGGAGGGAGAGACTATCGGTGGACCAAGGGTGACCAACAGCCTAGTCAGTCCCAAAATCCTATGTCACCCGTGGTAGGGTGAGGGTGAGGGTGTAGTGGGTTGGCGATGAGCGACCTACTGGATATGTGAATGGATGATTATCAGTCCCAAAATCCTATGTCACCCGTCGAGGGTGAGGGTGAGGGTGTAGTGGGTTGGCGATGAGCGACCTGCTAGATTTGTTTATGGATGATTGTTAGTCCCAACATCCTGAGTCCCCTGTTGAGGGGTAAAAAGGTGAGGGTATGATCTGGGTTATGGAAATTGTGGATTGAATGGATTAATATGTTGTGGTCAATATTGTCTGTGATGCATGGGTTGTGCCGTTCACTGAGCGTGTGGCTCACCCCTCGCATATGTTTTTCCCCAGTTGCCACTGAGCCTGAGCTGGAGCCGGAGCAGCAGTTGGAGCTTTCCGAGGGATTTCTTCAGTAGCGGAGCAGCGCTACGTCCGCGAGTACCAGAGGCTATCAGCATCCCTTTCCTTGGCTGTATGTATTTGATTTCCGTGCTTGGCACGTGTTTGTATATGTTCAGTTGTATTTGTGTATATTGGCTCTCACAGGACAGATGATTGAGTATCGAGTCTGTAGAATGTTTATTCACAGATTCAGTCTTTTGCTTCCGCTATATTGTATATATATTATGTCAGCCCTATTTGATATGTGTTGTCATTTTATTTATGGTTTAGAGTATATGCATTTGACCTCCGGTGTAGGTTTCTGATATGATATATATACATTTGCCGCGTCCCGGGGTTGGCCGCCCTGGGGCGTGACACCACAAGTTCGCTCTGCAGTTTTGAAAACGGATTAGGAGAAATCCCCACCTCTTGTCTTGATGATTCTTCTTGAATTGATGATAGAGCTTCACCATGCTTGTTGGCATATTTCACACCAGTTATTTATCTAAATATAGTAGATGCCAAATCAAACCAGATATACACTGCGACCCTTTGGTGGACATATTATTATTTTATGTCATACATTTGTTTATTTCAATTGACTTATCAATACACATGAAAATAACATCAGTATAATTTACAGAATGTCTTAAATGCATGAAGCATGGGTTGGGCAGGAGTGTGGAACAGAGTCAGAGCAGGAAAACATGCACGCTTAAAAATTTAGAACAGGGAGTTCATTTAGGAGGGAAAGTGACATCAAGCTATAGCAGAAAGAGTGGGCAGCGTGATATGAAACTAGAAGGCTTGCATTACTAAACAGACCAATTGTATTACTAATCAGCATTACTACATAATGTTAATGTCATCTTGGTGTTATTTGAGTAATATCTGGATGACTCAGCTCTAACCAAAAGTTCAATGAACCTTCCAAGATCTAAACTACTGTTGAGTTGAACTCATGCATTTTTTTTAAAAAAAACAACATTCAAATGATGCATCTACATAGAAAGCACAGAACACTTACAATTCATGTATAGCATCAAAGTTCATAATATTTTTTCTTCCATCAGAGGAGAGGAGGACTTGATTGCATATATAAACTACACATACAAAGATGACATATATAGACTGATTAACACCTCCTAAATTACTAATATCAATAATAAAAAAAACTTTTAGACTGATTTGAACTTGAGTTTTTTTTTTTTTTTTGAGACAGTGAAAAGAACTTGTCATTTCATATTTGATATTACTGCTATTATCATTCACCAAACAATGTGCTCATAACACAGATTTAAGCATGTCACCAACTCAATAATAGAACCTAAAATAAAAAAAACCCCAATCATCACAAACCCTACATGAAAAACCCCAATCAGCAAAAACCCTAGATAAAAAACCCCCAATCATCACAAACCCTAGATGATAAAACCTTCAACATCATAAACCCTAGATAAAAACCCTAATCATAGAGAGAGAGAGAAAGAGAGAGAGAGAGATCAACCTGGAATCGGGGTCGCGGGGGGTCGCCGATGGTCGCGGGTGCTCACCGATGGTCACCGGGGGGTCGCGGGTGCTCGCTGATGGTTGCCGATGGTCGCGCGTGCTCGGGGTTTGGTTTCGTGAGAGATAGTCGAGAGAGAGAGAGAGAGAGAGAGTTGAGAGAGCGCATAAAGGGTATTTATTCATTTATTTCCAGCCATCCGATTAGATCCGATTGGACGGTCGAGTATATGGTCGTACTTTTTAAAGTGTTTGTGTTTGCCCCATTTTTTTATCACATCTGGTACGCGATCGGACGGCTGGCACGCATCCACACGTAAGAGCCCGTCCGCACGTCTGCAGGATATCACATCTCTATATATATAATAGAATAGAATAATGATATAGTGCGGTCTTTGCGGTCCGTGCGAATCACGCATATACATCCCTTGTCGAGGTATATGTGTCGATAGAGAAAGCATATCATATCATTGAAACACATACATCGTTGCGTTATATGTTTTTTTTATCAACGCATATATCTCGATTAGAAGATATATACATAATTCGCACAGATCATATGTACCGCATTTTTTTATACAAACTCTTCAAATCAAACAAATCCATATATATATATATATATGTTGTGAATATGGTGGTGGATAACCACCATTTCTCTAACCCATAACCTCCCCCACTCTTCACCCTCATTCAACTCCACTATCTCCCCCACTCTTCTATTTAGTTTACAACACGTTATCAGCACGAGAAGCTCTTTGTTAAAGAGAAAGGTTTGTATTCGGTGGGTTGTTAATGATCTACATCAAAAATATTCTCTCATGCTTTTACATCCATATTGAATTCACTGTTGTTATAAGTATGGCATGTTATTCTATAATTTATATATATTATGTTGGTTTATTATATTCATAAATGATTAAAATTTGTAGCTTAAAATTTTTTATGTTTGACTATATGGAATTATATTTTGATGTTTCACTTATTTCTTAGATTTTTGCTAACATCAGTCCTTATTCCTTGTATCAATTAATTTGATATTTATATTTGATTTGAGATTCATTTTAATGTTACAATGTCATGTGTCCCTATAGGATCATACAAAAATTGTATTTACATGGATCCCTGAAGAACCATGTAGAAGTTATGAATAATGTGTTCCAATAAGACTATGCAAATTTTATTCTATCCCTGAAGGACTACAAAAAATTATTACATGGATCTCTGAAAAATCATGTAAAAGATATGATTAAAAATGTCCCTGAAGGACTATGATTATATTGTATCCATGAAGGATCATACAAATTTTATTTTATTTTATCCCTGAAGGACTGTACAAAAATTATGATTATATGAATCTTTGAAGGATCATGTAAAATTTTATTTTGTTCTATCCCTGAAGGACTATACAAAAATCATGATTGTTCGTGTCCCTGTAGGACCAAACAAAAGTTATATGATATATTTTTCGGGTCCTTGAAGGACCAAATAATAAAAAAAAGATCCATGTATCCCAGCAGGAACATGTAAATTATGATTAGATTTCACCATCATCATCATAATGAAAAGGATTTAAAGATTAATACCTCATTGACAAAGGTCCACCGGCCATTATGCCTCAAATATGCTCCAGTTGTAGCAATATTGAGAGCATTAATTTTATATATTCTCGTTGCCGAACAACGATTTTTTTAAAATATCATGTAACTCAACTCAATGGCATAGCATCATTACCCGAAGTAAATGCATTTTATTTTATGTTCGCCATGGAAGTTGTTTCATGAAGGATGAGATCATGATTTATATAGTTGAGAAAGCACAACAATCATAAAGTTTATAAAATATCTCAAATCACTATAAGTGATTCGCAAGACAAAAGTTGCATAACAAACCCCTAAAATGCAAAAGAAAATTATTGTCATCTATTTGGTATTTCATAACATAATTTTGGTCACGTACCTGAAGTACGTCCAAATCTTTAAATTGGTTGCATACCTGAAGTATGCTTAAACTCTTTATTGGTCATGTACTTGATATATGATTAGATATTTGTCAATTTTATATTTACGTCTTTATTTTTTTTATTATATGAAATGCACTTTCATATTTATCTTATTTTTTGAGTTTAACATTAATTAATGCAAATGATAATATTATTTTTGGTATTATAAACTTGGTCGAAGGCTCCAGAAGGGCAGATATCATGTTATCAAGAGATACAAAAATTTTTGTATCAACGATGCATTGTATTCATGTAGATCCAGAAGAAGTCTACTGAAGATACCTATCTCAACATATGTCATTTTAAAATTATGGAGTATCTATGCATTAATAATGTCTCATGCCAGAAGCATACATTAGAAAAGCTTTATGCTCTCTCCTAAGGGTTATTATAAATATCCATATTCACTCATATAAACTAGAAGTTTCATGATCTTTATGATTTGAAATGACCATCTCAGATATCCATGGTATACGATGACGCATTGAACTATTCATTTAGGCATATACTAAAGAACTAGAAGATTCTTTTGCTCGATGATAGTTTTTACCGCATGATTTGTGGATTTCCATTTTAATGAGACGATATTCCCGCCGTTAGGGGGAGGGAAGAACGTATCTGAAGTACGATCTGTTCCTAAAGAACAACGAGAATTATCGTGGAATACATCCACTTTGTCTTATCTAGACTCACGTACCGCTCAACGTGAAAATCAAATTCCTAATGCACGTCAGATGCGTGATAGACCTATAGGTTCAAAAAAAAAAATTCAGCTCCCCAGAAGTGGAGATCAAATGTAAAATCATGCTCTAATAATGCTCCAGAAGAAGTTATACATAATGTTCCAGAAGAGATTATGAACAATAGATCCACTTTCTCTAAAACTCTAGAAGAGTATAATGTCCATGAAGAGAAACGAGTTCCAGAAGTGACTACACAAACTCTTGAAGAGGAAAAGGTACCTAATAATATTAAGATCTCTATATTTTATATGCATATAAGAGAAATGTGGAATCGCAAATAAATGATCATCGATGACATATTTATCATACAAAGTAGATTCTCCTTCTACTATAAGATATCTGAACCATTGACAGGGGATGTTTTTACCGCTCGATTTGTGGATTGTCATTTTGATGAGACAATATTCCCGTCATTAGGGGGAGAAAATCCATCGCCAGAAGAACGACGTGAACTTACATGGAAAACTCCATCTTTGTCTCATCTTGATCCTCGCACTAATCAATGTGAAACTGAAGTGTAAAGAATCAATGTTGTGCCTGTGTCATTTGGAGCACTCTGATTGAAAATTTGGGTACATAATTTTTTTCCTAGAAGTTATGTATTGCTGATTTGGTATTTGGATTTGATTTTGTTAAAATCCAAGATTAAGAGGTTTAAATGTGATTTTATTATGAGATGTCCAGTTTTGAGTTAGCTTTCGTACAGATATGGAATTAGACCAACTGGATTCATGTAGTAAAAGTTATGGGTATTTTTCCAAGTATACCCTAGGGAGGGAAATTCTGGCAGTAGCCCTATTCTATGTTTAGCTCTAATTTCGGAATAGCTGGAGAGATTATTGGATCTTGGCATGAACATGAAAGTTGTAGATAATCTTCTTGGCTTTCCAACGGACTTGGAATTGTGCAATTCGGAGCTACATCGAGGAAGTTATGGCTGTTCCACTAAAGCTTGCGCAGAATTTCTAGTCAAAGGTCAACTTAGTCTTTTCATTCCCTCTTTAGATATTTGTGTGATAAATATCTCTCTCTCTCTCTCTTCCCTTCTCACTCCCACGACTACAACTTCTTGGTTCTCCTTCTCTCTTTCAAACACACCCCCCAAGTGATTGTAAAATTTACTCAAAGAGAAGGAGGAGGTGAAGGAAGAAGAGAAGGTTGTGCATGTGTGGTGTTGTTAATCCTCCCCTCTCAAGCTCTCATATCTTGTTCTCCCCCCCCCCCCCCTGATTTTCGTGGCCAACGAGAAGGCTGAGGAGGGCTGAAGGTGGTGGTGTTGGTGGTGGCGGTTGAGGTAGTCACGGGTGCGTCGAGGGCCCCCGAACCTCCCCCTTTCTTTTCCCCTCCCAAGGTGAGCCCTTCCTCTTCTTTTCTTGGTTTTCATGGCTTAAGGGGCTGTTGGGGAAGTCTTGCATGCTATGCATAGGGGTTAGAGTGTGTGTCAGGAGTTGGGGAGGGTTAAAAAGGGGAATGGGTTGGCTGGGGTGCGTGCGTGCGTGCGCATTCGTGTGTGCGCTTGCGGGGGCCATGCGTGTGGCTGCCCGAGGGTTCGGGTAGGTGTCGGGGCACTCGGACTCGCGTGCGTACGTGCGTGCTCGCATGCGTGCGAGCCCGTATGCATGCTTGTCCGAGTATTGGGTATTTCTAATAATTTCTATGTGTAAATTGTGTTGTTACTCACCAAGTTGGATGCCCCTACCTTGCAGATCTCGTCGGATGGGATGCGCGAGGTTTCGGGTTATAAGGTGAGTGGTTTGATTCCAATCCCCCCCCCCCCGTCTCTAGGGATGCGCTCGACCCGCATAGACGCGCGTCGCGCATCGATGGGGTCCCCTAGCTATATATATGTAGAAGCTATGAATGCATGATTAATATGATATATCCATGCCACCTTAGACTTTGTATGCTAGGGATACGCACCCTTATATCATGTATAGCGGCCTATGCATGTCTAGACACCATGTTTCATGCTAGGAAAGCCTTGACCTATGCATGTTTCCATTTAGTTTAATTTATTTAAATCAAGATGGGATTATGTGATTATATTGTTGTAAGCATGCCTTAGAGAATATTATAACCTTGTGGTTATAATATATGTTTCCCCGCATCTTAGTTATGCGCCCTGGAGGAATTCTTGAGAATTCATGACATTAGTAGTGTTAGAAATCGTTGTCGACGGATCCAACCGGATCGTACGCGCGTGAGTAGGCTGTCTTCTCCTTTTGGTTGGATCCGATGTAGGAACTCCCCGGTGATGGCTGACCTGACAGAGGGCTTCCGTCCGGTACCTCCGATGTGTTCGAACAGTACTGGTAGTTGGAGTGGACTAGGTCGAGGCTACGAGGGTGGGAAAGGGCTACCGGGTGGACCAGGGGTGGAGAGCGGTCTAGTCTGTCCCAAAAGGCCCATGTCACCCCCTAAAGGGTGAGGGTGAGGGTGGGGTGGGTCGGCGATGTTACGACCCACTAGCTTGTGTAGTTACTCCCGTTTAGGGACTATGACTACTTTAAGGTTAATATGAGTGTGTTGGTTGTTGTTATGCATGTGTGTGATATCTCGATAAGCGAGTATCGAGAGTGGTTGTTTTCCTTTGGGTTTCGCTTTGCGAACATGGGATCGTTCTCCCCTTCGTTGGATCCGATGTAGGAACTCCCCGGCGTTGGCTATACCTGTCAGAGGACTAGGCGGAGGCCACGAGGGTGGGAGAGGCTACTGGCGGACCATGGGTGTAGAGCGGTGAGTTGAGGAGATCGGGTTGTAGATACTACCCGTGAGAGGATTAACGAATGATGTTACGGGCGTGGGAATCGTTCTCCCCTTCGTTGGATCCGATGTAGGAACTCCCCGGCGTTGGCTATACCTGTCAGAGGACTAGGCGGAGGCCACGAGGGTGGGAGAGGCTACCGGTGGACCAGGGGTGTAGAGCAGTCTAAGTCTCTTCCCAAAGTCCCAAGATGTCTCCTTTCAGGAGTGAGGGTGTGGATAAGGCGAAGACACGTCGCCTCGTGACCCATTCGTTGTTCGACCGTTCCCATAGTTGTTGGGTCCGGTCTCGTGATCGATGTTGAAGGACATCGTTGGGCGATTATCTAGATGTAGATGATCCAGTTGTGTTGAGTAGACGAGTAAATCCGGGTCTCTTCGACCGACGGTATGGTCTCTAGAACAGTAAATCCGTGTCTCTTCGACCAACGATATGGTCTCTAGACCAGTAAATCCGGGTCTCTTCGACCGACGGTATGGTCTCTAGACCAGTAAATCCGGGTCTCTTCGACTGACGGTATGGTCTCTCCCCATAAGTCCCAAAAGACTCCCTCCGGGAGTGAGGGTGGGGGTGAGGTTGGTCGCGCCGCCGCGTGACCCAGTTATCTATGGGTTTCTACCCATGTTTTCCTTGAAAGGAAATTGATTATGTATTGAACTGTAGAATGGTGATTGGTTTCTAGCCACTCACTGAGCTTGTAGCTCACCCCTCGCATACTGTTTCTTTTCAGGGGCAGTGTTGGGCGTGGAGCTGGAGCTTTCTGTGGCGTGGTCTTATGGGCGTGGAGCGTTCTACCGGCGGGTGACATGTGCGAGGCTGTCAGCATTTCTAGAGTCATTTTATGCTTTGTAAATCGTGCATGTGGCACAGGTTGTATTTTCTTTGGTCTAGACTTGGCTTTCACAGGACATTGATTGTGTATTCGGGTCTGTAATAATATTTTTGATTTACAGACATTGTTATATATTATGCTTCCGCTTTTCAGTCAGTTATCATTATCTTGCTTTGCCGCCTTGTGTATTGTTGTTGGTGTCCTTATTGACCTCAGGTATTGATAGCTGATATTATATTATTTTGCCACGTCTCGGGGACGCCTGGGGCGTGACAAAAAGTTGGTATCAGAGCCTGGTCCTGTCAGAGCCTAAGTCTAGTCGTATAGATGATGAGTCGTAGGATTGTCATCCGAGTACTCTTGTTTTAGAAGTTATCTTAGGTTGCTGACATGCCTCCTCGCATCCGTTGACGTGGACGTGACCCCCTGGACCCACCCTTAAGTTGTCGACTGGGTCGACTGGTTAGGGTCAGTTGTTGGATCGCTTGTTGTGGGATTAAGGTTTGGGTAGGAGATTTATGCCCGTAGTGTGATAGTAATGAATTGGTTGCAATTTCTAAGGTATGGATTGCGTCTCGATAATGGAGCTTCTTTCCCGTGTATCGGTATCGCTGGTAGCCATGGAGTTCGCGTGCGGCGCCAGTGTAAAGTGTTGAGGATGTGGCGTATTGCTCATTAAGGGATGATGTCTTCTTCTAGTCTTCCTACTCAGGATTAAGGGGCCTTGCAGGGTCAGCGTTGAGACCCGGGCTAGGGTACTCCGTGTTCCTTGTTTGGTTGTCGGGATATCCTATATTGGGACCTCATGGTGCCCTCCCAAGGTTCTTTTCCCAGTCAAGGAATACCTTAGAAGCATCAAATTGATGGTGGATTTTTTTTCCCTCTCACTTGGAAGGTGCTGTAGCGAGTGGTGATGCGTACGATCGGGATTGGGTGCGTCCTATTGTAGCTCAGTGGGCGATCGCTAGTGGACAGGGTTCCATAGTGGCATCTGGAGTCGCTTCGATATATCATTATGCGTTGTAGCTGCCCGGTTGAGGCCAGAGCCCTGTGAGGTGCTCCCAGATACTATGCTTGTTGGTGCGCCCATATGGCAGAGTTAGCGGGCTTGGGAGGCTGCCAAGTAGAGGCCACATCGGGAGAGTGCTACT
Organism: Acorus gramineus; assembly: GCA_030737835.1. Classification (NCBI taxonomy): domain Eukaryota; kingdom Viridiplantae; phylum Streptophyta; class Magnoliopsida; order Acorales; family Acoraceae; genus Acorus; species Acorus gramineus. Next base: position 226,174 of record JAUJYN010000046.1, read on the forward strand.
GGATGATGTCGAGAGCGTGGACTCCCCGTGATGAATCTGCCCATTGAGTGCAGGATGCTGGAGTTCCAATGGTTATAGTTGAGCGACCTATCTCTGGCGACATGTGAAGCACAGTTGGGGATACTGTCGCGTTTTGCCCCACATTGGTCGTAAACGAGGAGATGCGATGCTAGCATTCATAATGAGACTCAACCGCCCTATCAGATAGATGACGTCGCATAGGCATTGTCGAGGTTTGACGACCCCTTATTGCGTGTCTTGTGGATTAAGTGCGGTTGAGCGGCTTACCAAGCTTGTAAGTGTTATATATGTGTCACTTTTAACCTTCTGGTAACCGTTGGACCATTCTGGCAGTTTTTCATTTTTTTCATTTTTCGGTCGGAACCGCTAAAATTTCGGGCTGTTAGCTATCGCCCTGAGATAGAGGGCTCCGATTGAAAATCTAACTGCATATTATGTGTCCTGGTGCCATTCCAAGCTGCTCACAAAAATTTCGTCGAATTCCGGTAATGTTTTAGAATTTCGCAGTTCCGGGGCGTATCCGGGTTTTGACCGAGTGAGAAGTCATTGGGAGAGTTGACTTGGTCAAAGTGGGCCCATGACTTGGTCAACCCTTTTTGTTTTTTTGTGTGGTTGGGTTGACCCAAGTCAAAGCCCACTTAAACTCTTTAATCAAGCTTAAAACCCTAATTAACCTTGATTACCCTAATCTAAGGGTGGTTTGACTTATTTAAGTGAATCTAAAAAGTTGCCCCCCACTATTCATCATCTTCTCAAATGAGTTTTCTCTCTCCCCCTCTCTCCTTTTCTTGGTTTGAGCCACCTAGGGTGCTTGGAACTTAAAACCCAAAGAAGAGAAAGGTAAGGGGAGCTCCCGATCTATCCACCGGTGGTCTCGGATTCGAGATCCGAGGTGTTTAGCCCCTTCTCACCCTCTCTTTTCTCCTCTGATTTCAGCCCTTCTTTGGCTAGGAGGAGATCTAGGTGGTGGTGGTCCTTGTGGAGGTATTTCGGTGCCCGAAGAGCTCCCGGCTTCCCTTCCCTTCCTTTCCTTCCTAGAGTAAGCTCTCTTTCCTTCCTTTTCTTGTTTAGATGCTTGTTTAGGTAGTGTTTTGGGTGCTGGTGGCTGTGGGTGGTGGTTGGTGGCTGTTGGAGGCCATTGGTGGCCGGAGAGGGGTGGTAGAGTGGCTCGGGCGGGCTGGCAGGCTGTCCTGGGTAGGCTGGCAGGCAGTGCAGCAGGCGGAGCAGATGGTAGGGCGCGCGCGCGCGTGCGCGCGGGCGTGCGCTCGGGTGGAGCCGGAGTGGGCGCTGGGCGCTGGCGGGCGCAGTCGGGCGCGCGGGTGCTGGCGCGAGCGGGGGTGTGCGCGGGCGTGCGCGTGAGCGTGCGCGCGCGCGGGCAGGGCACCTGGGCACTGCGCCTGGGTGCGGGGCAGGGCACCTGGGCATGCGCTTGGGCGCGGAGCTGGGGTCCAGTGCGTGCGCGTGCTGGGGCGTGCGTGCAGTGCGCGCGGGGGGCGCGCTGGGCTGGACGCGCGGTGCGCGCAGGCGCGCGCGTGCGTGCGACAGTGCGTCGGGGCGCGCGGGCAGGCGCGCGGCAGTGCGCCGATGGTGCCGGGGTGCGTGCGTGCGTGCGCATTCGTGCGTGCGCGTGCGGGTGGCCGTGCGTATGGCTGCCTGGGGGTTCGGGAATGAGTTGGGGTGCTCGGGCTCGCGTGCGTACGGGCCGTATGTATGCTTGTCCGAGTGTTGTGTATTTTTAGAGTATTTTGGGTTTATTTGTGTATTTTACTCACCGAATTGATTACCCTATTTTGCAGATCTTGACGGACGGTCGCGCGATGACCCGACTATCGGTGAGTGGGACAATCCAACCCAGTAGGGAGGCGTTACATGCACTTGGGCGTGTACCGTCCTCCCCTGGGGCACCATAATTAATGTTAACTTGTGTAATATGAAAACTATATAAGCATGATAATGTGTAGTGTGCATGCCACCCTAGACTTTGTATGCTAGGGACTTGTACCCTTAGGACCCGTATAAGAACCATGCATCCTATTATCATGTTTCCCTACTAGGAAAACCTTGACTTATGCATGTTTCCCACTTAGTTTAATTTTCATATATCAACTGCGAGCATGTGATTGTTGGCATGTCTTAGTGAATATTATAGGGGAGGGGCCTCGCGAGGACAGCGGTGAGACCTGGACTAGGGTACTTCGTGTTCCTTGTTTGGTTGTCGGGATGTCCTATATCGGGATCTCATGCTGCCCTCCCAAGGTTCTTTCCCCCGGTAATATTCCAACCTCTTATTTTATAATATCTGTTCCCCGCATCCTGGTTATGCGCCCTGGAGGAATTCTGAGGAATTCATGACATTAGAGTTGTTGATATGTGTTTGTCAGTGGATCCGAGTAGATCTTATGCGGTGGATAGGCTGATCTGTTCCCTTCGTTGGATCCTTTAGAGACTACCCGGCGTAGAGAGACTGTCCCATGCAGGGGCTCCCATCAGTAGGCACCTCCTGATTTGGGACGGACTGTGCTGAATGTGGGAGTGGCCAAACAGCCTACGGAGTGGGGAGAGACTATCGGTGGACCAAGGGCGACCATCAGCCTAGTCAGTCCCAATATCCTATGTCACCTATTGAGGGGTGAGGGTGAGGGTGTGGTGGGTTGGCGATGTAGCGACCCACTGGATTGTTAGTCCCAATATCCTATGTCACCTATTGAGGGGTGAGGGTGAGGGTGTATGATTGTGTATGGATGATTATCAGGCTAATAAGTCCCAATATCCTATGTCACCTATTGAGGGGTGAGGGTGAGGGTGTAGTGGGTTGGCGATAGCGACCCACTGGCCTGTATAGCTGTTGCCATTTTGTGGCTTTTAATAATGAGATTGTGGATTAATAAGATCTGGTGGTTAATATATATTGTGATGCATGGGTTGTGCTGTTCACTGAGCGTGTGGCTCACCCCTCGCATAATATTTTTCTCCAGTGTCATCTGAGTCGGATCTGGAGGAAGAGCTCCCCGAGGGACTTCATCAGTAGCGGAGTAGCGCCACGTCCCGTGAGTATCAGAGGCTATCAGCATCCCTTTTGATTGTATGTATTATATTCCGTGCTTGGGCACGCATTTGTATTGTATTTGGATGTCTTTGTATATATTGGCTCTCACAGGACAGTTGATTATGTATCGAGTCTGTAATATGTTTTGGATTACAGATTCAGTCTTTTAGCTTCCGCTATTGGTGTATATATCATGTCAGCCCTGCTTTTGTTGTCTGTGTTATCATTTTAGCTGTTGTGTGAGTATGTTATTGAACTCATGTTTATGCTGATATCATATATACACTTGCCGCGTCCCGGGGTCGGCCGGCCCTGGGACGTGACAGTAAGTGTTATCATGAGCTCCAGCCATGCTCGAGGAGCAGAATCTGGACTTAATTGTTCGTGGTGTTGTTTTGATCTCCCCGTGGAGGTTGAAGATCAATTACCTTTGCCGCGAATTGATGATCTATTTGACCAGCTCTGGGAGCGAGTGTCTGCTGTTAGATCGATCTTCGCACAAGGGTACCACAAGTTGGAGATCCGAGAGTTGGACATCCCGTAGATGGCCTTTCGTGACCGTTCAGGCACTACGAGTTTTAAGTACTGCTGTCGGGGTTGACGAATGCGCCGGATGCCTTCGTGGATCTCAAAAGTTTTATTGGGCCTCCGTGGACTACTTTGAGGTAGTCTTCATAGAGATTGCTAGTAGTGCGATGAAAAGGTGATATGGGTGACCTTGTTTCCCCAGGTTGGCATGCCCTCAGGCAAAGTTCGAGAATCATCATCATCGCGTTGGAAAGCGTCAGTCCATGGAGATTCCTCAGTGGACGTGGGAGTGGGTTATCAGGGATTGTTGCGGACTCGCTAATGTCACGTTCGGGTCATGACGCCGTCTAGGTGATCATTGACCGACTGACTAAGTCCGCGCTTCCCTCCCTATCAGACTGATTGAGTCTCTGGACGCCTTGACGTGGGTTTTCACCTTCGCGATTGTTCATCTTCATGGCACTCCAGTCGGCGCTATTTTCTGTTGAGACGCGAGGGTTACTTTGAGGTTGTGGCGCAGCCTTTGGCGCGAGCCTCCATTTAAGTATAGCGTTTCATCGCCGATGGACAGCCGGGCAAAGAGGACGATTCAGACCTTGGAGGACATGCTAAGTGCCTGCGTGCTCGATGATGAGGGCAGTTGGGTGAGGCACCACCCATTTGTTGGGGTATGCCTGCAAGACGACTGCCATTCGAGCACCCAGATGGATCTGTGAAAGGCACTCTACGGGTGCAGTTTTATACCTCCCTTGTGTTGGGACGGTTGAGGAGCGCCAGCTAGAGGGGCCACAATTATTTGTTTGACCTTGCAGTGGCCAGGTTGGTTCAGGTGTGCATCTGCACCTCCCAGAACCGATAGAAGGGCTACCCAGGTCATCGTCGCCAGGGGCTTACCTTTGGGTTGGCGATCATATTTTCAAGAAGGTGTCCTAGTTAAAGGGCACCCTCTGTTTCGACGTTCGGGGCAAGCTGAGTTTGCTCTTTAATGGGACCATTTCTCGTCATTGAGTGGATTGGGGAGGTGGCTTATCATGTAGCCTTTCCCCCACAGCTGGCTCATGCCCACGACGTTGTCCTTGTCTCATGACCGAGGCGTTATGTCCACAATCCTGCTCAGTCATTTTGTTCGACCGCCTCATCCTGGAGGTGGATTTGTCGTTCGTGGAGCAGTGGATCGAGGTCAGAGACCAGCATGAGAAGAGGCTCCACGCTAAGACCGTTCCCTTGATTGCAGTGTGTTGGTAGCGCCAGTCCGGTGCAAAGACCACTTGGGAACAAAAGGTCTATGCGAGATACTTGCTATATTCGGTCTTCCCTTTGGGTTTCCTTAAATTTCAAGGACTAAATTTCCTAAGGGGGGAAGAATGTTGTGCCTGTGTCATTTGGAGCACTCTGATTTAAAATTTGGGTACATAATTTTTTTCCTAGAAGTTATGTATTCCTGATTTGGTATTTGGATTTGATTTTGTTAAAATCCAAGATGAAGAGGTTTAAATATGATTTTATTATGAGATGTCCAGTTTTGAGTTAGCTTTCGTACAGAAGTGGAATTAGATCAACTGGATTCCTGTAGTAAAAGTTATGGGTATTTTTCCAAGTATACCCCGGGGAGGGAAATTCTGGCAGCAGCCCTGCTCTATGTTTAGCTCTAATTTTGGAATAGCTGGAGAGATTATTTGATCTTCGCATGAGCATTAAAGTTGTAGATAATCTTCTTGGCTTTCCAACGGACTTGGAATTGTGCAATTCGGAGCTATATCGAGGAAGTTATGGCTGTTCCAGTGAAGCATGCGCAGAATTTCTAGTCAAAGGGCGACTTAGTCTTTTCATTCCCTCTTTAGATATTTGTGTGATAAATATCTCTCTCTCTCTCTCTCTTCCCTTCTCACTCCCACGACTACAACTTCTTGGTTCTCCTTCTCTCTTTCAAACCCTTCCCCCCCAAGTGTTTGTAAAATTTACTCAAAGAGAAGGAGGAGGTGAAGGAAGAAGAGAAGGTTGTGCATGTGTGGTGTTGTTGATCCTCCCCTCTCAAGCTCTCATATCTTGTTCTCCCCCCCCCCTGATTTTCGCAGCCAAGGAGGAGGCTGAGGAGGGCTGAAGGTGGTGGTGTTGGTGGTGGCGGTTGAGGTGGTCGCGGGTGCGTCGAGGGCCCCCGAACCTCCCCCTTTCTTTTCCCCTCCCAAGGTGAGCCCTTCCTCTTCTTTTCTTGGTTTTCATGGCTTAAGGGGCTGTTGGGGAAGTCTTGCATGCTATGCATAGGGGTTAGAGTGTGTGTGAGGGGTTGGGGAGGGTTAAAAAGGGGTAAGGGTTGGCTGGGCGCGCGTTTCGGGTCGTCTGCGCGCGTGCGCGCGCAGGCGGGCGCTGGCGGGCGCGCAGACGCGCGCGGGTGTGTGAGCGCGAGTGCGCTGGTGCGCGCGGGAGTGCGCGCGGGTGCGTGCGGGTGCTGGCGCGAGCGGAGGTGCGCGCGGGAGTGCGCGCGCGGGGCAATGCCCTTGGGCATGCGCCTGGGCGCGGGGCTTGGGACCAGTGCGCGCACGCGCGTGCGTGCGCGTGCGTGTGCATGCTGAGGCGTGCGCGGGGTGCCGTGCGAGGGCGCGTGGGCTGGACGCGCAGTGCGCGCGAGCGTGCTGGGGTGTGTGCGTGCGTGCGCATTCGTGCGTGCGCTTGTGGGGGGCCATGCGTGTGGCTGCCCGAGGGTTTGGGTAGGTGTCGGGGCTCTCGGACTCGCGTGCGTACGTGCGTGCTCGCATGCGTGCGAGCCCGTATGCATGCTTGTCCGAGTATTGGGTATTTCTAATAATTTCTATGTGTAAATTGTGTTGTTACTCACCAAGTTGGATGCCCCTACCTTGCAGATCTCGTCGGATGGGATGCGCGAGGTTTTGGGTTGTAAGGTGAGTGGTTTGATTCCAATCCCCCCCCCCCCTCCTCTCTAGGGATGCGCTCGACCCGCATAGACACGCGTCGCGCATCGATGGGACCCCCTAGCTATATATATGTAGAAGCTATGAATGCATGATTAATATGATATATCCATGCCACCTTAGACTTTGTATGCTAGGGATACGCACCCTTATATCATGTATAGCGGCCTATGCATGTTTAGTCACCATGTTTCATGCTAGGAAAGCCTTGACTTATGCATGTTCCAATTTAGTTTAATTTACTTAAATCAAGATGGGATTATGTGATTATATTGTTGTAAGCCTGCCTTAGGTAATATTGTAACCTTGTGGTTATGATATATGTATTCCCGCATCTTAGTTATGCGCCCTGGAGGAATTCTTGAGAATTCATGACATTAGTAGTGTTAGAAATCGTTGTCGACGGATCCAACAGGATCGTACGCGCGTGAGTAGGCTGTCTTCTCCTTTTGGTTGGATCCGAAGTAGGAACTCCCCGGCGTTGGCTATACCTGTCAGAGGACTTCCGTCCGGTACCTCCGATGTGTTTGAATAGTACTGGTAGTTGGAGTGGACTAGGTCGAGGCTACGAGGGTGGGAAAGGGCTACCGGGTGGACCAGGGTGGAGAGCGGTCTAGTCTGTCCCAAAAGGCCCATGTCACCCCCTAAAGGGTGAGGGTGAGGGTGGGGTGGGTCGGTGATGTTACGACCCACTAGCTTGTGTAGTTACTCCCGTTTAGGGACTATGACTACTTTAAGGTTAATATGAGTGTGTTGGTTGTTGTTATGCATGTGTGTGATATCTCGATAAGCGAGTATCGAGAGTGGTTGTTTTCCTTTGGGTTTCGCTTTGCGAACATGGGATCGTTCTCCCCTTCGTTGGATCCGATGTAGGAACTCCCCGGCGTTGGCTATACTGGTTAGAGGACTAGGCGGAGGCCACGAGGGTGGGAGAGGCTACCGGCGGACCAAGGGTGTCGAGCGGTGAGTTGAGGAGATTGGGTTATAGATACTACCCGGGAGAGGATTAACGAATGATGTTACGGGAGTGGAAATCGTTCTCCCCTTCGTTGGATCCGATGTAGGAACTCCCCGGCGTTGGCTATACCTGTCAGAGGACTAGGCGGAGGCCACGAGGGTGGGAGAGGCTACCGGTGGACCAGGGGTGTAGAGTAGTCTAAGTCTCTTCCCAAAGTCCCAAGATGTCTCCTTTCAGGAGTGAGGGTGTGGATAAGGCGAAGACACGTCGCCTCGTGACCCATTCGTTGTTCGACCGTTCCCATAGTTGTTGGGTCCGGTCTCGTGATCGATGTTGAAGGACATCGTTGGGCGATTATCTAGATGTAGATGATCCAGTAGTGTTGAGTAGACCAGTAAATCCGAGTCTCTTCGACCGACGGTATGGTCTCTAGAACAGTAAATCCGTGTCTCTTCGACCGACGATATGGTCTCTAGACCAGTAAATCCGGTCTCTTCGACCGACGGTATGGTCTCTAGACCAGTAAATCCGGGTCTCTTCGACCGACGGTATGGTCTCTCCCCATAAGTCCCAAAAGACTCCCTCCGAGAGTGAGGGTGGGCGTGAGGTTGGTCGCGCCGCCGCGTGACCCAGTTATCCATGGGTTTCTACCCATGTTTTACTTGAAAGGAAATTGATTATGTATTGAACTGTAGAATGGTGATTGGTTTCCAGCCACTCACTGAGCTTGTAGCTCACCCCTCGCATACTGTTTCTTTTCAGGGGCAGTGTTGGGCGTGGAGCTGGAGCTTTCTGTGGCGTGGTCTTATGGGCGTGGAGCGTTCTGCCGGCGGGTGGCTTGTGCGAGGCTGTCAGCATTCCTAGAGTCATTTTATGCTTTGTAAATCGTGCATGTGGCACAGGTTGTATTTTCTTTGGTCTAGACTTGGCCTTCACAGGACATTGATTGTGTATTCGGGTCTGTAATAATGTTTTTGATTTACAGACATTGTTATATATTATGCTTCCGCTTTTCAGTCAGTTATCATTATCTTGCTTTGCCGCCTTGTGTATTGTTGTTGGTGTCCTTATTGACCTCAGGTATTGATAGCTGATATTCTATTATCTTTTCCACGTCTCGGGGACGCCTGGGGCGTGACACACTCATCTTCAAAGAATTGCGCATCAATTGCCAGATGCATTCAATGATGCAGCAAAAGTGATGTAATCACATATTCCAGCTGCTAATACTCCAGCTCGAATTAATGTTCCAATAGGAAAAACTGTTAATATGCCAGCTAATGAATCAACAAAAACACGCCCGAAGCGTGGAAGACCTATAGGCTGAAAAGATTCACCTCCCTGAAGGAGAAAAACAATGAAGAATAATTCTCTAGAAGAGTATGAAACACTTGAAAGACCCACAATAATAACTCCTACAGAGGAAGAAGTCCCTGAAGTGACACAAGTCCCCGAAGAGACTGACGTCCCTGAAGTGACACCCGTGCATGAAGAACAAGTACATGGAAATGAAGAAATTTCCATAAATTATGCAAATTCACAAATATTGTGGGATCGAAAGTAAGTGCTTGTTGATGATATATTCTCATTTGCAGTAGCTACAGAAATCATTTCAGATAATGATTTAGAACCACGTTCAGTGGATGAATGCGGACGAAAAAATTGTTGGCCACAATGGAAAGCTGCTATTCAAACAGAATTGGATTCACTTGCAAAACACCAAGTATTTGGACCAGTGGTCCTAACCCCCCTAAACGTGTTAAACCAGTAGGATTTAAATGGGTGTTTGTGAGAAAACGAAATGAAAGAAACGAGATTGTTAGATACAAAGCTCGTCTTGTGGCACAGGGTTTCCTGCAGAGACCTGGGATAGATTTTGAAGAGACATATTCTCCTGTGATGGACACAATCACTTTTCGGTATTTAATTAGTCTTGTAGTCTCAGAAGGACTTGACATGCAGCTAATGGATGTGGTTACTGCATATTTATATGAAAAATTAGATACCGACATTTATATGAAAGTTCCTGAAGGACTAAAATTGCCTGAAGCAAAACCACGAAACATGTACTCAATCAAGCTAAGACGATCCTTGTATGGATTAAAGCAATCTGGACGAATGTGGTATAACCGTCTTAGTGAGTACTTAATAAAAGAAGGATATGTCAATGATCCAATATGCCCCTGTGTATTTATTAAGAAAACAGAACTCGGATTTACCATTATTACAGTATATGTTGATGATATTAATCTAATTGGGACTCCTGAAGAGCTCGAAAAGGCTTCCGAATATCTGAAAAAGGAGTTTGAAATGAAAGATCTTGGAAAAACAAGATACTGTCTCGGCTTGCAAATTGAGCAAAGTTCAAATGGGATACTTGTTCATCAAACAGCATATGTTGAAAAAATCCTGAAGCGTTTTAATATGGACAAATGTCATCCATTAAGTACTCCAATGGTAGTAAGGTTACTTGACCAAAAAAAAAAGACCCTTTTCGTCCAAAAGAAGATACTGAAAATCTTCTTGGTCCTGAAGTACCATATCTTAGTGCAATTGATGCCTTATTATATTTGGCCCAATGCGCTAGACCTGACATTACATTTTCAATTAATTTGTTGGGTAGATTTAGCTCTGCACCAACTCGAAGGCATTGGAATGGTGTGAAACACATTTTTCGTTATCTTCATGGAACGTCAGACATGGGTCTATTCTATGCAAATGATTCCAATAATGGTGCACAATTAAAAGGTTATGCAGATTCAGGATATCTTTCAGATCCTCACAAGGCTCGCTCACAAACAGGCTATGTATTCACTTGCGGTGGCACAGCAATCTCTTGGCGATCTACGAAACAGACTTTGATCGCCACGTCTTCTAACCACTCTGAGATTCTTGCACTCCACGAAGCAAGCCGGGAATGCGTGTGGATAAGGTCTTTGGTTCATCATATTCGTACTACATGCGGACTATCTCTCATTACAGATGTTCCAACAACTATATATGAAGACAATGCCGCATGCATTGCTCAAATCAATGGGAAATATATCAAGGGTGATAGAACGAAGCATATTTCTCCAAAATTCTTTTACACTCATGAGCTCCAGCAGAGACATGAAATTGATGTTCAAAAAATTCAGTAAAAAAATAATCTTGCAGATTTGTTTACTAAAGCTTTGTCGACATCAACATTCAAGAAGCTGGTGTATGAAATCGGGATGCGACGAGTTTGCGACCAAAATTCTTGAAATCTTGTACTTATGAGGGGGAGTAATTTTTTATGACATTTTGTGAACTGTACTCTTTTTCCTTCACCTAGGTTTTGTCCCATTGGGTTTTCCTGGCAAGGTTTTAATGAGGCAATGTCAAACGCATACACTATTATACGATTAAGTTACATTGTACTCTTTTTCCTTCGCTTTGGTTTTTTCCCACTAGGTTTTCCAAGCAAGGTTTTAATGAGGCAATTTTCTTAGCGTGGTGGTCATCCAAGGGGGAGTGTTGTGAATATGGTGGTGGATAACCACCACTTCTCTAACCCATAACCTCTCCCACTCTTCAACTCCATAACCCCCTCATTCAACTCCATAACCTCCCCCACTCTTCTATTCCATAACACTCCCATTGTTGCCCCACTATCTCCCCCTCACCTCTATAGACTTGTAACTCCCCACCTTTGAGATTCCTCTATGCACCCTATAAATAGAGGGGTTTCTCTTGTATTCAACCAACCAACAAATATTGAATAAGAAATCTCTCTCTACTTCTCTTTTCTATATACTTGTGTGCTTTATTTATATACTCTTATATATCATATTCTATTTAGTTTACAACAATATGTATATATATATATATATATATATATATAGGGGAGTGTTTACCTGCGGTCGTGCGCCCCGAAATTCCACCGTGCGCCCCTAATCCCGACCGTGCGATCGCACGACCAGCGATCGCACGGTCGAGCTTATTTAAAAAAAAAAAAAAAAAAACGAAAAAAAAACCCTCTCTCACGCCGTCTCTCTCTCTCTCTCCCTCTCGAAATCTCTCGAAGTCTCTCGCGCTCTCTCTCTCTCTCTCGCTGCATCCTCTCTCTCGAAATCTCTCTCTCTCTCGCTGCATCTCTCTCTCTCTCGATCTCTCGCTGTCTCTCTCTCTCTCTCGACGACGACCCCGTCGACGACGACCGCGACCCCGTTGACCCCCGTCACCCCCATCGACGACGACCGCGACCGACCCCCGTCACGGACCGACCCCCGTCGACGACGACCGCGACCCCGTTGACCCCCGTCACCCCCATCGACGACGACCGCGACCGACCCCCGTCACGGACCGACCCCCGTCGACGACGACCGCGACCCCCGTCGACTCGGGGGGTCAACGGGGTCGACGGGGGTGACGGGGGTCGACGGGGGTCGCGGTCCGTGACGGGGGTCGACGTCGTCGTCGTCGTCGTCGTCGAGAGAGAGAGAGAGACAGCGAGAGATCGAGAGAGAGAGGGTTTCGAGAGAGTTCGTTCGAGAGAGAGAGAGACAGCTGTCGAGGGGCTGTCGACGTGTTTTTTGGTTTTTTTTTTTTTTTTTTAATCGACCGTCCGATCGAGGTCCATCGATCGGACGGTCTGATTTCGGGGCGCACGGTGATTTCGGGGCGCACGAGCCGCACCTAATCATTTATCTATATATATATATATATATATATCGAATCAAACACCAACCCCACCTCCCATCATCTTTTCACACACAGTCTCTCTCCTCTCTTTCTCAAGTCTCTCGTCCCCTTCAAATCCACCAACAAATCGATCCTCCTCCGACTCCATCACAGCCATGCCTCGGACCGTCCTCATGATCAAGAAGATCCTCTCCTTCTGCAACAATCGCTCCGTCTCTGCCTCCCACGATGGCGGCGGCAATGATCTCCGAGATCTTCCGCTTCTTCGACCTGGACAGGAACAGATTGATCACTAAAGAGTAGCTTGTGCACGCCCTTGGCCGGATCGGGTGGTTACCTCTGTCGCCGGAGGAGGAGGTGGAGCTGATGATGGCGGGAGACGGACAGGGACGGCGGCTTCGACGAGTTTGGGACGATCTTGGAGAGGTAAGCCGTGATCTATTGATTAACATTCAGTCAAGTTCCATTTGCAATGCTTGTTTATAAATTAAATACTAGATTTTGATAGAGAAAGTCATGTGTTTAGATTTTAGTTTTATTTACAATGCTTCTTGTTTTCGTGATTTTAGATAATTAGATCATAGGGGCACACAAATTGGTAACGATTTGTCCAATTCAACATATCTCAACTGAATCTGTTTCGATTTTGAAACAATTCATTCCATAGAAGTATTTAGTGAAGACCATGTAAAGTGGTTGAGTATACAAGCAACACATCACATTTTACTTCTTATGAATTATCATCTTTGTTTGATAAGGAGTATAAAGTGGTTAGTTGTAGTGGTTTTGTGATATCATTCGTTGTTAGCTTAGTTTGGTTTAGAAGGAGATCAGTATTTCTAGTAGTCTTATGTATATACTTATTGCTTTGCATAATGAAAGCTAATAATTTTTCATTGTAGTTTATTAATTTGATATTTATAGCTTTACTTTATCTATTTATCTCTTCTCCTTTAAATAACAATTTATGTGAGTACAACATTCTTACAGGCTGAGTAACAGTCTGCAGGTGGCTAGCATGCTGGAGAACAACCAACAAAAAGATTTCAGCATTTTGACCTTCATACCAGAGCAAAAATTAGTTGATTCATGCTTTTGTGTATTATATATACAAACAATTGAATGAAATATTGGAAGTTTGAACCTAGAATGTGTATGTGATGTGGAAGGTATATGTTAAGTTTTGAACCATTAAATTATATATGTTCAGTTGTATAGCTATTCCAATGTTATGGAGTATGATGGATATGATACTTGTTTATTTTTATTCTTCTTTTTCTTTGTTGCATTTTAGGGACGTGTGAGAATATCTAATGCTTTTTGGTGTATTGAACTCAGATTTGGTCCGTGGGAAATAGACGGGATGAATGGCATGTGCTCCACCTCTTCAATGAAAATCATATTTTATCAATATGTTTTCAAACGCACACAAAAAGAATTGGAACACACATATTTAAAGTCGTGTTTTGCTAAAAAAAAAAAAAGCTATAATTTTTTTTTATTTTTTATTGAGAGTGACAATGACATTGTCTAGGAAATATAATTATGTAGACACCATATATGTCTAACTCATTTTAAAACCTATGGGTTTTTTCTTCTTCCCATCGACATGGACATTGTCTAAGAAATATAATTATATAGACACCCCATATGTCTAACTCATTCCAGAACATACGGGTTTCTTTTCTGTTTTCATCAACAAAGACATTGTCTAGAAAATATAGTTATGTAGACACATCAACAAAGACATTGTCTAGAAAATATAGTTATGTAGACACCTCATGTGTCTAATCTATTTCAGAACCTACAGGGGTGGGGGTAGTGCCCTTAATGCATTTTGGGAGGTTATGCATTGATGGAAAAATTGTAAATAAGGGTGGTGTTTAATAAAAATAGGGTGGTGGGAATAGGGTCCGGATCCAATCAGGACTAGATCAGATTAGTTCGGTCATTACCGAACTGGGCACTCTTTTAATCAGACTAAAAATGTAGATGACATTGTAGCATGTGCAGAACAGTCTATTTCATCTGTAGGCAAAACCAGATAAACAATTTGTATTTCAAATACATGCATAACAACAAGATTCCACACCAATAAATGTTATCAGTTGTTTGTTATTTCAGATACACCAAAGGGATTTAAATATGTTTTTACAGAACACACAGTACAACAATTTCAGATACAGTTCAATATTTTTAGATACTTGTAGATTTTTAACACAATCCATCATTGTTTTTTCAAATTATAAAACACTCTTATTCATGGCATAAATAACTTATTAATGGTATGTAGTGTGAGTAATTTGATGTTCTGTTTCTACATTCATGGTATATACATTTGGTAAACAGGTTTTCAGATACAATGACCATCTAATTCAGATACATACAGTTATTCCAAAACATTTAGATATTTTCATCAAACCAACATACGCTAATTATAAAATAAAAGATAATAATACGTGATCTACATTCATATGAAAACTAAAACATTTCCTTTGGCTATTATCCATTGTTTTCAATCAATTTATAATAAACAAGTGTACATTATTTTGATTTTCAGATACATGTATCTGAATGCTGTATTCGTTATATCATTTATTTTCATACTCAGTAAATGAACAATGTGCACAAGAAAACCTAAAACAAATGAACAATATCAAATATTTTTTTTCTCAAATCTAGATACACTGGTAAACGAAAACAATGCATCAGAAACAATTTCGTTATATAATTGACATTATAATTATCTAATAAACAGCCAATCAATTTGGATTTGAGATACATGTATCTGAAACTTATATTCTTTAAATGGATTTCATATATACTCAAATGAACATATGAACAATGTGCGAAAGGGAACTTTTACGATTGAAACGTTTCATATTTAATTTTTTTAAATCAGTGATTTCATTTTTCTAGAA
Organism: Acorus gramineus; assembly: GCA_030737835.1. Taxonomy (NCBI): domain Eukaryota; kingdom Viridiplantae; phylum Streptophyta; class Magnoliopsida; order Acorales; family Acoraceae; genus Acorus; species Acorus gramineus. Next base: position 241,240 of record JAUJYN010000046.1, read on the forward strand.
GTGCAATAATGTCTTCTAATGGTCCTGTTTAAGTCGTCAAAAAAAAAAATGCGACGAGGAGGTTTCGATTTTGGGAAGAAATCTCTTTTTTTTCTTCACCATTATTTATGATTGTTTGGGAAAGAAAATCAGATGATATGAACTCTTGATCGCTGGAATTTTTCTTTTTTTTTCGTTCGTCTGGTTTTGCTCAATTCGAAAACCCTAGGTCGTAAATGTTTTTTTTGAAATATGTTTAGTCGGGGAGGTTTTAATGATCCTGCTTTTTTTGGAATTTCGTTACAAAGCATTAATGATGGTATGATTAGTTGGAGCCAATTTTTAAAAATCTCTAAAGGGTAGTAATGTAATTGTCTTTTTTATTGTTTAAAAAGTTAAATAAGGAACCAATAGGATAATACACTTATTGGGGCTCACCAATGGGGTTAAATTTCTAAGCCAGGCGCAGTATTAGGATTTGTTTTATTTTGAATTTTAAAATAAGTTTGTGAGGAAGTTGGTTAGGATTTGTTGGTTGAAATTGATTGGGTAGATATGCATTTTTAACAACTTTTAGGCCTATAAATAGAACCCCTGGGTAGAGGTGAATGACATCAAATTTTATTATTTTATTTTGTATGTTTCAAAGAGGCCCTTCAAAGCCTCTTGACTTTTATCTTTGGCTTTTATTTAATAACAAAGCTTTTAGTTTTACTTCATATTTCTCTCATTCGGGGGTTTCCCTCTTTCTAAGCTTTTCGTATTTTGACGCATACCTGGGCTTGTATCAGAATATTTGTTGAATAATCATAATCTATCAACAAAAATTTAATTCAGGGGACTATTTGAATTTAGATAGGTGTTTTAGGGGGTTATATGAACTTTAGGAAAGGGTTTATATGGATTTCCGACAAATTATAGGGGGTTATATGGATTTTCCTTTATTTTAAAACAATTAAATTTTGCAAGAGTTAAATTCTCCGTACAACCAAAATAAAAAAGATGAAAATAAATCACATTTTTCTTTAGATAATAAAGATATAGAAACTATAGAAGTGAAAGTGAAAGATTTTAGATAAAAATAATTTGTATAATTTAAATTTTATCATACAAATTAAAAAAATTATAATTTTACTTAAAATATTATTTTATTTAGATATAAAAACTTCATATTCAAATTGGTTCAGGTTATCTGAATCTTCAACCTAAACCCAACTCAAATTAGATTCGGATTATGGGTTCGGATTGTATTGAACCCAAACGTTAAAACCCCAACGCAATCTCGTTCAAATTCCTAGTTGGATTGAGTTCAACCAGTCCAAGTTACACCCCTACATTGCATCAACATGAAGAGATGTGTATCATGTATTCCGTTAGCGTTCATTGATCACCGATAGACTCTGAAATTAACTTCATCGGTGAGAGAAGACATATGTGACACACACACAATTCCTCCCAACATAGATGCATTCCACTTGCATCATTCAGTCATGAGACATTTTTTATTCTTTTTTGGCAGAAGAGTAGTCATGAGACTTTGATTTGTAGATGCATGGAAAATGTGAGACTCGGACTCATTTCTCGCCCTAAATGCAGTACATAGCCTTTTTAAATTTCTTGAGATATTTGCCAAACTCAATATATATACTCTAATACAATATATGAACTAAATTATAAGATCCGTATGAAAAAATTAACAAGGTATACACTTCGTTACAATGTGTGCAAGTGGCTAATGAGATATAGGATGCTATAAAATGTGAGTGTAACAATGTTCTTTATATATACATTTCCGAAAAAAGCACTGTTATACACGGTCTTTATTACAATCCCTAATACAATCTCGTATATTTCATCAACATCTTTCACTCCCTGTAACGATATTTTTATTTTGTTAAAAAAATTCACAGTTTCTATATAAAATGACAGTCAATATATTATATTAATTTTATATGATTACATACCTTATTAAATGAGATGTAATATTTCAAAAAAATTGAAAACATAGACAGACTACGTAAAACAAGACTAAAAGTATAACATTTTCCGTTTGGCGGGTACTACTTTTGCAACACCCCCTCTGTTCTTCAAGGACGGTTTGCTGAAACCTAAGGTCCGCTACGGCTCCTCTGCTTAACGTTCAAATAAAAAAATAAAAATAAAAATAAAAACAAACAAACAAACATACCCCCCTGTGTAATCAATCATCTGGCGTGTCGGCTCACTGCACTGGCCAGATAAACATTGTGACGTTGATTGACCCCTCTTGCCGACAACCTTCACTGCTACGACTTTCTAATAAATTATTATTACAACAATTTGTGAGATGTGTCACTTGGCATGGCCTGTGTTTCATTAGCTACAATGATCTTATGCATATCTGTTACTATCTGACCAATAAATATGCATTTGTACCACCTACGAGACATAAAATGTGAACCCACCAAAAAAAAGAAAAAAAATGTGAACCCATTATTTAATTATACCGAATAGCCTGTCATCCCTGGATCACTCTGTCGCCTTCTGTACAGCTATCAGTCATTGTCGCAGTTAGATCAACAATGGTTATATGTGATTTGGTCTTAATTTTATCCATTCAAAACCATATGATCAAGTAATTATAAGACATTACCAGCAACTAAAAACTGCACCACCACCCACTAGTGATCATAGCACAATGGTCAGAACTTAACCTGTGTTAAGAGTATGTCTTACGATGGAGTCTTAGTGAGTGTTAATTTAACCCTAATAAATAAAAACTACGCTTCTGTGGGTCTCTTTGATTTGGAGCAATAGAATTCCTACCTACTTCCCACTTGCCTTGCACTGTTATGAAAGAGTTGAGGAAGTGCAAGCATGTAGAGGCTACCAGAAAAACAAACTTGAGTTCTGAATAAACACAACAAGGGCTTTGCTTTTACGAAAGAACTCAGACTTCCTATTATATATTTATTAACAATGTTAGGGACAACCATTCCTAAAGTTTCATCTACAGGTTTCTGAAGATACACATTTATATAAGAAAATGAAGTATACGCTTGAATGAATGAACATATACTTTTTTTGCCAAAAAAAAAAGGTCATATATTAGCCTAATCTGGTATATACTAGCTTAGGGGAAAGTGGAAGCTGAATATGGAACTCCAAGAATGACTCTGTGCAACATTGCCCTATATTTATTGGTCACGGTGAACACTACGATGTCATTCAGTTTGTCATAGATAATGAATAATCCCGAATCCACACTGAACGGACATACTTGATGCATCTCCACATTGGTAATGAGTTCGAAGACATTGACAACTCCACCATCTTTCTAAGTTAGCTTTGTGCATTTGGCCAAAATCCAAAGGTAGGCCCTTTTGAACAATTCTGGAAATTTGAAGAATAACATGGGTTAATAAGAACAAATGCAATGGACACCAAAATATTTTTTTACATGCACAGTTTTCATCATCACTATGAATCAACCAGCTCATCATCCATAATTCCTATTCTCCATAATTATTCTGTAGTGAACGTGGGTGGTAGACCACCTTGAGAGTTCAGAAGCCCCCTCCATGAGTCAAATCCTGTTGAGGTCCCCAACAGGATTGCAGAAAGCAGAAAATCCAACTCAAAAAGTTTGATAGATTATATCACAGGGAAGTTCATCAATGAGAGCCATTTCAGGCATCCTGAATTCATCCAGACTCGTTAAATCAGCTCGGAAATAATCTATGATGGCCTAGCTACTACACTGACAACACAAGCAATAAGGGGTTTAGTAATGTGTCCAAACCTCTAAATGATTACAAGCGTAACATGAGAATTCCTTCAAGGCCCCTAATCTCAATAATGAATGTACAATAATATATTATATATGGCTCCTGTTTACTTAATTGTGAGTTGAGTAGGAACTGTATTTTATACATGGCTCGGTAGTTCACGTCACTCAATAATGTATAAAAATACATGGACAACTAATCTATGTGGATCACATCAAGACAAAGCAAAGGCTGTATTAAACAAACAATGCTAATTTATATAGAAAAAAATAAAAACAAAGAAGACTTGTAATTAATTAGGAAAAAGCTTCTAAAGCCTCCTTTTGTCAATGAAATGAACTCTTCCCCTTTTACATTACAAAATCACAGATCAACTTTTCGCAAAAAGTGAACATTACCCATTCACAACCAATAATAGCACATGCATTACTCAGTAGCTCATCCCCCATACATTCTTCTCTTCTACATTACAGCAGATCATAAAATCAATCATTGGAAACTCTTACACTAGAGAGCCTCATATATGTTATTATTTATGTCGAACGGGAAAATCCATTCTAAACATTGGGTTTCTAGCTTATAAATTTTTTTTATTTTTTAACTGAAAAAATCAGGGTTTTCTAATTGACTATTCATAAAATCTGTCTTTCACAGTTGATTCCAAATAGTGTGTAGTAGATATAAGAACTGACAACATTATATGTAACATCATCCATTCATCCCTAATATTCAAACCCATTCAAGTTCATTGAACAACAATTGAATCGAACCATCGTGTCTCACAATTTTTTCTTATTTACAACCCAAAAATATAAAAAAAGTTGGCTCTCACTCCATGAATCACACACAATTGATAATCCAAACAAATACGCATAAAAAGAGCAAGAAATCAAAGAAAGATTATTAAAGAAAAAAGAAACACCACCAAAACAGGAGGATTGAGACTACATACATACAAGATCAAGACGACGACGAACTCTCCACCACAAACGCGCGCCCCCTGAACGCCTCCGCCTGCTCCTCCTCGTCCAAGAACCGGTCATCCACCGTCTTAAACACCGCGTGCACCACCACCACAAAAACCCCAACCCCCAAAGCCCCCAACACGTTCGCCGTCACGTGCGTGAGCAACAGCGCGACGAGGGTGACGACAGAGAGGACGGCGAGGACCCAGCGATCGTTGATCGTGCGGTGGAAGACGACGATGGGTTCGTCGCGGAGGAAGTACAGGAAGAGCCAGGCGCACATCGTGACGATGAAGACGATGAGGGAGATGGGGTGCCAGAGGAGGCTGACGAAGACGACGAAGAGGACGATAATGGCGTAGTTCATGCGGAAGTGGTTGAGGTTGGTGCGGACGCGAGAGAGGGCGTCGCGGAGGGAGTGGGGGAGGGAGAAGGCGTGGAGGTGGAGGAGCTCCTTCCATGGGCGGCGGGTGGCGAGGGCGGAGCGGCCACGGGCTTTGGCGCGGGAGAGGAATTCGAGGCCGGAGGAGGAGGGAGGAGGGGAGGAGGTTGGGATGGTGCCGTAGGTCGTCGTCATTTTTTTTGGGATCTAGAGAGTTTGATTAAATTGAATTGTTTATTAAATGGTTTGTTTTGTTGAGCGTGTTATAAAGAGGGGTAGAAGACTTGTAGGAGAGATTTGTGTATTGGCGGTATTTTTTTTATTGTTGTTATCGTGCTACGTGGTGGAAATGGGCCCTCCGGCCGGTTGATGAGTTGGATCCGCTTGGGCGCTGTTACACGCCGTTTTCTTTTTACGTTCCAAGATATAGTTCTACATAGCTCATTAGATGATGTAAGTATCTCATTAAAAAAAAAATTATATTTAATAAAAATAAAATAATATATGCTTTTTAATAAATCACATACCTCGTTAGATGATGTTCACTATTTAAAAAAAATAAAAACACGTGTGATTTGAGTTTTGATTGGTATAAATGACTGAATCTAACTTTTTCTCATGTGAGTTTTCACTTTTATAATCAATAAATTTTACAGTCTCATTTTCTACATTAATGTAACATACACTACGTTATTATAATGTATATACTCTATCATAGTGTATGTAGGTCTGTTAGTGGATCGGGTCTACACTCGTATCTAACCCGGACTTAATCCGATAAAAAAACATAAAATACCCCTAACCCGCAGGATCTAAAACCTGATATGGATCAGACCATCAAAATGGATCAAATACGATCTACCCCGATCTTATGGACTTGATTGACTCATTGACCCATCCCAAATACTCAACCTAGACTTTTTTTTTATGATACAACTCAACACTCATTACTCAAATTATCCAACTACCCCAGCTCAAAGCCCATTAAATCTTAACACGAAGCATATACCGGACCGTCAGTACCCACAGCTACCTAAGATGAAGTAAAAAAAAAAGTGTGCCGTTTCATTCTTCAGCCGCCACTGCGCCACAGTCTACACCCATTTCATTTTCACTCTCTTCATCCCATCTCCCCCCCCCCCTCTCCGTCCTCTCTCTCTCTCTCTCTATTTTCTATCCCCCTCATCCCCGGCAAATCTGTCTGACGTCACCGCCCAATGCTCCCCCTCTCTCATACCCAAGTCCACACATATTACACATGTTTATTTTTTAAATAATTTATTTACAATTTTTATCGGACGGACTCAATTCTCTAGACAGGTCCGGGTCCACCATGACTTCCATCCGAACTGAACCAAATGATAGATCTAAATGTATGGCATTGAATTATTAATGTATCTCAGTATATATTTCAATGGACAGGCGAATATAGCTTTCCCAGCTTGACTGTAAGGGTCAACCACGAGGAGTCCCTTCGATATATATATATATATATAGGAAACTGATGGGGTGCGGCTGTGCGGCCGTGCACCCCATCGTGCGGCATCTATTCAGCGCCTTCCATCGATGGATCCACCATCGAACGGCTCCCTTTGTTTCTTATCTTAACAAAAAAAATGAAAAAAAGGAACAACCGGTTAATCCAGTTGTGTTTGCTCGACCCCCAATACCAACTTCCCCTCTCTCTCTCCCTCTCATTTTCACTTTCACTCGCTCTCTCCCATTCATTTTCACTGTCTAACTCCTCCCTCATTTTTTACTCTCTTTTTGAAAACCCTAATCATCACCTCCTCTCAACCCTAGTCGCACCACCACACCCTGGCGACCCACTTACCCCTGGCGACCACCTCCTCTCCTCTCACACTCCGGCCGAACCACCACCCAACAGCAACCACTTTCTCTCACATCCCGGCCGCGCCACAATCCCCCGGCAACCCACCACCTCCTCTCACAGAGACATGGCACTACAACCCTCATTATTAATTTATTTGGAATTAAAAAGTATATTTGTTGTGTGTTTGCATTTATATCAGAACTTGTTTATAATATCAATTGCAAAAAATAATTTTAGAAATACAAGCATAATAGAAAAAAATAAATAATTTTTTATAAATATAAAAAATCTATAACATTCAGGTATAATGTGAAAAAAGGCATGTTCCTTTGAAAAGCTAGGTTTTGCTCTGTTGGGCTTGTTTCTTATGGACAAAAGACAAAAGCAACTAAATAGTTTTTGCTTGAACAAAGTATGTTTTTTCTGATTGGGGTCTCCATGAACAATCCATCATCAGTTGAAGCTTGCTGATTATCAGATGTCTCAGCAATGGTTTATCTGATCAAAGGACAAGTACTAAAAAGTTATTGTTGTTATTTGTTAAATGGATGTTTGTAGAATTTGAATAACATGCCAGTATCTGTTTGTAGAACAATTTAGTAAAAATGTGCAAGTATGCATAACATTAGATGAATCCCATCTGTAGCTTGTATATATGCATAGCATTAGATGGATCCCATCAATGGGTTTCAGTTCAACCTACTACAATTCAACCAACTGGTTAACATTACACCAATAGCGGAAGCTAAAGACTGAATCTGTAATTTAAAGACATATTATAGACTCGATACATAATCAAATGTCATGTGAGAGCCAATATATACAAAGACATCCAATAATACATAGACGCGTGCCCAAGCACGGAATATAATACATACAATCACAAGGGATGCTGATAGCCTCTGATACTCGCGGGACGTGGCGCTACTCCGCTACTGATGAAGTCCCTCGGGGAGCTCTTCCTCCAGATCCGACTCAGATGACACTGGAGAAAATATTATGCGAGGGGTGAGCCACACGCTCAGTGAACAGCACAACCCATGCATCACAATATATATTAACCACCAGATCTTATTAATCCACAATCTCATTATTAAAAGCCACAAAATGGCAACAGCTATACAGGCCAGTGGGTCGCTATCGCCAACCCACTACACCCTCACCCTCACCCCTCAATAGGTGACATAGGATATTGGGACTTATTAGCCTGATAATCATCCATACACAATCATACACCCTCACCCTCACCCCTCAATAGGTGACATAGGATATTGGGACTAACAATCCAGTGGGTCGCTACATCGCCAACCCACCACACCCTCACCCTCACCCCTCAATAGGTGACATAGGATATTGGGACTGACTAGGCTGATGGTCGCCCTTGGTCCACCGATAGTCTCTCCCCACTCCGTAGGCTGTTCGGCCACTCCCACATTCAACACAATCCGTCCCAAATCAGGAGGTGCCTACTGATGGGACTCACGGGACAGCCTTTCTAACGTCGGGGTAGTCTCTAAAGGATCCAACGAAGGGAACAAAATAGCCTATCCATCGCATATGATCCACTCGGATCCGCAGAGGGCGCATAACCAGGATGCGGGGAACAGATATTATAAAATAAGAGGTTGGAATATTACCGGGGGAAAGAACCTTGGGAGGGCAGCGTGAGATCTCGATATAGGACATCCCGACAACCAAACAAGGAACACGGAGTACCCTAGTCCGGGTCTCACCGCTGTCCTCGCGAGGCCCCTCCCCTATAATATTCACTAAGACATGCCAACAATCACATGCTCGCATTTGATATATGCAAATTAAACTAAATGGGAACATGCATAAGTCAAGGTTTTCCTAGTAGGGAAACATGATAATAGGATGCACGGTTCTTATACGGGTCCTAAGGGTACAAGTCCCTAGCATACAAAGTCTTGGGTGGCATGCATACTACACATTATCATGCTTGCATAGTTTTCATATTACGACAAGTTAACATTAATTATGGTGCCCCAGGGGAGGACGGTACACGCCCAAGTGCATGTAACGCCTCCCTACTGGGTTGGATTGTCCCACTCACCGATAGTCGGGTCGTCGCGCGACCGTCCGTCAAGATCTGCAAGATAGGGTAATTAAATCGGTGAGTATAACACCCAAATAAATCCAAAAATACCTAAAAATACACAACACTCGGACAAGCGTACATACGGCATGTACGCACTCGAGCCCGAGCACCCCAACTCAATCCCGAACCCCCCGGGCAGCCGCACGCACGGCCACCCGCCCCAGGCGCACAGCCGAGCCCCGGCCCGCGCCCCCAGACGCCCTGCCGAGCCCAGCCCGCACGCTCGGACACCCTACCGAGACCTCCCGGGTGCACCGCGCGCTCACTGCGCCCCAGCCCAGCAACCCGCGCGCAGACCCACACACCCTGCGCCCCAGCGCCTCACCCCGCGCGCACCCCGCGCGTACCACCGGCTCGACCAGCCCCGGGTGCACTCGCGCGCACTGCGCCCCAACGCAGCTCCCCGCACATGCGCCCCAACGCAGCTCCCCGCACATGCGCCCGCCCGCACTGGGCGCTGCACACTTGCCCGCTCACACTCCCCACTCGCACCCTACTCGCCCCGCGCGCACCGAGCCCTCCGCGCAGCACCCGCACACCACCCGCTCACCACTCCGCGCGCAGAGCATGCCCTGCGCCCCTGCGCAGCGCTCCGCGCGCTCTCTGCCCGCACGGCGCCCACGACCAGCACCCAGCATCCGCGACCAGCCTCAGCGCCCAACGCCCACGCGCACACCCAGCAACACGCTCCCCAACGCGCCTGGCAGCACGCTCCCAGTGCGCCTGCCAGCCTACCCGCGCTGCTCGCCTGCGCGCACTACCGAGGAGCCCGAGCACTGCCCGCCTGCCAGCCCGAGCACCGCTTGCCTGCGAGTCCTGCCTGCCTGCTGCTCGAGCCCACCCGGGACAGCTCTCCTATTTGCCCGACGGCCACCTATGGCCTCCCACGGCCACCAACCGCCGTCGACAGCCACCCACTGCCACCAACAGCCATCCTCACTCAAAAACAACCCCCTAACATACATCTAACAAGAAAAGGAAGGGAAGAAGCTTACCCTTGGAGAGGAAAGGAAGGGAAGGGAACCGGGAGCTCTTCGGGCACCGAAATACCTCCACAAGGACCACCACCACCTAGATCTCCTCCTAGCCAAAGAAGGGCTGAAATCTGAGGAGAAAAGAGGGTGTGAGGAGGGGCTAAACACACCGGAATTCGAATCCAAAACCACCGGTGGATAGATCGGGAGCTCACCTTACCTTTCTCTTCTTTGGGTTTTGAGATCCAAGCCCTCTAACTAGCTCTAAATCAAGAAAAAGAGAGAGGGGGAGAGAGAAAACAAGTGGGGAAGATGATGAATAGTGGGGGGCAACTTTTTTAACTCTCACTTATATAAGTCAACACTTAAATTAGGGTTAACTAGGATTAGGAGAGGATTAGGTGAACTTAAGTGGGTTTTGACTTGGGTCAACCCAACCACAAATAAAAAGAAAAGGGGTTGACCAAGTCATTGGACCACTTTGACCAAGTCAACTCTCCCAATGACTTCTCGCTCGGTCAAAACCCGGATACGCCCCGGAACTGTGAAATTCTGAAATGTTACCGGAATTCGACGAAATTTTCGTGAGCGGCTTGGAATGGCACCAGGGCATATAATATGCAGTTACATTTTCAATCGGAGCCCTCAATCTCAGGGCGATAGCTAACAGCCTGAAATTTTAGCGGTTCCGATCGAAAAACGAAAAAAAAACTGAAAAACTGCCAGAATGTCCCAACGGTTACCAGAAGGTTAAAAGTGACACATATATAACACGTATGGATAGGCTGTTTCTGTACCCTTCATTGGATCCGTGTAGAGACTGCCCCACCGTTAGAAAAGCCGTCCCGTGACAGGGCTCCCATCAGTAGGTATCTCATGATTTTGGATTCGGACTGTGCTGAATGTGGGAGTGGCCAAGCGATCTACGGAGTGGAGGAGAGACAATCGGTGGACCAAGGGTGATTAACAGCCTAGTCAGTCCCAATATCCTATGTCACCATATTGAGGGGTGAGGGTGAGGGTGTGGTGGGTCGGCGATGTAGCGACCCACTGGATTGTGTAGTTCCTGCCACTTTGAGGCTATTAATAATAAATTGTGGTTAATATAAATTGTGATGCATGGGTTGTGCTATTCACTGAGCGTGTGGCTCACCCCTCGCATAATTTTTCTCCAGTTATTACTGAGCCGGACTTGAAGGAAGAGCTTCCCGAGAGACTTCATCAGTACCAGAGCAGCGCCACGTCCTGCGAGTGTTAGAGGCCATCAGCATCCTTTCTTTTGATTGTATGTATATATTTCCGTGCTTGGGCACTGTTTGTATATTATTTGGATGTATGTGTGTATATTGGCTCTCACAGGACAGTTGATTATGTATCGAGTCTGTAGTATGTTTTGACTTACAGACTCAGTCTTTTAGCTTCCGCTATCTGTGTATATATCATGTCAGCCTTGCTTTTCTCTGTGTTTTTATTTTAGTTGTTATTTAGAGTATTTTATTGATCTCCTGTATAGACTACTGATATCATGTATACACTTGCCGCGTCCCGGGGACGGCCGCCCTGGGGCGTGACAAAAGTTGGTATCAGAGCCTGGTCCTGTCAGAGCCAATTGTCTTCTTTTCGTAGAGATGAGTCCTAGGATTTCTATATGAGTATTCTGATCCTAGTGTCTGGTTTTTTAGGTTGCTGATATGCCTCCTCGCAGAGGACGGCGCGGACGTGGTCCCTCTCGACCTTTGGAGGTTTTCGGACCTACCAGAGGCGAGGATGCTACTGGAGAGTCCATGGCTGTGAGGCCAGGATCGGCGCAGGAGCCTCCTGCCTGGGAGCGCGCGTTCGCGCGGATAGCGGATTTGGTGGAGACTCAGACTAGGGCACTGGAGGCCCAGACGAGAGTATTGGCTGAGCAGGCGCGAGAGATTCAGGAGCTGAGGGCGGCCCGTGATGCAGTTCCACAGGTCCCCTTGGTGGCAGATCCGCCTGTGGTACCCGACGTACCCCCAGTCCCTGTGGTGATTCCGGCGGTGAGAGTTCAGGATCACCAGGAGAGGGAGGTGGAGCTAGAGGCTGCAGCGCGAGTGCAGCAGAGCGGCCTCGCTGCCTTTCTGAAGCTCCACCCTCCCGAGTTCCATGGCCAGACGGCGGATCCCCTTGCCCCAGAGCGTTGGTTGATGGAGGTGGATACGATCTTCTCGACCATGCAGTGCACCGACCGCCAGCGAGTCTCCCTGGCCACTTTCATGCTGAAGGGCAGCGCCGCCGACTGGTGGGCTACCCGAGCGGTGGACATCCCCGAGGGTGTGGAGCAGCTTTCATGGGCGGGATTCCAGAGGTATTTCCTGGAGGAGTACTTCCCGTTCTCGACGTGCCAGATAGTGATGCAGGAGTTTGAGCAGCTGACGCAGGGCTCTATGTCTGTCGCTGACTACTCCACACGCTTCACGAGGCTTTCCAGATTCACCCCAGCCTTGGTGATGGACGAGGAGACGAGGTGCCGTCGTTTTGAGCTTGGTCTCAACAGCGCCATTCGGGTGCATGTCACCTCCCAGGCATTCACGAGGTACTCTGACTTGGTGTCTCGGGCGAAGACAGTCGAGCGAGACCTCGGGATCCTCGTGAGGGTTTCGACCCCTTCAGCAGACCAGAGACCTCCCAGGAGCCAGGACCAGGGACAGCGCAAGAAGAAGAGGCCCCGCTTTGATCAGTTAGCGGCTGCCTCTCCTCCAGCAGATGTGGTGCCAGCGCGAGGTCCAGCACCCATCGCGGCAGTGCCAGTCCAGTCCAGGCGACCGGAGACACGGCGCTGTTACCACTGCCAGCGCATCAGGCATATCTTGTATAATTGCCTCGATGCTGGCCGACCCCGCGTGCTACCTCCGCAGTAGCAGCAGTTGCAGTAGTAGTCGTTCCAGCAGCAGTAGCCTCAGCGCCAGCAGCAGTAGCAGCCCCAGCGCCAGCCACAACAGCAGCCTCAGCGTCAGCAGCAGCAGCCACAGGGTGGCCGAGCTGACCAGAGGAGGCAGCCAGCGCAGCCGATGAGGCGTGCCCCTGCTCCTCAGCTGCAGTTTGTTCAGGGCCGAGTGGCAGCGCTTTTAGCAAGGAGGCTCAGGCATCAGCATGGTCCGAGGTATTGTTCAGATCTCCCAGCTCCCTGCATATGTGTTGTTTGATTCTGGAGCCACAAACTCGTTCGTGTCTCCCGCTTTTGCGAGACGGACGGGCGTGGCGTCCGCCCCTTTAGATGCTATCCTGGAGATATCATTGCCCGTAGGAGACCGTATTCTCCTCCGTTCTGTGTACCGAGGGTGTACGGTGGTGGTTGCGGAGCATGAGTTTCCAGTGGAGTTGGTGGAGCTCGCGATGATGGACTTTGATGCCATCCTGGGAATGGATTGGCTTGCAGCTAGTCACGCCAGCATCGACTATTTTGCCAAGTCGGTGTCTTTCCACCTTCCGGGTCGGAGGTCTTTCCAGTTCGTGGGCGATCGTGACGTAGCCCCTTTGGGGTTCGTGTCGTCCATGCAGGCGTGGAGACTCCTTCAGGGAGGATGCGAGGGCTTTCTAGCGTACATTGCTCAGGAGGATGCACCGCTGCAGGCAGATATCAGTCAGACTCCGGTCGTGGCAGAGTATCCCGAGGTTTTCCCCGATGATCTTCTGGGATTACCGCCGGATCGCGCGATCGAGTTTGAGATCAATCTGATTCCGGGGACCGAGCCGATTTCGAGAGCTCCGTACCGGATGGCCCCTGCAGAGCTGAGGGTGCTCAAGGAGCAGTTGGAGGAGTTGCTGGAGAAGGGCTTCGCACGTCCGAGTGTTTCTCCATGGGGAGCCCCTATTTGTTCGTCCGGAAGAAGGACGGTTCGCTGCGGCTTTGTATCGATTACAGGCAGCTGAACAAGCGGACAGTAAAGAACAAGTACCCCTTGCCGCGGATCGACGATCTGTTTGACCAGCTCCAGGGAGCGCGGGTCTTTTCCAAGATCGATCTCCGCTCGGGCTACTATCAGCTGAAGATCCGGGAGTCAGACATTCCGAAGACGGCCTTTCGTACCCGGTATGGGCACTACGAGTTCAGAGTACTGCGTTCGGGTTGAGGAATGCGCCGGCAGCCTTCATGGATCTGATGAACCGGGTGTTTCGGCCCTTCCTCGACTCCTTTGTGGTAGTATTCATCGATGACATATTGGTGTACTCGAGGAGTCTAGAGGAGCACGCTCACCATCTTCGCACTGTCTTGGAGACTTTGGCCAGACATCAGTTGTTCGCCAAGTTCAGCAAGTGCGAGTTCTGGTTGGAGCGTATGGCCTTTCTGGGCCATGTGATTTCCGGCGAGGGCATATCTGTGGACCCGGAGAAGACGCTCGCCGTGTCGAATTGGCGTCGACCGTCGAACCCCACAGAGATTCGGAGCTTCCTGGGCTTGGCGGGTTATTACAGGAGGTTTGTCGAGGGTTTCTCGAAGATAGCTGTACCTCTTACCCGCCTCACTCGGAAGGATGTCCGGTTCGAGTGGTCCCCGTCCTGCGAGGAGAGCTTCCAGGAGTTGAAGCGAAGGCTCACCTCAGCGCTAGTTCTTACCCTTCCGTCTGGGAGTGGTGGGTTCGCAGTTTACACTGATGCATCGCAGTTGGGTGTGGGTTGCGTCCTGATGCAGCACGGTAAGGTTGTGGCTTACGCGTCGCGTCAGTTGAAGCCCCATGAGCAGAATTACCCCACCCACGACCTTGAGTTGGCAGCGATCATCTTTGCGCTGAAGATGTGGAGGCATTACCTCTATGGAGAGGAGTTCGAGCTCTTTACTGATCATAAGAGCTTGACATATTTGCAGTCCCAGCCGGAGCTCAACATGCGTCAGAGACGATGGGTTGAGTTCCTGACGGACTATGATTGTGACATCGCTTACCATCCGGGTAAGGCGAATGTCGTGGCGGATGCTCTCAGTAGGCAGCCCTTGGGCATGGCCGCCCACATGGCTGTACGTCGTTGGAGGCTTCTGGAGGAGGCCGCTTGCTGGATCAGTGTTCGAGAGACTCCTGCGGGTGGCTTTTTGGCCAGGCTGGTGGTGCAGCCGGTTCTTCTCGACGAGATCCGCACGGCTCAGGCTCAGGATCCGCATTTTATAGTCCTCTCTGAGGGCGTCGCCCGGGGTGAGCGTCAAGACTACCAGATTCATGCGGACGGGATCCTGCGGTTCAGAGGTCGAGTGTGCATTCCTGACGACGTAGAGCTGAAGCAGAAGATTCTGGACGAGGCCCATCGTTCGAGGTACACAGTGCATCCTGGTGGCACGAAGATGTACAGGGGCCTTCGTCGTGGCTACTGGTGGCACGGGATGAAGACGGATATTGCCCGTTTCGTTGTCCGATGCTTAGTATGCCAGCAGGTGAAGTCGGAGAATCAGCGCCCTGCGGGGAAGCTGCAGTCCATTGAGATCCCTCAGTGGAAGTGGGAGCAGATCACCATGGACTTCGTCTCGGGTTTGCCGAGGTCACGTTCGGGTCACGATGCCATCTGGGTGATCGTCGACCGACTGACGAAGTCTGCTCATTTCCTCCCCATCTGACCCACCGATTCTCTGGACACCCTGGCGCAGTTGTTCGTCTCAGAGATTGTTCGTCTCCATGGCACTCCCGTCAGCATCATTTTCGATCGAGACGCGCGTTTTACTTCGAGGTTCTGGCGTAGCCTCCAGCACGCCCTTGGTACGAACCTCCACTTCAGTACAGCGTTTCATCCGCAGACAGACGGCCAGTCGGAGAGGACGATCCAGACCCTAGAGGACATGCTGCGAGCCTGCATTCTCGATTTTGGAGGCAGTTGGGAGAGGCACCTTCCGTTGGTGGAGTTTGCCTACAACAACAGCTACCACTCGAGTATCTGGATGGCTCCTTACAAGGCGCTCTATGGCAATAGCTGCAGGTCCCCCTTGTGTTGGGACGAGGTCAGAGAGCGCCAGTTGGAGGGACCAGAGATCATTCACCAGACCTCAGAGATGGTGAAGACGATTCGCGAGCGTATCCGAGTCGCTTAGAGTCGTCAGAAGAGCTACGCTGACCGTCGTCGCCGTGAGCTCGCCTTCGAGGTTGGTGATCATGTCTTCCTGAAGGTGTCCCCGATGAAGGGCATCTTCCGTTTCGGTGTGCGGGGCAAGCTGAGTCCGGGTTACATTGGGCCGTTCCTCATCCTCGAGCGAGTTGGGGAGGTGGCCTATCGCATAGCTCTGCCCCCACAGTTGGCTCAGGCCCATGACGTCTTCCATGTCTCACAGCTGAGGCGCTATGTCCACGATCCTGCTCACGTCATCCCGTTCGAGCCGCTCGTCTTCGAGCCGGACTTGTCATTCGTGGAGCAGCCGATTGAGATCCTGGACCGCCGCGAGAAGAGGCTCCGCACCAAGACCGTCCAGCTGGTCAAGGTGCGATGGCAGCACCGTTCCGGTGCCGAGGCCACTTGGGAGCTCAAGGACGCCATGCGTGACGCGTATCCGCATCTTTTCCCTTCTTAGATGTTCTTGTATTTATTTTGAGGACAAAATTTCCTAAGGGGGGGAGAATGTTATATATGTGTCACTTTTTGGCTTCTGGTAACCATTGGGATATTTTGGCAGTTTTTCAGTTTTTTTTGTTTTTCGATCGGAACCGCTAAAATTTTGGACCGTTAGCTATCATCCTTAGTTTGAGGACTCCGATTGAAAATCTAACTGCATATTATGTGTCCTGGTGCCATTTCAAGCCACTCACGAAAATTTCATCGAATTCCGGTAACGTTTCAGAATTTTGCAGTTCCGAAGCATATCCAAGTTTTGACCGAGCAAGAAGTCATTGGGAGACTTGACTTGGTCAAATGTGGGCCCATGACTTGGTCAACCCCCTTTGTTTTCTAGTGTGGATGGGTTGACCCAAGTCAAAGTGCCCTTAAACCTCACTTAAACCTCCCTAATCCTAGCTTAACCTAATCTTTTTTTCACTAATTGAGGGTGTGAGTGTGTGTGGAGTGGGTGTGAGTATAAAGAAATCCCACGACAACATTTATGTCCCTATTCATCATCTTCTCTACTCAATCCCTCTCTCTTCCCTCTCTTTAAAACCCACATATGACCTAGCTAAGGTGGTGGAAACCAAAAACCCTAAGAAGAGAAAGGTTAGGTTTTGCCCCGATCTACCTTCCGGTGGTCTCGGATTCGAGTTCCCTCAAGTGTGACCCCCTCTAATGCCCTCTTTTCTCCTCTGATTTCAGCCATTTCGAGGGCTGAAGGAGATCTTGGTGGTGGTGGTCCTTGAGGTGGTGTTTCGGTGCGCGAAGAGCAACCGATCTTCCCTTCCTTCCTTTCCTTCCTTGGGTGAGGTTTCCTTTCCTTCCTTTCTTGTTTAGATGCTTGATTAGGAGGTGTTTTTGGGTGTGTATGGTTTTTATGGTGGTTTGGGTGGCTGTTGGTGGTAGTGGGTGCCGGTTGGGGTGGTTGGCCGGCTCGGGCTGTGCGGGCTCATCGTGCCTGCGCGCGCGGGCAGGCAGGGCAAGGCAGGCAGGGCAGGCAAGGCAAGCAGAGCAGGCTGGCAGGGCACGCGCGTGGGCGTGCGCGCGAGTGGAGCAGGAGCGTGCGGGTGCTGCGCGTTGGGCGCCGTGCGGGGACGTGCGCTTGGGGCGCTGCGCAGAGGCGCAGTGCGTGCCGCGCGCAGGGGGCCGCGTGCGGATGCTGCGCGCAGGGCGCCGTGCGGGGGCGTGCGCGCGGAGCGCTGCGTAGAGGCGCAGGCATGCTGTGCGCTCGCGGTGAGGCGAGCCGGTGGTGCGCGCGGGGGTGAGGCGCTGGGGCGCAGAGCGTGCGGGTGTGCGCGTGAGTTGCTGCGGTGGGGCGCAGTGAGAGCGCGGTGCACCCAGGGGGGGCTCGCCAGCGTCTCCGGGCATGCGGGTAGGGGCTCGGCAGTGCGCCTGGGTGCCCGGGCTGGGCCGCGGCTGTGCGCCTGGGTCGGGTGGCCGTGCGTACGGCTGCCCGGGGGTTCGGGAGTGAGTCGGGGTGCTCGGACTCGCGTGCGTACGGGCCGTATGTACGCTTGTCCGAGTGTTGGGTATTTTAGTGTATTGTGTATATAATTGTGTATTTTACTCACCGAGTTGATTACCTTGTCTTGCAGATCTTGACGGACGGTCGCGCGACAACTTGGTTATCGGTGAGTGGGACAATCCAACCCAATAGGGAGGCGTTATATGCACTTGGGCGTGTACCGTCCTCCCCTGGGGCACCATGGTTTAATATTAACTTGTGTAATATGTAATCCAGGCAAACATGATTGTTATGTAGTATGCATGCACCCTAGATCTTGTATGTTAGGGAGTTGCACCCTTAGGATATGTGTAAGAGCCATGCATCCAGTCACCTTGTTATCATGCTAGGAAAGCCTCGACCTATGCATGTGTTCTATTAGTTTAAATTTATTAAATTAAATGTGAACTTATGGTATTTTAGCATGCCTTAGGGAATATTAAGGGGCCTTGCGAGGTCAACATTGAGACCCGAGCTAGGGTACTCCGTGTTCCTTGTTTGGTTGTCGGGATGTCCTATATCGGGACCTCATGGTACCGTCCCAAGGTTTCTTTTCCCAATAATATTATATATGTTCCCCGCATCTTGGTTATGCGCCCTGGAGGAATTCTGAAGAATTCATGACATTAGAGTTGTTGAGATGTGTTGTCGACGGATCCGAGTGGATCATATGCGTATGGATAGGCTGTTTCTGTACCCTTTTTTGGATCCGTGTAGAGACTACCCCAGCGTTAGAAAGGCCGTCCCGTGAGAGGGCTCCCATCAGTAGGTATCTCATGATTTTGGATTCGGACTGTGATGAATGTGGGAGTGGCCAAGCAACCTACGGAGTGGAGGAGAGACTATCGGTGGACCAAGGGTGACTAACAGCCTAGTCAGTCCCAATATCCTATGTCACCATATTGAGGGGTGAGGGTGTGGTGGGTTGGCGATGAGCGACCCACTGGATTTGTGTAGTTCCTGCCACTTTGAGGCTTTTAATAAGATTGTGGTTAATATAAATTGTGATGCATGGGTTGTGCTATTCACTGAGCGTGTGGCTCACCCCTCGCATAATTTTTCTCCAGTTATTACTGAGTCGGACTTGAAGGAGGAGCTTAACGAGAGACTTCATCAGTAGCGGAGTAGCGCCACGTCCCGCGAGTGTTAGAGGCCATCAGCATCCTTTCTTTTGATTGTATGTATATATTTCTGTGCTTGGGCACTCGTTTGTATATTATTTGGACGTATGTGTGTATATTGGCTCTCACAGGACAGTTGATTATGTATCGAGTCTGTAGTATGTTTTTGAATTACAGACTCAGTCTTTTAGCTTCCGCTATCTGTGTATATATCATGTCAGCCTTGCTTTCGTCTGTGTTGTCATTTTAGTTGTTGTTTAGAGTATATTATTGATCTCCTGTATAGACTGTTGATATCATGTATACACTTGCCGCGTCCCGGGGACGGCCGCCCTGGGGCGTGACACACGTTATGGGCCAAACTGTGCCGAGTAGTCGGGCAGAAAAAATAGCGACGGCTCAAGGGGGAGCCGTCGGTATTGTGATGGATCCAATAGGAGCGGTCGGTTTTTGTGACGGATCCAATAGGAGTCGTCGATCTGTAAATAATTTCAAACCCGGCTATTTCAGTTTTTAGAAGGTTTTAATGTGTATTATTTGGTTGATATGATTGGAACACGGTCGGTATTTCTTTCCCCACGTGTATAAGTGTATATATATACCCCTCTCTCTCTCCTTTTCCATCCAAACCCTAAAGCCTAAAGTCTCTCTCTTCCTCTCTCCATATTTCGGTGGGTGTGTGTAGGGATCCAAAAAGGGAGTTGTTTGGTAAGTATCCTTCTTGATTTTTCAAGGTGCTTTTGATTGATAATGATCCCCTTGGAATCCCTTCATATGTATTTCCTTTTTTGAATTTTTCAATGGAAAGATTTGGTTTTCTTCATGATTTTGGAATACTTTTGTATGATTTCGGGTCCTTATAAGATGGCTATGAAATCATAATGTTTTGTGATGTTTTACAGAGTTTTAGATAATGCTATTAGGCCTCGCATGTATTTTCGGATTTGTTAAATTCTTGAGTTTTTCTTCGTGAGTTTTCATAGATCTTGATGAAGTTTATATGATTTTCGGACCCTTATGTTATGGCCTTGAAATCATGGTGTTTTCAAGGTAATTTTCAAATATTTCATGTCAAAAGGAAGGGGATATGTATATATCATGTCTAGGGTTGTTTATTAAGGGTAGAAAGCATGTTTATAAATGTTTAAAGTCTTGTTTTAACTCTTTTATGCATAGATTTTATGATTATTTTGAGATTTTATCATAGATCCATGTTAGTCGTTTATGCATATAATAGATCTATAGTTTTCAAGGATCTTTGGAATATGGTTTAATGGTTTCTTATGTATGTTTTATGAATCCTTTTAAATCTAGGGTTTTGAATAGAAGAATATCATGCTAGGTATAATAATATGTTATCTCTTGCGGTTTTCAAAGGATTTCATAAAGTATATTCAGACCCTTGGGTGTACCAAGTGTTTTATGTTTCATCGATGTTTTTATTATTTTTCCGTATGCTAGGGTTTCGAATGGATTTTCTTTATACGATCTTTGATCTATCTCGTAAATGTTTTGTATCATTTTACCTATTTTATATTACTTTTATACCTATGTTAAATATACGGTTTTCAAATATGTTTTTGGATTGGTTTTTAATTGGATTTCTCGTACGCATGATTTGATTTTCGAGATGAATTCTTTACTTTTTTACTCCGTTTTAAACGACTCATGTATGATCATTCAATGATAGAATGTGTTAGGATATTTTTAACAAAAAATTAGGGTTTCATGTTTCTGCCTCGGGACGGCTTCGTTGAGAGCCGTTGGGCACGTTTCTGGACGGCTTCCAGAGGAGCCGTCGATTTTGTCATGGACGGCCCTATGAGAGCTGTCGGGTTTGCCTCGGATGGCTTTTAACAGAGCCGTTAGTTTTTCTATGTATACGAGTACCATTAAGTCTCTTACTATTTGCGCGTATAGTGACCGAGTTGTTTCATTTCAGGACTGGTTAGGTTGCTATAGATTATTGTGGATTGATTTGCCTATCGTTGGATCGAAGGTGAGTGGGTCTAGTCTCTTATGTAGTTTTCAAACTATTTATATGGTATATCATTCTGCATCATGGTTACTTTAAAATATACAGCTGTTATTCGGGGCATGGAGTATTTGACATGTGATTAGTATGAGGCGTTCATTATATATACATAACTTATATGATTTGGAGACTATATTATTTTTATCGCATGCATGTTATTGGATAATGAGTTGCTCATGCATGCATATATCATCTGTCTGCGTGACCCCGTCTGCGTGACGCCGGTCTGCGTGACCACGGTCTAGTGGGACCCTGTCTGCATGACATTATATGTGTGACACCGGTCTGCGTGACCATGCTCTAGATGGAGCACCTCTTTGGCTGCGTGCCATACGGGCATGCTTGTCTGTTGCATCATACACATCATGTTGTTAGTGTTGTGATTTGTGGCTATTCCTCTAAAGAGATGTATTATGTTTTATCGTTGCACTTGTGAAAATTATATGTATATGTTATATTCTACTAGTTCAGATTTTTGGGATTATTTTTATTGTTGTTATTATTATTATTATTATTATTATTATTGGGACGCTATAGGTCCATTCACTGAGAGTGTGGTAGCTCACCCCTCTTTTCCCCAACCTTTCAGATTTAAAGACTTAGATTGGTGGATCTCGTGTAGCTGTAAACGAGGTCGTGGGTGCCAGAACGTTAGACTTGCTTGGTCGAAGGATTTGATAAATTTTATTTGGCATGTAGTTGGCCCATCTTCCTAGTAACCATAGTTATATCAAGTTGTATATCTTTTTATGTATAAGCCATATTGAGACACATTGGAAGTATTGTTGAAATCTTAGATGTTTTAGTATCTTTAAAGAATGAAGTTTATTTTAGTATTATTTTATTATGTTCTCTGAATAAAAAAAAAAATCTAAGATTTGAGGAAGAATTAAGGTAACGCAATTAGATTTCACGCTTCAAAATAGAGTCATGGATTCGGGGGCGTTACAAAAGGTCGCCCCTGGCACGTTGCACCTCAAAAGTGTTTTCCTCAACCGACGGGAAGAACTACCTATCAAATGAAATAAATGGGGCATCTATGGGGCCCATTCTCATGGCCCACATAAACGGATCGGACCCACATGGCCTGTGACCCGATTATGGGGGTCTGCAGCACAGGCGACCAGAATCCAGCAAAGCCCAGCCCATCGACACACTTGGATCCGACAACAACCACCCAAATCAGTATATTTCAGTGAATTTTTTAAAATAAGGGCCATCAATGATGGATTTACGAAATCCCCTCCAAAGGTATCTATTTCATTTGGAGTTATCATCAACAGATTCTCAGATCACACAATATATCCTGAATTCAAAATCTCCATTGACTGACCCCTGAAATCCTAACAAAATATATATATTTGGTCAAAGATAATCAATGACTTATTGACAAATCCCCAAAATACATATTTTGGTCCCCTGATTTAGGGATCTCTCCCCCATACGTCCGATGGGAGAAAGATCCACCATTGATCCAAGGGCAACTATAAAAACACTATAAATAAAGAACTAATTCTCCTTGTTGAGGTATATAAAAATATGTTCCCCAAATCCCTAGTTTGACCACAATTACTGACTGTGTTGGAGGGTCTTCTGTAGGTCCCCACCTCCCCGTGCCCTTAACGTTCAAGGAGGAGTTCTCATCGATGATGACTACCAACAGCTGTCACGCCCCAGGGTGGCCTTCCCCGAGACGTGGCAATATATATAGTATCAGCTATCAAGTACAAGAGATCAATAATGACTCCAGTAAACAATACACAAGCTGGCAAATCAATGATAACTGATAACTCAACTGAAAAGCGGAAGCATAAGATATCAACAATGTTTGTAAACCAAGAACATTATTACAGACTCGAATACACAATCATTGTCCTGTGAGAGCCAAGTCTAGTCCAAATAAAATACAACCTATGCCACATGCACGATTTACAATACATAAAATGACTCTAGGACTGCTGACAGCCTCGCACTCGCCACCCGCCGGACAGAACACTCCACGCACATAAGACCACGTCACAGGGAAGCTCCAGCTCCACGCCCAACACTGCCCCTGAAAAGAAACAGTATGCGAGGGGTGAGCTACAAGCTCAGTGAGTGGCTGGAAACCAATCACCAATACAACAGTTCAATACTAAAACAATTTCCTTTCAAGGAAAAACATGGGTGGAAACCCAATGGATAACAAGGTCATGCGGCGGCGTGACCAACCTCTTCCTCACCCTCACTCCCGGAGGAAGACTCTTGGGACTTTTGGGGAGAGACCATACCGTTGGTCAAAGAGACGCGGAATTACTGGTCTACACAACACTACTGGATCACCAACCTCACCCTCACCCTCACTCCCGGAGGGAGACTCTTGGGACTCTTGGGGAGAGACCATACCGTTGGTCGAAGAGACCCGGAATTACTGGTCTACACAACACTACTGGATCACCAACCTCGAGATAACTGCCCAACGATGTCTTTGAACATCGACACGCAACCGGACCCAACAACTATGGGAACGGACGAACAACGAATGGGTCACGCGGCGATGTGTCTTCACCTCATCCTCACCCTCACCCTTTAGAGGTGACATAGGACTTTTGGAAGAGACTTAGACTCCTCTACACTCTTGGTCCACTAGTAGCCCTTTCCCCGGGTAGCCTCTCCCATGATCGGTACGCTTTTGAACGCATCGGTGGTACCTACGGATGGGAGCCCTCTGTCAGGACAGCTTTTCCAATGCCTTGGAGTTCCTACATTGGATCCAACGAAGGGGAGAACGATTTCACGCTTGCAACGTCATTCGTTAGTCCTCTCCCGGGTAGCCTCTACCTGGTATACTCCCACGATCAGTACGTTCCCGAACGCATCGGTAGTACCTACGGATGGGAGCCCTCTGTCAGGACAGCTACAACCCGGGCCGCTTCAACACGGACGACATTGGGAGGAAACACTCCATGTTCGCAAAGCGAACCCAATAGAAAAATAACTACTCTCGATAATCACATATCGATGATATCGAATACTATTGTACTCCCACACGGTTGCGTCGCTCGGACACAAGGGGTTGCCTCTGCTCTCACGCAGAAATAAGCCCAAGGCACATAACCCAACAGGCGGTTCATATACACGCCTAGCACGGGTAGGCCTAGCTTAATGCCACGACTACCGTCTTAACAAAATCGATAAGATAATGAACTCTTCTGAACTCCAAACGAGTGCATCACTTGGATGTACAGGGGCGATTATATCGCTAACGCTCTAACTAATAAGGTACAACCCGACAACGGGTCATACCCACGCCTATTCCAGATAGGCCTAATAAGTTTTAACATGCGCATATATTTTATAGGAGAATCATATTATAGCTATGTGCATGAACCATATGCACGATCATCTAACAATTAATTATAAGGGTAACCCCTTGTTATATATGTGTCACTTTTAACCTTCTGGTAACCGTTGGACCATTCTGGCAGTTTTTTTCGTTTTTTTTTTTCGTTTTTCGGTTGGAACCGCTAAACTTTTGGGCTTTTAGCTATCGCCCTGAGATTGAGGTTTCCGATTGAAAATCTAACTGCATATTATGTGTCCTGGTGCCATTCCAAACCGCTCACAAAAATTTCATCAAATTCCGGTAATGTTTCAGAATTTCACAGTTCCGGGGCGTATCCGGGTTTTGACCGAGCGAGAAGTCATTGGGAGAGTTGACTTGGTCAAGTGGGCCCATAGACTTGGTCAACCCCTTTTGTTTTTATTTGTGGTTGAGTTGACCCAAGTCAAAACTCACTTAAACCCTCACTAATCCTTTCTTAGCCCTAATTAACCCTAGTTAGGCTAATCTAAGTGAGAGGATTATATATATAAGTGAGCAAAAAGTTGCCCTCCACTATTCATCATCTTCTCCACTTGATTTCTCTCTCCCCCTCTCTCTTTTTCTTGATTTTGATCTAGCTAGAGAGGTCAAAATTAAAAGCTCAAAGAAGAGAAAGGTTAGATCTCATCCCGATCTATCTACCGGTGGTCTCGGATTCAAGTTTCGACGAGTTTGGCCCCCTCTAATCCCCTCTTTTCTCCTCTGATTTCAGCCCCTTTGAGGGTGGAAAGAGTTCTTGGTGGTGGAGGGCTTTGGGGAAGTGTTTCGGTGCCCGAAGAGCCCCCGGTTTCCCTTCCCTTCCTTTCCTCTCCAAGGGTAAGCCTTCTTTCCCTTCTTTTTCTTGTTTAGATGCTTGTTAGGTGGATGTTTTTGAGTTGGGGTGGCTGTGGGTGGCCGTGGGTGGCGGTTGGAGGCGGTTGGAGGCCGTTGGTGGCCGTCGGAGTGGTGGTTGGCTGGCTCGGGCAGGATGGCAGGCTGTCCCGGGTAGGCTGGCAGCACAGGCAGCAGGCAGCGCAGCAGATAGATGGGCGCGCGCGCGCGTGCACGCGGGTGTGCGCTCGGGTGGTGCAGGAGTGGGAGTTGGGCGTGGGCGCTGGGCGCGGGTGCTGGGCGGCGCTGGCGGGCGCAGTCGGGCGCGCAGTCGCGCGCGGGTGGGCGGGTGCGCGCAGAGTGGTCTCGCAGGTGCGCGCGGGTGCTAGCGCGAGCGGGGGTGTGCGCGGGAGTGCGCGCAGGTGCACGCGGGCGCGCGCGGGTGTGCGCGCCAGCGTGTGGGCGCGCGGGCAGGGCACCTGGGCACTGCGCCTGGGTGCGGGGCAGGGCGCTTGGGCATGCGCCTGGGCGCGGAGCTGGGGACCAGTGCGTGCGCGTGCTGGGGAGTGCGCGCAGTGCGTGCGGGCGCGCGCGAGCGTGCGCGTGCGTGCGGCAGTGCGTCGGGGCGCGCGGGCAGGCGCGCGGCAGTGCGCCGATGGTGCCGGGGTGCGTGCGTGCGTGCGCATTCGTCCATGCACGTGCGGGTGGCCGTGCGTATGGCTGCCGGGGGGTTCGGGAATGAGTCTGGGTGCTCAGGCTCGCGTGCGTACGGGCCGTATGTACGTTTGCCCGAGTGTTGTGTATTTTTAGAGTATTTTTGGGTTTATTTGTGTATTTTACTCACCGATTTGATTACCCTATCTTGCAGATCTTGACGGACGGTCGCGCGACGACCCGACTATCAGTGAGTGGGACAACCCAACCCAGTTGGGAGGCGCTATACGCACTTGGGCGTGTACCGTCCTCCCCTGGGGCACCATGGGTTTATATTAACTGTTGTAATGTGTAATCCATGCAAGCATGATAAAAATGTAGTATGCATGCTACCCTAGACTTTGTATGTTAGGGACTTGCACCCTTAGGATATGTGTAAGAGCCATGCATCCTGTCACCCTGTTCTCATGCTAGGAAGCCTCGGCCTATGCATGCGTCCTACTAGTTTAATTTATATAATTGATTGCTAGCATATGTTTAATTGCATGCCTTAGATAATATTATAGGGAGGGGCCTTGCGAGGTCAACATTGAGACCCGTGCTAGGGTACTCCGTGTTCCTTGTTTGGTTGTCGGGATGTCCTATATCGGGACCTCACGCTGCCCTCCCAAGGTTTCTTTCCCAATAATATTATACCCTTGCTATTATTATTATAATATATGCTTCCCCGCATCTTGGTTATGCGCCCTGGAGGAATTCTGAAGAATTCATGACATTAGAGTTGTTGAGATGTGTTGTCTGCGGATCCGAGTGGATCATATGCGATGGATAGGCTGTTCTGTTCCCTTCGTTGGATCCGTTAGAGACTGCCCCGGTGTTAGAAAGGCTGTCCCGTGAAGGGGCTCCCATCAGTAGGCACCTCCTGATCTTGGACTCGGACTGTGCTGAATGTGGGAGTGGCCAAACAGCCTACGAAGTGGGGAGAGGCTATCGGTGGATCAAGGGCGACCATCAGCCTAGTCAGTCCCAATATCCTATGTCACCTATTGAGGGGTGAGGGTGAGGGTGTAGTGGGTTGGCGATGTAGCGACCCACTAGATTGTTAGTCCCAATATCCTATGTCACCTATTGAAGGGTGAGGGTGAGGGTGTATGATTGTGTATGGATGATTATCAGGCTAATAAGTCCCAATATCCTATGTCACCTATTGAGGGGTGAGGGTGAGGGTGTAGTGGGTTGGCGATAGCGACCCACTGGCTTGTATAGCTGTCGCCATTTTGTGGCTTTTAATAATGAGATTGTGGATTAATAAGATCTGGTGGTTAATATATATTGTGATGCATGGGTTGTGCTGTTCACTGAGCGTGTGGCTCACCCCTCGCATAATATTTTCTCCAGTGTCATCTGAGTCGGATCTAGAGGAAGAGCTCCCCGAGGGACTTCATCAGTAGCGGAGTAGCGCCACGTCCCGCGAGTATCAGAGGCTATCTGTCACGCCCCAGGGCGGCCAACCCCGGGACGCGGCAAGTGTATATATAATATCAGAATCTACACAGGAGGTCAACAATATATCATACACAAACAACCAGAATGACACACAGACAACAAAGGGCTGACATGATATATACACCAAATGCGGAAGCAAAAGACTGAATCTGTAAATAAACATTCTACAGACTCGATACTCAATCATCTGTCCTGTGAGAGCCAATATACACAAATACAACTGAACATAAAAAAACACGTGCCAAGCACGGAAATCAAATACATACAGTCAAGAAGGGATGCTGATAACCTCTGGCACTCGTGGAACGTGGGGCTGCTCCGCTACTGAAGGAATCCCTCGGAAAGCTCCAACTGCTGCTCCGGCTCTAGCTCAGGCTCAGTGACCACTGGGGAAAAACATATGCGAGGGGTGAGCCACACGCTCAGTGAACAGCACAACCCATGCATCACAGACAATATTTACCACAATTCCATTATTTATCCAGCCTCTAAGACATAACAACATAATCCAGTGATTCGTACTTCGCCGAACCACCACACCCTCACCCTCACCCATCAATGGGTGACATAGGCTACTGGGACTGATAATCATCCATTCACAAATCTAGCAGGTCGCTCATCGCCAACCCACTACACCCTCACCCTCACCCTACCACGGGTGACATAGGATTTTGGGATTGACTAGGCTGTTGGTCACCCTTGGTCCATCGATAGTCTCTCCTCCACTCCGTAGGCCGCTTGGTTTTCACCCACAACTTCAGCCCAGTCCGAAACCAAATCAGGAGGCGCCTACTGATGTGGGTCCTCCGAAGGACGGCCTTTCTAACGCTGGGGTAGTCTCTACCGGATCCAACGAGGGGGACAGAACAGCCTATCCATACGCATATGATCCACTCGGATCCGCTGACAACACATCTCTGCATCTCTAATGTCATGAACTCTTCAGAGTTCCTCCAGGGCGCATAACCAAGATGCGGGGAACATGAACAATGAAAGCAAGGTTGTAATATCATTGGGGGAAAGCAACTCGAGAGGGCGGCGTGAGTTCCCGTTATAGGATACCCCGACAACCAAACAAGGAACACGGAGTACCCTAACCCGGGTCTCACCGCTGTCCTCGCAAGGCCCCTCCCCTATAATATTCACTAACATGCTAATAAACATACCCATCATACAACATTATTTATAATATTATTGGGACTAGAAACCTTGGGAGGGCAGCATGAGGTCCCGATACAGGACATCCCGACAACCAAACAAGGAACACGGAGTACCCTAACACGGGTCTCAATGTTGACCTCGCAAGGCTCCTCCCTATAATATTATCTAAGGCATGCGATTTAACATACACTAGCATTTAAATTAATCAACAAACTAGTAGGACGCATGCGTAGGCCAAGGTTTCCTAGCATGAAAATAGGAGGCATGGTGCATGGCTCTCACTCCTATCCTATGGGTGCAAGTCCCTAACATAAAAGCCTAGGGTAGCATGCATTCTGTAATTAAAATCATGCTCACATGCAATACATATTACTACAGGTTAATATAATCCACGGTGCCCCAGGAGAGGTCGGTATACGCCCAAGTGCGTATAACACCTCTCTACTGGGTTGGATTGTCCCACTCACCAGTATCTGGGTCGTCGCGCGACCGTCCGTCCAGATCTGCAAGACAGACATTCAATATGGTGAGAACAATACATAAATACTCTAAAATACCCCAACCACACAAAACCCACAACTACAGACCTAACACTCGGCCAGACGTGCATACAACCCGCACGCACGCTAACCCGAGCACTCCGGCTACCACCCGCACGGCCGCTCGACCGCCCGGGTGCACCGCCGCGCCTCAGCCAACGCACCCCGCGCACCGCCGAACCTCCCGGGTGCACCGCGCGCCCCCTGCGCCCCAGCACAGCCGCCCGCGCACACCCCGCACGCCTCGCGCTGGCCCGCGAGCACCCCGCACGCCCCGCGCACAGCGCCTCGCCCCGCGTGCACCTCCAGCCCCTTTCCACGCGCACTCCGCGCGCACCTACCAGCCTCTACCCGCGCGCACCACGCGCGCACCACCCGCTCGCACCCACTGCACAGCGCGCACGCCTGCGCCTCAGCCCAGCGCCCGGTATCCGCGGCCCAGCACCCGACACTCAGCGCCCAGCACCCGGGACCCTCACCCAGCGCCCACGCGCACGCACGCGCAACACGCGCCCAGCGCGCCTGCCAGCATGCCCACGCTGCTGCCCGTGTTGCCTGCCTGCACGCGTCGCCGAGTGGCCCGAGCACCGTTCGCCTGCACGCCCGGCACTGCTCGCCTGATGCCCGAGCACCTCCTGCCCTGCTCGCCTGCGCGCCCAGCCTGCCAGCCCGGCCTGCCCGCGCGCACAGCCCACAGCCTGCCTACCCGCATGCCTCCCCCTGCACCCGCCCAAGCGCACGTCCGCGCACGCGCACGCGCGCGCGCACGCGCTCGCGCGCCCGGCAAACTGGTGCGCCTGCTCCCAGCCTACTCGGCTAGTCCTACCCAGCTCCTCGCGCACAGCTCGCCCAGCTCCTCACCGCTCGACCAGCTCCCCAGCACCAGCCGCTCGACCAGCCCTCCCGGGTGTACCCGAGCGCAGCACGCCCAGCGCCCGCACGCCCAGCACACCCGCGCGCCCAGCACCCGCACTCCCAGCACGACCAGCACGCGCACGCACGCGCGCACCTAGCCTGCTGCGCTGCTGTGCTGCTGCCGGTGCTACCTGCTGCCCGAGACCATCCCCCACCCATACCCGAGCACCCTACCACCACCCACCGACCTCCGACCACCTCCACAGCCCTCCGACGGCCACCCACAGCCGCCGACCTCCACCCAACCCCAAAACCCACCTCCTAACATCCATCTAAACAAGAAAAGAGGGGAAATAGGGCTTACCAAGGGGATGAAGGGAAGTCCGGACGCTCTCCGCGTGCCGAAACCTTTCCCCTAAGGCTTCCACCGCCCGGATCTACTCCCACCTCCGAAATGGGCCAAAACAGAGGAGAAGAGAGGGCGGACGGAGGGGTAAAACTCGTCGGAATCGAGATTTGAAACCACCGGGGTGTAGATCGGACCCGATCTACACTTCCTAGGTTTTAGGTTTTTGGGTTTGAGGGGTCTAGGGGGCTCAAAAGTGAGAAAAGGAGAGAGGGGAGAGAGAAAATCCAAGTGGTAGGGATGATGAATAGTGCTACTCGAAAATTAGATCCCACCTTTATATAGTGTGCGACTTAAAAACCCGGATACGCCCCGGAACTGTGAAATTTCAGGAACGTTACCGGAATTCGATGAAATTTTTGTGAGAGGCCTAAAATGGCACCAGGACACCAAATATGCAGTTAGATTTCCAATCGGAGTCCTCTAACTCAGGACGATAGCTAACAGTCCAAAAATTAGCGGTTCCGATCGAAAACCGAAAAAAATGAAAAACTGCCAGAACGCTCCAACGGTTACCAGCAGGTTAAAAGTGACACATATATAACATTCTTCCCCCCTTAGGAAATTTTGTCCTCAAAATATGCAAAAACATCTAGAGGGGGAAAAGATGTGGATACGCGTCACACCTGGCATCCTTGAGCTCCTAAGTGTCCTCGACACCGGAACGGTGCTGCCATCGCACCTCGACCAACTGGACGGTCTTGGTGCAGAGCCTCCTCACGCGGCAATCCACGATCTCAATCGACTGCTCCACGAATGACTGTCCGGCTCAGAGACGAGCGGCTCGAACGGGATGACGTGAGCAGGATCGCGGACACACCTTTACCCAACTGCGAACCCACCACTCCAAGACGGAGAGGTAAGAATTGGCGCTGAGGTGAGCCTCTGAATAAAACTCCAGCAGCTCTCCTCGCAAGACGGGGACCACTCGAACCGGACATCCTTTCGAGTAAGGCAGTTAAGAGGAACAGCTATCTTCGAGAGTCCCTCGTCAAGCTTCCTACAATAACCCTCCAACTCGGGAAGCTCCGAATCCTTGCGGGGTTCGACGGCCTACGCCAATTCGACATAGCAAGCGTCTTACCCGGGTCCACAGATATGCCTTCACCAGAAACCACTCAGCCCAAAAGGCCTTAACCTCTAACCAAACTCGCACTTGATCTCTCATCTATCTGATGCTTCCATGGCATCCCTTACCTGGGAAAAGAAACCTCGGGAGGGCACCATGAAATCCCGATATAGGATACCCCGACAACCAAACAAGGAACACGAAGTACCCTAGCCCGGGTTCCAACGCCGACCTCACAAGGCCCCTTAATCCAGAAAGGAACACTGGAAGAAGACATCATTTAAAAGAACACCACTAACCCCTCCGGATCATCTACCTCTAGATGATCACCCAACGATGTCCTTCAACATCCACTACAAGACCGGACCCAACATCATTGGGAATGGTCCAACAGAACTTGGGTCACGAGCGACCCGTCTTCGCCTCATCCACACCCTCACTCCCAAAAGGAGACATTTTGGGACTTTGGGAGAGACTTAGACTGCTCTCTACCCCTGGTCCACCGGTAGCCTCTCCCCGCTCCGTAGCTCGCCTGGTCCTCTGACCGGGAGCCTGTCTAACGCCGGGGCTGTACTACTCGGATCCGACGAAGGGGAGAGCGATTCCACGCTCGCGACACCATTTAATAATCTCTTACCGGGTAGCCCCTACCTAGCATACTCCCAAATTCAGTACCCCTCCGACTGCATCGGTGGTACCTACTGATGGGAACTCTCTGCCAGGACGGCCAAAACCCGGCTTCCTTAACCCAAACAACCACTCTTAATACTCACTCATCCAGATACCCCACACACTTGCATAATAACCACAACCTACACACACACATCCTTATACTAGAGAGTTGGGAACACAGGATAATACCTCGAACCATGACACCCAAAGGCTGTGCCTCCTCGGCCGTAAGCGCTGCAACTGCCTTGGACCAACCGCGGCTGAGGAGCAGGGGCACGCCTCGCCGGCTGCACTGGCTGCTGCTGACGCTGAGGCTGCTGCTGCTGCTTGGCGCGGAAGCTGCTGCTGCAAGAACTGCGGCTGCTGAGGTGGCACTCGGGGTCGGCCAGCATCAGGGCAATGGTATCTGATATGCCCGATGCGCTGACAATGGAAACAGCGCCGCCTCTCCGGCTGCATGGACTGGATGGGCACTGCTGCAATGGGTGCTGGATCCCACCCTGGCACCGCATCTGCTGGAGGAGAGGCAGCCGCTGACTGATCGAAGCGGGGCCTCCTCCTCTTGCGCTGCCCCTGGTCCCGACTCCCGGAAGGACCCTGATCTGAAGAAGGGGTCGGAGCCCGCACCTGGATCCCGAGGTCTCTCTCGACGGTCTTCGCCCGAGACACTAAGTCGGAGTACCTCGTGAAAGCGTGGGCGGTGACGTGCACCCGGATAGCGCTGCTGAGACCGAGCTCGAATCGACGGCACCTCGTGTCCTCGTCCATCACCAAGGCTGGAGCGAATCTGGACAGCCTCGTAAAGCGCGTAGAGTAGTCAGCAACCGACATGGAGCCCCGCGTCAGCTGCTCGAACTCCCGCTCCACTAGCTGTCGCGTCGAGAACGGAAAATACTCGTCCAGAAAATGCCTCTGGAAACCCGCCCAAGAAAGCTGCTCCACTCCCTCTGGGATGTCCACCACTCGGGTAGCCCACCAGTCGGCGGCGTTACCCTTCAACATAAAGGTGGCCAGGGCGACTCGCTGGCGATCGGTGCAAAGCATGGCCGCGAAAATGGTATCCACCTCCCTCAACCAACGCTCTGGTGCAAGAGGATCTGCCGACTGCCCATGGAACTCGGGAGGGTGGAGCTTCAGAAAGGCGTTGAGGCCGCTCTGCTGCACTCGCGCTGCCGCCTCTAGCTCCTCCTCCCTCTGCAGGGAACCCTGAACTCCTACCGCCGGAATCGCCACCGGAACTGGGGGTACATCGGGTACCACAGGCGGATCTGCCACCAAGGGGACCTGCGGAACTGCCTCGCGGGTCGCCCTCAGCTCCTGAATCTCTCCAGCCTGCTCTGCCAACATCCGCGTCTCTGTCTCCACCAAATCAGCCAACCGAGCGAAAGCACGCTCCCAAGCAGGAGGCTCCTGCGTCAAGGGCTCTCCGGTAGCATCCTCGTCTCTGGTAGGTCCGGAAACCTCCAAAGACCGAGAGGGACCTCGTCCGCGCCGTCCTCTGCGAGGAGGCATATCAGCACCCTAAGAAAACCAGACACTAGGATCAGAATACTCATATAGAAATCCTAGGACTCATCTCTACGAAAGGAGGACTATTGGCTCTCACAGGACTAGGCTCTGATACCAACTTTTTGTCACGCCCCAGGGCGGCCAACCCCGGGACGCGGCAAGTGTATATATAAGAATCTACACAGGAGATCAACAATATATTATACGCAAACAACTAGAATGACACACAGACAACAAAGGGCTGACATGATATATACACCAAATGCGGAAGCAAAAGACTGAATCTGTAAATAAACATTCTACAGACTCGATACTCAATCATCTGTCCTGTGAGAGCCAATATACACAAATACAACTGAACATATACAAACACGTGCCAAGCACGGAAATCAAATACATACAGTCAAGAAGGGATGCTGATAACCTCTGGCACTCGCGGAACGTGGCGCTGCTCCGCTACTGAAGGAATCCCTCGGAAAGCTCCAACTGTTGCTCCGGCTCTAGCTCAGGCTCAGTGACCACTGGGGAAAAACATATGCGAGGGGTGAGCCACACGCTCAGTGAACAGCACAACCCATGCATCACAGACAATATTTACCACAATTCCATTATTTATCCAGCCTCTAAGACATAACAACATAATCTAGTGATTCGTACTTCGCCGAACCACCACACCCTCACCCTCACCCATCAATGGGTGACATAGGCTATTGGGACTGATAATCATCCAATCACAAATCCAGTGGGTCGCTCATCGCCAACCCACTACACCCTCACCCTCACCCTACCACGGGTGACATAGGATTTTGAGACTGACTAGGCTGTTGGTCACCCTTTGTCCACCGATAGTCTCTCCTCCACTCCGTAGGCCGCTTGGTTTTCACCCACAACTTCAGCCCAGTCCGAAACCAAATCAGGAGGCGCCTACTGATGTGGGTCCTCCGAAGGACGGCCTTTCTAACGCTGGGGTAGTCTCTACCGGAACCAACGAAGGGGACAAAATAGCCTATCCATACGCATATGATCCACTCGGATCCGCCAACAACACATCTCTGCATCTCTAATGTCATGAACTCTTCAGAGTTCCTCTAGGGCGCATAACCAAGATGCGGGGAACATGAACAATGAAAGCAAGGTTGTAATATTATTGGGGGAAAGAACTCGGGAGGGCGGCGTGAGTTCCCGTTATAGGATACCCCGACAACCAAACAAGGAACACGGAGTACCCTAACCCGGGTCTCACCGCTGTCCTCGCAAGGCCCCTCCCCTATAATATTCACCAACATGCTAATAAACATACCCATCATACAACATTATTTATAATATTATTGGGACTAGAAACCTTGGGAGGGCAGCATGAGGTCCCGATACAGGATATCCCGACAACCAAACAAGGAACACGGAGTACCCTAACACGGGTCTCAATGTTGACCTCGCAAGGCTCCTCCCTATAATATTATCTAAGGCATGCGATTTAACATACACTAGCATTTAATTTAATAAACAAACTAGTAGGACGCATGCGTAGGCCGAGGTTTCCTAGCATGAAAACAGGAGGCATGGTGCATGGCTCTTACACCTATCCTATGGGTGCAAGTCCCTAACATAAAAGCCTAGGGTAGCATGCATTCTGTATTTAAAATCATGCTCACATGCAATACATATTACTACAGGTTAATATAATCCACGGTGCCCCAGGAGAGGTCGGTATACGCCCAAGTGCGTATAACGCCTCTCTACTGGGTTGGATTGTCCCACTCACAAGAATCGGGGTCGTCGCGCGACCGTCCGTCTAGATCTGCAAGACAGACATTCAATATGGTGAGAACAATACATAAATACTCTAAAATACCCCAAACACACAAAACCCACAACTAAACACCTAACACTCGGGCAGACGTGCATATGACCCACACGCACGCTAACCCGAGCACTCCGGCTACCACCTGCACGGCCGGCAACCACCCGCACGGCCGCTCGACCGCCCGGGTGCACCGCCGCGCCTCAGCCAACGCACCCCGCGCACCGCCGAACCTCCCGGGTGCACCGCGCGCCCCCTGCGCCCCAGCGCAGCCGCCCGCACACACCCCGCACGCCTCGCGCTGGTCCGCGAGCACCCCGCACGCCCCGCGCGCACCTCCAGCCCCCTCTCCGCGCGCACCACCCGCTCGCACCCACTGCACCGCGCGCATGCCTGCGCCTCAGCCCAGCGCCCGGTATCCGCGGTCCAGCACCCGACGCTCAGCGCCCAGCACCCGGGACCCTCACCCAGCGCCCACGCGCACGCACGGGCAACACGCGCCCAGTGCGCCTGGCAGCACGCGCCCAGCGCGCCTGCCAGCATGCCCAAGCTGCTGCCCGCGTTGCCTGCCTGCACGCGTCGCCGAGTGGCCCGAGCACCGTTCGCCTGCACGCCCGGCACTGCTCGCCTGATGCCCGAGCACCTCCTGCCCTGCGCGCCCAGCCTGCCAGCCCGGCCTGCCCGCGTGCACAGCCCACAGCCTGCCTACCCGCATGCCTCCCCCTCCACCCCCCCGAGTGCACGTCCGCTCGCGCGCCCGCGCGCACGTGCTCGCGCGCCCGGCAAACTGGTGCGCCTGCTCCCAGCCTACCCGGCTAGTCCTACCCAGCTCCTCGCGCACAGCTCGCCCAGCTCCTCGCCGCTCCACCAGCTCCCCAGCACCAGCCGCTCAACCAGCCCTCCCGGGTGTACCCGCGCGCAGCACGCCCAGCGCCCGCACGCCCAGCACACCCACGCGCCCAGCACCCGCACGCCCAGCACGACCAGCACGCGCGCCTTGCATGCCCGCGCGCACGCCCGTGCGCGCGCACGCCCGTGCGCACGCACGCGCGCGCCCAGCCTGCTGCGCTGCTGTGCTGCTGCCGGTGCTACCTGCTGCCCGAGACCATCCCCCACCCATACCCGAGCACCCCTACCACCACCCACCGACCTCCGACCACCTCCACAGCCCTCGAACGGCCACCCACAGCCGCCGACCTCCACCCAACCCCAAAACCCACCTCCTAACATCCATCTAAACAAGAAAAGAGGGGAAATAGGGCTTACCGAGGGGAAGAAGGGAAGTCCGGACGCTCTCCGCGCGCCGAAACCTTTCCCCAAAGGCTTCCACCGCCCGGATCTACTCCCACCTCCGAAATGGGCCAAAACAGAGGAGAAGAGAGGGCGGACGGAGGGGTCAAACTCGTCGGAATCGAGATTTGAAACCACCGGGGTGTAGATCGGGACCCGATCTACACTTCCTAGGTTTTAGGTTTTTAGGTTTGAGGGGTCTAGGGGGCTCAAAAGTGAGAAAAGGAGAGAGGGGAGAGAGAAAATCCAAGTGGTAGGGATGATGAATAGTGTACTTTCAAATTTTAGATCCCACCTTTATATAGTGAGCGACTTAAAAACCCAGATACGCCCCGGAACTGCGAAATTTCAGGAACGTTACCGGAATTCGATGAAATTTTCGTGAGAGGCCTAAAATGGCACCAGGACACCAAATATGCAGTTAGATTTCCAATCGGAGTCCTCTAACTCAGGACGATAGCTAACAGTCCAAAAATTAGCGGTTCCGATCAAAAACCGAAAAAAAATGAAAAACTGCCAGAAAGCTCCAACGGTTACCAGCAGGTTAAAAAGTGACTCAAATATGACACTATCGGCATCCCTTTTGATTATATGTATTATATTCCGTGCTTGGGCACGCGTTTGTATTCTATTTGGATGTCTTTGTATATATTGACTCTCACAGGACAGTTGATTATGTATCGAGTCTGTAATATGTTTTTGGATTACAATTCAGTCTTTTAGCTTCCGCTTTTGGTGTATATATCCTGTCAGCCCTGCTTTGTTGTCTTTGTTGTCATTTAGCTGTTGTGAGTATGTTATTGAACTCCTGTTACTGATATCAT
Organism: Acorus gramineus; assembly: GCA_030737835.1. Taxonomy (NCBI): domain Eukaryota; kingdom Viridiplantae; phylum Streptophyta; class Magnoliopsida; order Acorales; family Acoraceae; genus Acorus; species Acorus gramineus. The sequence continues at coordinate 278,917 of JAUJYN010000046.1, forward strand.
ATATACACTTGCCGCGTCCGGCCCTGGGGCGTGACACCCCTAACATGGATTTACATCATAAACAACATGCATACAGGGTATGGCCATTAATCATATAAGCACACAAGGCATAACTTAAGCATGCGTTGTATATCACCAACTTAAAAGAAAGGGTCAAACACGATCTCGCGCACAAACAGGTGCATGCCAATATTCCAAACGAACTTGATTCGAGTAGGAAATCACATCTACTTACTCAGTTCGTTCAGAGGGAGAGGGCGAGAGAGATCATCATCTCATAAAGTTGGCCGTAGCTTTGCCCCATAGCATGGGCGCAACAACTACACCACGCCCTCGAGTCTTATCGCAAGGGAATATTAGGCAACTGCCCGTTATTAACCCAGACTTAATCATGCTGGATATTTCAATTAATATGGTGGGAGTAGTATTACAATACTACCTAAGGCATGCCATATTCTATACATCCATACACATTACAGAATACATGTCCATACTAGAGGGGCGCATGCGATACAATCATTCATACATGGATACAATATATGCAATATAAGCCTAGCATGCAAGATATCTAACATATTATAGTTTAAGCATGGCCATACTACTTATCTACACAAGTAGTATAGCTAGGATGCCCCATCGATGCGCGACGCACGACTACGCGCATCGAGCGCATCTCGAGGGGGGGGGGGGATTGGATCAAACCACTCACAGATACCCGGATCATCGCGCGTCCGGTCTACGAGATCTGCAAAACACAACCAATGATCCACAATTAAAATATGAAACCTCCTATCACACATATAAGTCTACTTCATGAAGGCTCTAACCCCTGATACTTCCATATTATCACCCAAGACACATGCAAACAACTCTTTGACACTCAACCAAGCAAAACTGCCAAACCTGCTGCAACCAGCCCTACTAATTGGTCTCCACAGCACCTAATACACTTCCAAAAATTATGAAATAAATCATGCACATTCTCCGATATGCTGGGATCATAATCTATGAAGATATTAGAACCTAATTTTTCCTCTACACTCCCGAAACAAATTATTTCCAGAAGCAGGTCAATTCCTAAGCGAATCTGGACAGGCCATGCAAAACTGGTTCTAACTTACACCACAGATATCATAATGACCCCAAATTTCATATATAACAACTAGACACATAGATGATCATATCATATGAAGACATAATCCTAAAAATGGGCATCTAAATATTAGATTCACTGAGATCTTTAAAATACAGAGTGCTGCCTTACCAAAACAGGGGGAGGGAAATGGGGAGATGCGGGGTTCTCGACACACCCACGACCACCTCAACCACCACCACCACCACTACCACCACCTCATCAGCATCTCCTCAAGCCTTTCATGGCAGAAAACAGGGGTGCAAAAGGGGCATGAGAAGGGGATAGAGAGAAGAGAAACAACAACAACAACAACAACAACAACAACAACACATACTCACCCTTTCTCACCCTTTCTCACTCTTTCTTGAGCTTCTTCTTCATCCTTTCCTCCATTAACAACACACACACAACCAAAAAAACAGAGAGGGAGAGGGAGACGAGAGTGAGAGAGAGTGAGAGGTTTCCACAAAAAAGGGGGCTTTAAATGGAATTAAAGTGAGTTGGTGGGGGGGGGGGGGGGGGACAAGACCAAATCGTCCCTGACCAGAAATTCTGGATGGGCTTCACTAGAACAGCCATAACTTCCACGATATACCTCCGAATTCTAGAATTCAAAATCCTTTGGAAAGCCAAGAAGATTATCTACAACTTTCATGTTTATTCCAAGATCAAATAATCCCTCCAGCTATTCCGAAATGAGAGCTAAACATTGAACAGGGCTGCTGCCAGAATTTTCTCATCCCCGGGGTATACTTGGAAAAATACCCATAACTTTTACTACATGAATCCAATTGATCTAATTCCACTTTTGTATAAAAGCTAACTCAAAACTGAGCATCTCATGATAAAATCATATTTAAACCTCTTCATCTTGGATTTTAACAAAATTAAATCCAAATACCAAATCGAAAATGCATAACTTCTAGGAGAAAAATTATGTAGCTAAATTTTCAATCAAAACCCTCCAACTCTTTTAGGTGGCTAAAATCCAAAATTTTAACTGCTCCGATAAAAAAAAATAAGGTTCCAAATGACAGACATAACAACAGCGGAGCTGAAGAGAGCGGGAATGGACATATTTGACTGCTCGAACATGGTTAGCTGATTTCTACCCCTTACACATATTTTGGTTTAAAACTCTCTGACTCAAGATTATGAGTCGGAAGAGATTGTAATAAATATATACAGCTAGTAAATCCCACAAAAGTTGGATATGTACATCTAGTAAATCCCACAAAAATATGGAATTGATAAATACATGTTATCTTTTGAGTCAACCATTTCGGATTGCATGCACAATGTTGGGGGGTTTCTTCTTATGAAACAGGTTCTCATCATGGACCTTTTACCCGTGCCACTGAAACCCCATCCCAATGGCCTCAAAATACACTAGTCCGAGGAGTACAATGGAAAACATGACACACAATTCAAGGCATGCAAAATAGACAACTTTTTTTGCAGTAGTACAATTTTATCTGTCACCACAAATCTTAGTCAGAGAACAATGTGGCCGACACTCTTAGTCGAAAGATGACCCCGCTCACCAACATGAGGACAACAATCTTGGGTTTTGATGACATTACAGAGAATACGCAGAAGATCTTTTTTTCTTCCACCACACATGTTAAGTTTGTGTCATTTTGGAATTTATAAAATGGGTGTTGTTGTTATTATTATTATTATTATTGGTGTTTGTTCCCACTGATTGAATGATTTATCAGTGTTTTCTTTGATTTGATAACTGCCTTGGCGTAATTGGGAATGCTTATTTTTTTTGGGTTTTTGCAAACCTGATAGTTATCCATATTTTCATTCGTTACTGGTTGGTGGTGGAATAGTTATGGATAATTATGAACTCCTTTGGTGTGATAAGGTCACCTTGGGTGAGCTTAAGAAGTCTCACCTCCCATTGGTTGGTTTTCTTTTTTTTGGTAATTGGTTGGGTAGGATTAGCTTAAGTTCACCCCCTTATTACCTTAACCACTATATAAACCCTTCTATAGGACTTTATGTCATCTAAGTCTCATTTTCTACCACTTTTTCTCTCTCTTTTGTTGCTGTCCCAACTGAGTTTGTTGAGAGGGTTTGGGGAGTGTGTTTGGGAAATTTTTGGTGGATCTTTGTTGGAGAAATTGTGAGAGTGTTAAGGTATGTAGAGTGGCTTGTATATGCTTGTATTATGTTATTCACCCTCCCTAACCCTTTCCCCCCTCTCTGTTTGCTCTGTTTTGTGTGGACCAGCAGTGGTTAAGTTGAGGAGAAATTGATTATGGTGATGGGAGTCTTGGATATTGCTTAGAGAGGTAAGGCAGATTCCTGTGTTCTTAAAATCGTTGTGATACTTGTATCTAGAGGTATATTCAGAGGTTTAGGTCTCCATGTTCCATGATTATGCTTATGTATAGATTTTACATCGGGAATTTGGGGTTATAATCTTGTCTGTGTTGGAAGTTATAAGCTGATTTATAAGGATTGTCCAGATTCGTGTGGGAAATGACCAGCTTCTGAAACTATTTTATTTCAGGCATTTAGAAGCTTAATTAGACTCTAATGTCTTCATAGATTATGATCCTCACATGTGAATGAATGTGTGTAAATCATTTCAGAATGTTTGGATGTGTATTTGGTGCGGGGGAGATCAAAGTTTAAGGATGTTTGGGGTAGACGAACCAGTCTTGGCATGTTTGGGTTTTATGTTTTTATGCATTCTGTGAGCAATAGCTAGAGCTGGTGTCTTAATGAAATATTCTTGCATATGTATCAGGAGTTATCATATTTAATTGGAGCACCATTGGTTGTAGGATCTAGAAGTTATCGTATTTCTCTCAAGTTTGTGTTGTTGAGGGAGTGCATCGTGCTCTTCCCACCTCTGCTCTGCTCACTGTCCCACATCAACTCCTCGTGGATTGAGCGAATGACGATCTGGTATTGGTGAGTAGTCCGACCCATGCAATAGAAGTAATATATAGCATGCTTGTTAGGCACTATAACATATTTTATGCAATGTAATGGTACTATAGAGAAATTATTTAGCCCGTATTGCTAGTATATGATGATGGATGTGTTATGTGGGATTAAATACCATGTTGTAGGGATCATTTACACATACTTATTGATATGCTCTTTCGAGTTAATTATAACTATTGCCTCTACTTGTCCTTTACACCATGTTTGCATGATTGATGGATACTTATTTATCTCATGTTCATAATAATAACTTAATAACCCTGTTTATTTAGGATAGATGTGTGTATGACCGGTTTTTAAGGTCGAAATTGACATCAGTAAGTGTGGATAAGAAATTGCTTTCCCCGCGTCCTTGTGATGCACCTGTTGGGAATTGTATACTAGCATATGTCCCCCTCCGGGGGGAGAGGGCTATCCGCTCTGCTTCCCTTGGTGCCTGGGAGTACTTCACTCTCTCTCTCGCTCCTTCCCTCCTTGTGTCTAACAAATGATAAAACAAGTACAGCATTTAACTTCTCTCTCTAGGCTAGGGTTCGGGCGTACACAAAAGTCCCTCGTTTTATCTCCTTTTTAACCCTGTAAGGGGAAACCTTTTTACCGAGCTAAATTAACAAATTAAAAAAAAGTAGTTAAAATGCTACTGAAAGTCCCTCGTTTTATCTCCTTTTAACCCCATAAGGGGAAACATCCGAAGGGGGCCAAGGCCTCGCAGAGACTACTTTACCCCGTAAGGGGAAACCCTCAGAGTGATGGATTCCAAGTACCTAGTTATCGAGTATGGTACACGTTGATCATTGTGATTCCCCTCGAGTGTGGAGTGTATCACCCCGGCGTCATCGTGCGTTGAAGGTACCCAGCGTTGGAGCTACCTTGTGAGGTGCCGCCCCGTGACTGGTACCGTCCTGGGCAGGCTACCAGGGAGAGGGCTACCTAGGAGAGGGCTACCGAATGACGTGGAGTGATTGTGGTGTATTTGTTGATAACTTGTTGTGTATTTGTTTAAGTGTTGGTTATGTATTATCTTCATTGTGTGGTGGTTGACAATTCACTGAGCTTTTGGCTCATCCCTCGTTTCCTTTTGTTTCTCTCTAGTGGAGGCTGAGCAGATCATGAAGGCGGAGCTCCCATGAGGTGTTTCTTGGTTGTCGGTGTTACGTTCGTCATTTGAGATTAGTGAGCGAGATCGTCAGCAGTCTTGTTATTTCTGTATGTATTTCTTTTTTTTTTGGTGCTTGGGCACATGTTGTATGTATCCTCCTTGTTGATAAGACTTGGCTCACACAGGATGGTGATTGTATATCCTCGTATGTAATGACATTTTTGGTTACAGACTTGTTTATATTATGCTTTTGCTTCCCAGCCTAGTCTTTGCTCTATCAGTCCTTATAGGTGAATATCTTGTTGGTCTCCTGTATGATATTATGATATTGCTGTATCGTTACAAACTGGGGACAGCCACTCCGTGGCATAACAAAGTTGGTATCAGAACCTGGTCCTATCTGAGCCTAAGTTGGGTTGTGTATTTGAGTCGTAGGATTCCTATTTGAGTATTCTGATCCTAGTGCCTTGGTTTATAGGTTGCTGACATGCCTCCTCGCGTCAAGGGACGTGGACGTGGTCGCCCCAGAGCTTCTAGAGCTTCTGGTCCTGTTGATGGAGATGGGTTAGATGCGTGGTCCTCTGCTTTGGGGCCAAGACCTGAGCCAGAGCCTCCTGCTTGGGAGCATGCCTACCCTCGCCTCGCTAATATTTTGGAGACCTATTCGAGGGTGTTAGAGGAGCAGTCCCGTGAGATTAGGGCATTTCGTGAGGCCCACCAGGCGGTTCCTCAGATGCCGGATGTGCCAGATCCACCGATTGTGCCTAAGGTGCGGAGGGATCATGTGGAAATTCCTGTAGTAGTAGATCAGAGACCCCCTCGAGGTGGTGGAGGAGCATCGGGTGGAGGCTCGGGACCATAAGTCCGACCTCTCTACTTTCCTGAAGCTCCACCCCCCTTCTTTCCATGGTGTGACGGTCGATCCCCTTGCTCCAGAAAGGTGGTTGCGAGAGATAGACAAGATTTTCTCTACTATGCGTTGCTCGAATCGCCAGCGTATCTCTCTAGCCACGTTCTTGCTGAAGGACGATGTAGCGGATTGGTGGGCCACCCGTTGGGTTGATATTCCTGGAGGTGTGGAGCAGTTGGCCTGGACCGGGCTCTATGACCTATTCTTAGGTGAGTATTTCTGTTATATATGTGTCACTTTTTAGCCTGCTGGTAACCGTTGGAGCATTTCTGGCAGTTTTAAAAATTTTTAGGGTTTTTCGATCGGAACCGCATAATTTCAGACTGTTAGCTATCGTCTGAGCTAGAGGACTCCGATTGAAAATCTAACTGCATATTTGGTGTCCTGGTGCCATTTTAGACCTCTCACAAAAATTTCATCGAATTCCGGCATCGTTTGCAAAAATTTCGCAGTTCCGGGGCGTATCCGGGTTTTTAAGTCGCGCATTACATAAATGGAATCTAAAAATTTGAAATCACTATTCATCATCCCTCCCGACGTGATTTCCCCTCTCCCCTTCTCCGTTTTTCTTCCGTTTGAGCCCCCTCCACCCCTCAAAATCGAAAACCCAAAGCACGGGAAGTGTAGATCGGGTCCCGATCTACACTCCGGTGTCTTCAAATCCGAATTCCGACGACTTTAGCCTCCCCGACCTCCCCTTTTCGTCCTCTGATTTGGCCCATTCCGAGGGACAAGCTAGATCGGGGCGTGAGAAGGCTTTTGGGAAGGGTTTCGGCGCGTGGAGATCCACCGGACGCCTCTTCCTCCCCTCGGTAAGCCTTCTTTCCCTCTTTTTCTTGCTTAGATGAATGCTAGGGAGGGGTTTTTGTGTTTGGGGGTGGTCGGCGGCAGTGGGGGTCGTCGGAGGGTGGTCGGAGGTGGTCGGAGGGTGGTCGGTGGTCAAGGGAGGGGTGGTGGTGGCGCTCGGGCAGTGGCAGGTCGTCCGGGCCAAGCAGCAGCAGCAGCAACCCAGGCGGCGCCAGGTCGGGTGCGCGCGGGCAGGCGCGCGTGCGTGCGCGGGCGCGCGTACGCGCGGCGTGCGCGCGAGGGCGCGCGGGCCTGGTGCAGGGTGCTGGCCGGTGCTGGGCGAGCAGAGGCTGGTGCTGGGCGAGCAGAGGCCGGTGCTGGGCGAGCAGGGGCTGGTGCTGCGCGAGCTGGGCGGCTGATGCGCGTGGAGCAGGTCGCGCGGGTGCGCGGATGGCGTGCGCGAGGCCGTGGCGTGCGCGAGGCCGTGGCTGAGGGTGCGGATGGCGTGCGCGGAGGCCGCGGCGAGGCCGTGGCGGTGCGCGGAGGCCGCGGCGAGGCCGTGGCGGTGTGCGGAGGGCGCGGTGAGGCCGCGGTGGTGCGTGCGAGGTGCGCGCGAGGTGCGGCAAGGCGTGCGAGGTGCGTGCGAGGTGCGCGCGAGGTGCGGCAAGGCGTGCGAGGTGCGTGCGAGGTGCGCGCGAGGTGCGGCAAGGCGTGCGAGGTGCGCGCGAGGTGCGGCAAGGTGTGCGAGGTGCGCGCGAGGTGTGGCAAGGCGTGCGAGGTGCGCGCGGGGTGCGCGCGGGGTGGGGCGCTGCGCGCGGGGGCGTGCGGGGTGCCCGGGAAGCTCGGCGGTGTGTCTCGGCGGCGGGCAGGGGCCTGGCGGTGCGCGGGGTGCGCGGGCCGAGGCGCGGCGGTGCGTCCGGGCGGTCGGGTGGCCGTGCGGGTGGTGGCCGGCCGTGCGGGTGGTTGCCGGGGGGTGTCAGGTGTCTATTTGTGTGTGTTATGTATTTTGGGGTCATTATGGATTTATTCTAACCAGTGAATGTCTGTCTGCAGATCTAGACGGACGGTCGCGCGTAGACCCAGATACTGGTGAGTGGGACAATCCAACCCAGTAGAGAGGGGTCATACGCATTTGGGCGTATACCGACCTCTCCTGGGGCACCTTGGATGAATATTGACCATGTGTAATATGTATATCATGCGAGCATGATTGAAAATTGTAGAATGCATGTTACCCTAGATTTTGCATTAGGGACTTGCACCCTTAGGATATGTATATGAGCCATGCAGCATGTCTCCTGGTTCCATGTTAGGAAGCCCGCCGATGCATGTGCCCTACTAGTTTATTTATTAAATTAAATGCTAGTATTTGTTGAATGCATGTTATAGTGATTATTTTAGGGGAGGGGCCTTGCGAGGACAGCGGTGAGACCCGGGTTAGGGTACACCGTGTTCCTTGTTTGGTTGTCGGGTGTCCTATAACGGGAACTCACGCTGCCCTCCCGAGTTGCTTTCCCCAAGAATATTTCACCCTGTTATAACCTTATGCATGTTCCCCGCATCGTAGTTATGCGCCCTGGTGGGTTCTGAGGAATTCAGAACATTAGTGTTGTTATAATGTGCGTCTGCGGATCCAAGTGGATCATATGCGATGGTTAGGCTGTTCTGTTCCCTTCGTTGGATCCGGTAGAGACTACCCCAGCGTTAGACAGGGCCTTCCTGACAGAGGGCTCCCATTAGTAGGCACCTCCTGATTTTGGACGGACTGTGCTGAATGTGGGAGTAGACCAGGCGGCCTACGGAGTGGAGGAGAGACTATCGGTGGACCAAGGGTGACCAACAGCCTAGTCAGTCCCAAAATCCTATGTCACCCATTGAAGGGTGAGGGTGAGGGTGTAGTGGGTTGGCGATGAACGACCCGGAGTTGTTGGATGCTTGTAGTCCCAAATCCTGTGTCACCCATTGAAGGGTGAGGGTGAGGGTGTGGCGGGTTGGCGGAAGCGACCCGCTGGTTTTTGTGCAGTTAGTCCCAAATCCTATGTCACCCGTGGTAGGGTGAGGGTGAGGGTGTAGTGGGTTGGCGATGAGCGACCTACTGGATTTGTGAATGGATTATTATCAGTCCCAATAACCTATGTCACCCATTGATGGGTGAGGGTGAGGGTGTGGTGGTTCGGCGAAGTACGAATCACTGGATCATGTTGTTAGTCTTAGAGGCTGGATAAATAATGGAATTGTGGTAAATATTGTCTGTGATGCATGGGTTGTGCCGTTCACTGAGCGTGTGGCTCACCCCTCGCACAATATTTTTCTCAGTGTCATCTGAGTCGGATCTGGAGGAGGAGCTCCCCGAGGGACTTCATCAGTAGCGGAGTAGCGCCACGTCCCGCGAGTTGCAGAGACTATCAGCATCCTTTGTACCAGTATGTATTATTTTCCGTGCTTGGGCACGCGTTTGTGTTGTATTTGGATCTCTTTGTATGTATATTGGCTCTCACAGGACATGTGATTATGTATGGAGTCTGTAGTGTTTTGATTACAGATTCAGTCTTAGTTATCCGCATTTGGTGTATATATCCTGTCAGCCTTGCTTTTGTTGTCTGTGTGTCATTTTGGCTGCTTGTGTATGATATTATTGACCTCCTGAGTAGATTCTGATATTATATACACTTGCCGCGTCCCGGGGACGCCTGGGGCGTGACAAAAAGGTGGTATCAGAGCCTGGTCCTGTCAGAGCCAATAGTCTTCTTTCGTAGAGATGAGTCCTAGGATTTTGATATGGGTATTCTGATCCTAGAGTCTGGTTTTCTTAGGATTGCTGATATGTCTCCTCGTGGAGGACGGCGCGGACATGGTCCCTCTCGACCTTTGGAGGTTTTCGGACCTGCTAGAGGCAAGGATGCTACTGGAGAGTCCACGGCTGTGAGGCCAGGATCGGCGCAGGAGCCTCCCGCACGGGAACGTGCGTTCGCTCGGATAGCGGATTCGGTGGAGACTCGGATCAAGGCACTGGAGGCGCAGACCAGAGCGTTGGTAGAGCAAGCGCGGGAGATCCGGGAGCTGAGGGCGGCCCGTGATGCAGTTCCACAGGTCCCCTTGGTAGCAGATCCGTCTGTGGTACCCGAAGTACCCCCAGTCCCCGTGGTGATTCCAGCGGTGAGAGTTCAGGATCCCCTAGTGAGGGAGGTGGAGCTAGAGGCTGCAGCGCGAGTATTGAGTGTGGTTGTTCGAATTGAAGAGGCTGGGTTGTAGCCGTCCTGGCAGGAGGCTCTCATCGTAGGTACCGCCGATGCAGTCGGAGGGGAGTGTGTCAGGTAGGGGCTAACCCGGAAATGGATTAATGGATGGTGCCGCGAGCGTGGAATCGCTCTCCCCTTCGTCGGATCCGCGTAGTACAGCCCCAGCGTTAGACAGGCTCCCGGTCAGAGGACCAGGCGAGCTACGGAGCGGGGAGAGGCTACCGGTGGACCAGGGGTAGAGAGCAGTCTAAGTCTCTCCCAAAGTCCCAAAATGTCTCCTTTCGGGAGTGAGGGTGTGGATGAGGCGAAGACGGTCGCTCGTGACCAAATGATTTATTCGACCATTCCCGATGATGTTGGGTTCGGTCCTGTAATGGATGATGTCGCGAGTATGGTGTCGTTCTCCCCTTCGTTGGACCCGAGTAGGGACTCCTCAGCGTTAGAGAGGCCTTCCTGACAGAGGGCTCCCCTCAGTAAGCACCTCCTGATTTGGTTTCGGACGGTGCTGAATTGTGGGAGCGGACCAGGCGGCCTACGGTGTGGAGGAGAGGCTACCGGTGGACCAGGGGTAGAGAGCAGTCTAAATCTCTCCCAAAGTCCCAATATGTCTCCTGATAGGAGTGAGGGTGTGGATGAGACAAGGACGCGTCAACTCGTGACCCAAATTGCTGTTCGACCATTCCCACGGAGGTTGGGTCCGGTCTTGAGAAGGATGTTGAATGACATCGTTGGGTGATCATCTAGAGGTAGATGATCCGGTGAGGTTGGTAATGTTCTTTAAGAATGATGTCTTCTACTAGCGTTCCTTTCTGGATTAAGGGGCCTTGTGAGGTCGGCGTTGAAACCCGGGCTAGGGTACTTCGTGTTCCTTGTTTGGTTGTCGGGGTATCCTATATCGGGATTTCATGCTGTTTCCCGAGGTTTCTTTTCCCAGGTAAGGGATACCATGGAAGCATCAGATGGATGGTGGATCAAATGTGAGTTTTGGTTAGAGGTTAAGGCCTTTTGGGCTGGGTGAATTCTGGTAAAGGCATATCTGTGGACCCGGGCAAGACGCTCGTCGCGTCAAATTGGCGCCGACCGTCGAACCCCGCAGGATTCGGAGCTTCCCGAGTTTAGCAGGTTATTGTAGGAAGCTTGACGAGGGACTCTCGAAGATAGCTGTTCCTCTTAACCGCCTTACTCGGAGGGATATCCGGTTCGAGTGGTCCCCTTCTTGCGAGGAGAGCTTCCTGGAGTTTACTCGGAGGCTCACCTTAGCGCCAGTTCTTACCTTCCGTCTGGGAGGGGTGGGTTCGCAGTTTGCTCTGACGCATCGCGATTGGGTGTGGTGATGCGTTCGATCGGAACCAGGTGCGTCCTATTGCAGCTCAGTGGGCGATCGCTAGTGGACAGGGTTCCATAGTGGCATCTGGAGTCGCTTCGATAAATCATTATGTGTTGTAGCTGCCCGGTTGAGGCCAGAGCCCTACGAGGTGCTCCCAGATGCTATGCTTGTTGGTGCGCCCATATGGCAGAGATAGCGGGCTTGGGAGGCTACCAGGTAGAGGCCACACCGGGAGAGTGCTGCTAAATGATGACGAAAGCATGGACTCCCGTGATGAATCTGCCCATGAGTGCAGGATGCCGGAGTTCCAATGGTTGTGATGAGCGGCCTATCTCTGGCGGCATGTAAGCACAGTTGTAGATACTGTCGCGTTTTGCCCCACATTGGTCGCAAATAAGGAGGCGCGATGCTAGCGTTCGTGATGGGACTTGACCGCCATATCAGATAGATGACGTTGCATAGGCATTGTCGAGGTCCGACGACCCCTTATTGCATGTCTCGTGGATTAAGTGCGGTTAAGCGGCTTACCGAGCGTGTAAGTGTTATCATGAGCGCCAGCCATGCTCGAAGAGCAGAATCCGAACTTGATTGTTCATGGTGTTGTTTTGATCTCCCCGTGGAGGTAGAAGATCAATTACCTTTGTCGCGAATGGATGATCTATTTGACCAGCTCTGAGAGCGAGTGCCTGCTATTAGATCGATCTTCGCCCAAGGGTACCACAAGTTGGAGATCCGAGAGTGGGACATCCCGTAGATGGCCTTTCGTGACCGTTCAGGCACTACGAGTTTTAAGTACTGCCGTCGGGGTGGACGAATGCGCCGGATGCCTTCGTGGATCTCGAAAGTTTTATTGGGTTTCCGAGGACTACTTTGGGGTAGTCTTTGTTGAGTTGCTGTGGTGTGATGATAAGATGATGTGGGTGACCTTGTTTCCCCAGGTTGGCATGCCCTCAGGCAAAGTTCGAGATTCATCATCGCGTGAAAAGCGTCAGTCCATCAAGATTCCTCAGTGGGCGTGAGAATGGGTTGTCAGGGATTGTTGCAGACTCGTTAATGTCACGTTCGGGTCACGACGCCGTCTGGGTGATCATTGACCGACTGACTAAGTCCGCGACTCCCTCCCTATCAGACTGATTGAGTCTCTGGACGTCTTGACGTGGGTTTCCACCTTCGCGATTGTTCGTCTTCATGGCACTCCAGTCGGCGCTATTTTCGGTTGAGACGCGAGGGTTACTTTGAGGTTGTGGCGCAGCCTTAGGCGCGAGCCTCCATTTAAGTATAGCGTTTCATCGCCGATGGACAGCCAGTCAATGAGGGCGATTCGAACCTTGGAGGACATGCTATGTGCCTGCGTGCTCGATGTTGAGGGCAGTTGGGTGAGGCACCACCAATTGTTGGGGTATGCCTGTAAGCGACTGCCATTCGAGCACCCGGATGGATCGGTGATGGGCACTCTACAGGCGCAGTTCCATACCTCCCTTGTGTTGGGACGGTAGTGGAGCGCCAGTTGGAGGGGCCATAAGTTAGTTGTTTGACCTCGCGGTGGCCGGGTTGGTTAGGGTGTACATCTGCACCTCCCAGAACCGACAGAAGGGCTACCCGGGTCATCGTCGCCAGAAGCTTACCTTCGGGTTTGGCGACCATAATTGCAAGGAAGTGTCCTGGTTTAAGGGCATCCTCTGTTTCGACGTTCGGGCAAGCCGAGTTGCTCTTTAATGGGACCTTGTTCTCGTCATTGAGTGGATTGGGGAGGTGGCTTATCATGTAGCCTTTCCCCCGCAGCTGGTTCGTGCCCACGACGTCGTCCTTGTCCCATGGCCAAGGCGTTATGTCCACGATCCTGCTCACGTCATCCCGTTCGAGCCGCTTGTCTCTGAGCCGGACAGTCATTCGTGGAGCAGTCGATTGAGATCATGGACCGCCGCGTGAGGAGGCTCTGCACCAAGACCGTCCAGCTGGTCGAGGTGCGATGGCAGCACCGTTCCGGTGTAAGGACACATGGAAGCTCATGGATGCCAGGTGTGACGCATCTTTTCCCCTCCTAGATGTTTTTGCATATTTTGTGGACAAAATTTCCTAAGGGGGGAAGAATGTTATATATGTGTCACTTTTTAGCCTGCTGGTAACCGTTGGAGCATTTCTGGCAGTTTTAAAATTTTTAGGGTTTTTCGATCGGAACCGCATAATTTCAGACTGTTAGCTATCGTCTGAGCTAGAGGACTCCGATTGAAAATCTAATTGCATATTTGGTGTCCTGGTGCCATTTTAGACCTCTCACGAAAATTTCATCGAATTCTGGCATCGTTTGCAAAAATTTCGCAGTTCCGGGGCGTATCCGGGTTTTTAAGTCGCACATTACATAAATGGAATCTAAAAATTTGAAATCACTATTCATCATCCCTCCCGACGTGATCTCTCTCTCTCCCCTTCTCCGTTTTTCTTCCGTTTGAGCCCCCTCCACCCCTCAAAATCGAAAACCCAAAGCACGGGAAGTGTAGATCGGGTCCCGATCTACACACCGGTGTCTTCAAATCCGAATTCCGACGACTTTAGCCTCCCCGACCTCCCCTTTTCGTCCTCTGATTTGGCCCATTCCGAGGGACAAGCTAGATCGGGGCGTGAGAAGGCTTTTGGGAAGGGTTTCGGCGCGTGGAGATCCACCGGACGCCTCTTCCTCCCCTCGGTAAGCCTCCTTTCCCTCTTTTTCTTGCTTAGATGAATGCTAGGGAGGGGTTTTGTGTTTGGGGGTGGTCGGCGGCAGTGGGGTGGTCGGAGGGTGGTCGGAGTGGTTGGAGGTGGTCGGTGGTCAAGGGAGGGTGGTGGTGGCGCTCGGGCAGGGCAGGTCGTCCGGGCCAAGCAGCAGCAGCAGCAGCAGCAGCCCAGGCGGCGCCAGGTCGGGTGCGCGCGGGCAGGCGCGCGTGCGTGCGCGGGCGCGCGTACGCGCGGCGTGCGCGCGAGGGCGCGCGGGCCTGGTGCAGGGTGCTGGCCGGTGCTGGGCGAGCAGAGGGCGGTGCTGGGCGAGCAGAGGCCGGTGCTGGGCGAGGGCTGGTGCTGCGCGAGCTGGGCGGCTGATGCGCGTGGAGCAGGTCGCGCGGGTGCGCGGATGGCGTGCGTGAGGCCGTGGCGTGCGCGAGGCCGTGGCTGAGGGTGCGGATAGCGTGCGCGGAGGCCGCGGCGAGGCCGTGGCGGTGCGCGGAGGGCGCGGTGAGGCCGCGGTGGTGCGTGCGAGGTGCGCGCGAGGTGCGGCAAGGTGTGCGAGGTGCGTGCGAGGTGCGCGCGAGGTGCGGCAAGGTGTGCGAGGTGCGTGCGAGGTGCGCGCGAGGTGCGGCAAGGCGTGCGAGGTGCGCGCGAGGTGCGGCAAGGTGTGCGAGGTGCGTGCGAGGTGCGCGCGAGGTGTGGCAAGGCGTGCGAGGTGCGCGCGGGGTGCGCGCGGGGTGGGGCGCTGCGCGCGGGGGCGTGCGGGGTGCCCCGGGAAGCTCGGCGGTGTGTCTCGGCGGCGGGCAGGGGCCTGGCGGTGCGCGGGGTGCGCGGGCCGAGGCGCGGCGGTGCGCCCGGGCGGTCGGGTGGCCGTGCGGGTGGTGGCCGGCCGTGCGGGTGGTTGCCGGGGGGTGTTGGGTGTCTATTTGTGTGTGTTATGCATTTTTGGGGTTATTATGGATTTAATACTAACCAGTGAATGTCTGTCTTGCAGATCTAGACGGACGGTCGCGCGTCGACCCAGATACTGGTGAGTGGGACAATCCAACCCAGTAGAGAGGGGTCATACGCATTTGGGCGTATACCGACCTCTCCTGGGGCACCTTGGATGAATATTGACCATGTGTAATATGTATATCATGCGAGCATGATTAAATTGTAGAATGCATGTTACCCTAGATTTTGCATATTAGGGACTTGCACCCTTAGGATATGTATATGAGCCATGCAGCATGTCCCCTGGTTCCTTGTTAGGAAGCCCGACCGATGCATGTGCCCTACTAGTTTATTTATTAAATTAAAGGCTAGTATTTGTTGAATCGCATGTTATGGTGATTATTTTAGGGGAGGGGCCTTGCGAGGACAGCGGTGAGACCCGGGTTAGGGTACACCGTGTTCCTTGTTTGGTTGTCGGAGTGTCCTATAACGGGAACTCACGCTGCCCTCCCGAGTTGCTTTCCCCCAAGAATATTTCACCCTGATATAACCTTATGCATGTTCCCCGCATCGTAGTTATGCGCCCTGGTGGGTTCTGAGGAATTCAGAACATTAGTGTTGTTATAATGTGCTATCTGCGGATCCAAGTGGATCATATGCGATGGTTAGGCTGTTCTGTTCCCTTCGTTGGATCCGGTAGAGACTACCCCAGCGTTAGACAGGGCCTTCCTGACAGAGGGCTCCCATTAGTAGGCACCTCCTGATTTTGGACGGACTGTGCTGAATGTGGGAGTAGACCAGGCGGCCTACGGAGTGGAGGAGAGACTATCGGTGGACCAAGGGTGACCAACAGCCTAGTCAGTCCCAAAATCCTATGTCACCCATTGAAGGGTGAGGGTGAGGGTGTAGTGGGTTGGCGATGAACGACCCACTGGAGTTGTGATTGGATGCTTGTAAGTCCCAAAATCCTGTGTCACCCATTGAAGGGTGAGGGTGAGGGTGTGGCGGGTTGGCGGAAGCGACCCGTTGGTTTTTGGTGCAGTTAGTCCCAATATCCTATGTCACCCGTGGTAGGGTGAGGGTGAGGGTGTAGTGGGTTGGCGATGAGCGACCTACTGGATTTGTGAATGGATTATTATCAGTCCCAATAGCCTATGTCACCCATTGATGGGTGAGGGTGAGGGTGTGGTGGTTCGGCGAAGTACGAATCACTGGATCATGTTGTTAGGTCTTAGAGGCTGGATAAATAATGGAATTGTGGTAAATATTGTCTGTGATGCATGGGTTGTGCCGTTCACTGAGCGTGTGGCTCACCCCTCGCACAATATTTTTCTACAGTGTCATCTGAGTCGGATCTGGAGGAGGAGCTCCCCGAGGGATTTCATCAGTAGCGGAGTAGCGCCACGTCCCGCGAGTTGCAGAGGCTATCAGCATCCCTTGTGCCAGTATGTGTTATTTTCTGTGCTTGGGCACGCGTTTGTGTTGTATTTGGACGTCTTTGTATGTATATTGGCTCTCACAGGACATGTGATTATGTATGGAGTCTGTAGTGTGTTTTGATTACAGATTCAGTCATTTGTTATCCGCATTTGGTGTATATATCATGCCAGCCCTGCTTTTATTGTCTGAGTGTCATTCTGGTTGTTTGTGTATGACATATTATTGACCTCCTGTGTAGATTCTGATATTATATATACACTTGCCGCGTCCCGGGGACGCCTGGGGCGTGACAATTTCCCTTTCCCGACAAGGCAGCGGGTGATGCAGGAGTTTGAACAGTTAATGCAGGGGTGTAGATATCGGATTTCAGGAAAAGAAAGAAAGGGGCCCTCTCTTCCTTCCTCTTCGGCCCCTCCGGTGGTTGTGCGTGTGTGGGGGGTTCTTCAGAGGCTCGGATCTAGAGAGCTGCACCTTGGCAGGCTCGGTCGGATCGTCTCTCAGAAGGGGTGGTGGGTTGGTTGTTCGTTCCTGGCTGAGGCGGCCGACGGGTCCTCAGGAGGATTCAGGGGTTGTTGTGATCGCCACCTGCTTTTCTCGAAAAGCAGGAAAAAGTCAGGGTGTTGGATTTGATCGCCTTCGTGGGGAGTTTGTGGGGTCTCCGCTCTGAGACACGGATATGCCGTACACAGAGGTGAAGACAGGGATCCTCTTCTGCTTCAGGAACCTGACTAGAGGAGAATTGAGACTGAAGTGGGCTAGGGAAGGGCCGGCTAGTTGTACTTAGCCGTTTGGTGGGGGGCAGCTAGTTGTGGGTAGCCGCCTGGTGTCTAGTTCAATTAAGGCAGAACCTGGGTAGGGTTTGGTTTTGGTTTTGGCAAAGGTTAAACTGGATTTAACCTGGGTTTTGGAGAGTGGATTTGGAGAGTGGTTTGGTGTAGGAAATGGGTTTCTTTCTCACTTTCTCTCTCAAGGGTTTAAAGTGGTGGTGTGGGGGGTGTAGGCTTGATGGTTGGGAATGGGTTGTTGGAGGTTATTGATGGGTATATATTGGGAATAAATTGATTATGAATGAATGGTTAGAGACCCCCTATTTATAGTGATCCAACCCTCGGACGGGGTTCTTAGCCATCGTGCACGGAGCAGCCTAGCGTCAGTTTCCTTGTGCCTACCGTACCCGTGCTTGGGTAGCTCATCAAATCAAGGGGATAACGCAGACAGAAAGTAAAATAAAGTGTGTTTGATTTGGTGAATTGGATCATTCGAAAGACAAAGATTCTGAAAAAGAACCAGAACTGAAGAAATTTGAACTGAACGGTACTGGAAATTGTGGTAAAACTTCAAGAGAGTTGTGTTTGATCAAGTAAAACTTGGAAATAAACCAATACATGGCTGTTTGTTTTAGAAAACTTGGAAATAAGTGTGTTTGAGAAGCTGGCAGGTAGCGGCTAGTGGTGTTTAGCTGGCAGGGAGGGGCGGCTAGTGGTATTTAGCCATCGGACAGGGGGCGGCTAGACGCGACTAGCCGCCGCCCGTCTGGGGCCCTTATAACCGAAAAAGGACCCTCTCTCTCCCACACGTTTTCAAAAATGGTTCCTCTCCCTCCAACACTTCTTCTTCTCCGTTTGAAACTGAAAAACTTGGTTTTTCTTGTCTTTGATTCACCCTTGATCACTCCTTTCTTCTTTAATTTCGTAGCCATAGTTTCCTTTGGGGTTTTCTTTTTCGTGAAATCGGAGGAGATGACGAAGGGGAAGAGGACGGCTTCGATGATGAAGCGTCTCCGGTCTTCCCGAGAGCAGAGAGGGGTTGTCTCGAGGTCTAGCTCGTTGGAGAGCGACGGGGCGGGGAGGAGGGGCGAGGAGGAGACGACCCAAACGGCAGAGACACCATTGGTGGGCGCGAGTGAGGTCGGGGGCACGCTTTTGGGGGCTGCCCCGGGGGTTGAGAGTGGTTTGATTGGTTACACACGCAAGAGGAGGCGTGGGGATCGACCGGTAGCGGCCGAAGAGGTGGTTTTGGAGGCCGGAGGGTCGGCCAAGGGTGGTATGAGAGGTGAAACAGGGGGTGAGGGGGCTGTCATTAGCGAGGAGACGGCCCGTATCTTGGGTGAGGTATTTGGTGAGGATGAGGGTGGCCTTGGTGATGGTGAGGCTAGTATAGCAGGTGAGGAAGAGGCGAGGAGAGCCTTGGGTGACTATGAGGTGCTGACCTCCGGTGCGGTGGGCACGGAGGAGGGCGGGGGCATTGGGTTTGAGGCCAAACAGGCCATGGGTGCTGAGGGTACTGGCGCGTAGTAGGCCGAGGAGGCCGTGGTTGAGGAGGAGGGGGACGACGACGGGGCGGGGACTCCCGGGGCCACACGAGCCTTGGTATGCCTCTATTTCCTTCTACCTATTACCTTGTTCTAAATGTATACGTTTTGGTGGCATGTATGAAGTGTGTAAGGAGTATATATATATGCGTCTTTTAAATAGGCATGCTTGTTTGTGTATGAAAAATGATCACGGTGGGATTTCATAAGCATGCATTACTTTATGGCTTTATACGATGCTTTATTTATAGAAAATAGGGTGTTTGGTTTTAATACAAGAGATGGTAAAAGGGAATAATAATTTTGTTGTTTCTTTAGATAAGTATGTTTTTTAGATAGTGATAGGATGGTATGTAAGCATGTGTTCATGATTTATGGTGGGAGTGTTATAAGCATGCTTTACATGGCAAGAAGAAAGTGTGTTTATGTAGTTTTAAGTATGGTGAATTTTGATATGTAGATAGACCACAGTGGGAGTGTTTAAAGGGGTAAAAAGAGGTGCATTCATGTTTCATGCTTGCATATGTATATTTAATCCTCTAAGCATGGTTTAGAAATGAAAATTTCGTTTAGGATTCTCACCTTTCGGACGTACTTCCCTCTTCTTCTGTTGTTTCAGCGGCCGAACCGTATTCGAGCCCTCTGGCATGGGACGAAGCGGTGGTATGATGCCCTGAGGCCGGAGGAGAGGAACCTAGTGGATGAAGCGGGCTTTCGCTCCTTCTTTCTGATTGAGCCGTTCCATGTCCACCGCCCTTATCTAGAGGCGTTGGCGGAGAGGTGGGATCCGGAGAGCTGCACATTTATCCTCCCCACTGGTGCGGTGATGCCAACGTTGGAGGACGTTCAGCGGATCACGGGCCTCCCAGTCTTGGGCAAGGTGGTGATAGTGGCTACCAGTCCGGACTACAAGGCGCTCTTTCAGGAGTTGATCGGGGATTGGGAGTACGTGGAGCGCGAGAGGACGTTGAACCGGATCCCTCTCGGACAGCTTTCGAGGCAGTACGGCCTCGGCTCCTTCACGTGGTGTTAGAAGGGCAAGGCTGCGGCCAGTTTTGAGAGGAGGAGGCTGATGATCGAGGTGAGAGAGGCGGCCGCGTGCCCACAGAGGGCTCGGAGGGAGTTGAGGGCGTTCTTCCTCTATTTCTTCGGCCAGGTTCTCTTCTCGACGGCCTCCAACAAGGTCTCCTCTCACTGTCTGTTGCTGATGAGGGACCTAGAGGCCATGGGATGCTTTGCCTGGGGAGCAGCCATGTTGGCTCACCTCTTCGTGGAGTTGTCGAAGAAGGTGAAGAGGGCCGGGGGCAAGAATCTCGGTGACTTTGCAGCGTTTCTACAAGTATAATTGGTGAAGATAGAAATGATTTGATTTAAGTTCATTAACTTCACTTGACTTGGTTTTGACTTTCTTTCTACAGATTTTCGGTTATGAGCACTTCGCCATTGCTCATCCGACCCAGCTGGTCTTTGACCGTGCCCTCCCTTGGGCTATGAGATGGGCGCCTCCAGGGGCTTCTCGCCTGCGTCGCCTTGCGCTATTTTGGGAAGCCTTCCGTGCTTTGAAGGAAGAAGAGGTATATTCTCTTAATTTTCTAGATTGTACTTGATTTTATTGCCTAAGCTCTCTTCCCATGTCTGTTGTAGATGACCTGGAGGCCCTATGCTGAGGAGGAAGTCCCTGAGAAGCTATCGCGGGACATCTAGCTGATCTTCTTCAACGAGGTGGTCTTTCATGCGATCAGCCGGGAAGTCTACCAGCTTGGGTACCACAAGTGGGTGCCAGATCCTCTACCAAAGCGTCCTCAGATCTCGGTGGCTGGAATTCCTCGGGATACAAACCGCCCGAGGAACTATGCAGTGTACGTGTAGAGATAGGTCAAGAGGAGGACCTTGGTTGAGGGTCGAGGTGGTTAGCAGTGAGGAGTACATGGCCTGGTTCCGCCAGGAATATGTCGACATCCTCGAGACTATGGAGGAGGAGATCCCGGATGCCTATGTAAGAAAAATCATTTCTCTTTTCTCTCCCTGCTTCTTCTCTTTGTGTTCTAAATGATGTCTTCTTTTATAGGTTGAGCTGAATGAGTTGGAGAAGAAGCTTGAGACCGCCAACGAGCACCTCCAAGCATGAGCCGGGCAAGTAGAAGGGTTGCGGCCGTAGAGGCGATGCTTGTAGGGCCAAGTTCGGGTCCTTGAGGCTCAAGTGGATGCTCTATCGAGAGCGAGAGCCTACGACGCTTCTTCCTCTTCTGCTCCTCCTCCGACCAGTGCCTCCGATCGAGAGCTCGAGTTGATGAACGAGCTAGGCATGGTCCGTAGCGAGCTCCTGGCTACTCGGATGGAGCTTGATCAGGCGAGGGAGAGGGCCGCGAGGGCTGAGGATGAGGTGGACCTGTTGCGGTCTGAGAGAGGGAGAGATGGACCAGCTGCGGTCCCGCATCCTACAAGGGAGGAGGATTCTTCCATTCTAGGTCGTGAGCGAGACTCCCTTCAGGCTAGAGTGTCGGAGTTGGAGGCATCGGCTGGCGTGCCTGGTGGTTTGATGGGAGATCTGGTCCGTTCTCTCCAGGCAGCCGGGGATAGGGATCGGGAGGCTCTTAGGATCTCGGAGGCGAGGGCACGGGAGTTGGAAGAGAGGTTGAGGGCGGCCGAGGACCGATCCAGGAGCATGGAGGGTCGTCTTCACCAGGGGCTGGAGAGAAGAGATTGGGACATGCAGCAAGTCCACCTTTGGGAGGCCACCATGAGGGGGAAGCTGGTTGGTAGAGGGTCTATGATGGAGGCGGGCCTCGGTCTTCTCCCTCTCGAGCATGACCACTCGGTCTCTACCTCCCTACCCACCGGAGCTTCTTTGAGCAGGGCTCCCCGCCCATTAGTGACTCAGAGCCGCGGGAGATATGCGATGTCACGCCCAGGGCGGCCGTTCCTGAGACGCGACAATATTTATAGTATTAGCTATGAAGTACAAGAGGTCAACAATGACTCCAATAAATAACACACAAGCTGGCAAAACAATGATAACTAATAACTCAACTGAAAAAGAGGAAGCATAAAATATCACAAAGTCTATAAAACAAAAAATATCATTACAGACTTGAATATACAATCAATGTCCTGTGAGAGCCAAGTCTAATCCAAATAAAATACAACATGTGCCACATGCACGATTTACAATACATAAATGACTCTAGGACTGCTGACAGCCTCGCACTCGCCACCCGCCGGAAGAACGCTCCACGCACGTAAGACCACGCCACAGGGAAGCTCCAGCTCCACGCCCAACACTGCCCCTGAAAAGAAACAGTATGCGAGGGGTGAGCTACAAGCTCAGTGAGTGGCTGGAAACCAATCACCATTACAACAGTTCAATGTTAAGGCAATTTCCTTTCAAGGAAAAACATGGGTGGAAACCCAATGGATAACAAGGTCACGCGGCGGCGCGACCAACCTCGCCCTCACCCTCACTCCCGGAGGAAGACTCTTGGGACTTTTGGGGAGAGACCATACCGTTGGTCGAAGAGACGCGGGATTACTGGTCTACACAACACTACTGGATCACCGACCTCACCCTCACCCTCACTCCCGGAGGGAGACTCTTGGGACTTTTGGGGAGAGACCATACCGTTGGTCAAAGAGACGCGGAATTACTGGTCTACACAACACTACTGGATCATCTACATCGAGATAACTGCCCAACGATGTCTTTGAACATCGATACACAACCGGACCCAACAACTATGGGAACGGACGAACAACGAATGGGTCACCCAGCGATGTGTCTTCACCTCATCCTCACCCTCACCCTTTAGAGGTGACATAGAACTTTTAGAAGAGACTTAGACTGCTCTACACCCTTGGTCCACCTGTCACGCCCCAGGGCGGCCGTCCCCGGGACGCGGCAAGTGTATATATGATATCAGTAAACAGGAGTTCAATAACATACTCACACAACAGCTAAAAATGACTACACAGATAAAAGCAGGGCTGACATAATATACACACCAAATGCGGAAGCTAAAAGACTGAATCTGTAATCCAAAAACATATTACAGACTCGATACATAATCAACTGTTCTATGAGAGCCAATATATACAGAGACATCCAAATAATATACAAACACGTACCCAAGCACGGAATATAATACATACAAGCGAAAGGGATGCTGATAGCCTCTGATACTCGCGGGACGTGGAGCTACTCCGCTACTGATGAAGTCCCTCGGGGAGCTCCTCCTCCAGATCAAACTCAGATGACACTGGAGAAAAATATATGCGAGGGGTGAGCCACACGCTCAGTGAACAGCACAACCCATGCATCACAGCTTCTATTAACCACAACCAGATATAATTAATCCACAATCACATTACTCAAGCCACAAAATGGCAACAACAACACAAATCCGGGGGGGGGGGTTCGTCACATCGCCGAACTGCCATATCCTCACCCTCAATAGGTGACCAAAGATGTTGGGACTTAATAGGCTGATAATCATCCTTACACAGTCCAGTGGGTCGCCACATCGCCGGCCCACCATACCCTCACCCTCACCCTCAATAGGTGACCTAGGCTCTTGGGACTGACTAGGCTGTTGGTCACCCTTAGTCCACCGATAGTCTCTCCCCACTCCGTAGGTCGTTTGGCCACTCCCACATTCAGCACAGTCCTTCTACCAAATCAGGAGGCGCCTACTGATGGGAGCCCCTGCACGGGACGACCTTTCCAACGCCGGGGTAGTCTCTACACGGATCCAACGAAGGGAACAGAACAGCCAATCCATCGCATATGATCCACTCGGATCCGCAGACAACACATCCTAACAACTCTGGTGTCATGAATTCTTCAGAATTCCTCCAGGGCGCATAACGAAGATGCGGGGAATATGCATAATGACATTTACTAACAAGGGATGTCATATTAATTATCAACAAGAGTTATAATATTATTGGGACAAGAAACCTTGGGAGGGCAGCATGAGGTCCCGATACAGGACATCCCGACAACCAAACAAGGAACACGGAGTATCCTAACCCGGGTCTCAATGTTGACCTCGCAAGGCCCCTCCCTAGAATATTATACAAGGCATGCTAACATTTAATTTAATAATCAAACTAATAGGACGCATGCGTAGGCCGAGGCTTTCCTAGCATGAAAACATGGTGCATGGCTCTTACACATAATCCTAAGGGTGCAAGTCCCTAACATAAAAGTCTAGAGTAGCATGCATACTAAATTTAATCATGAATCTCATGGATTATACATTACAACAGTTAATATAAATCCATGGTGCCCCAGGGGAGGACGGTACACGCCCAAGTGCGTACAACGCCTCCCTACTGGGTTGGATTGTCCCACTCACCGGTATCTGGGTCGTCGCGCGACCATCCGTCAAGATCTGCAAGACAGGTATTTAACTTGGTGAGTTAAAATCCTTAAATACCACAAAATACACAAAATACTCTAAAAATACCCAACACTCGGGCAAACGTACATACGGCCCATACGCACGCTAGCCCGAGCACTCCGGCTCACTCCCGCCCCACCGGCAACCACCCGCACGGCCACCCACCCTCGGATGCGCCGCCGCGCCTCCGCCCGCACACCCAGGCGCCCTGTCGAGCCCCTGCCCGCATGCCTGGACACGCCGCCGAGCCTCCCGGGTGCACCACGCGCCCTCTGCGCACCGCCGCAGAAGCCCGCGTGCACCACGCGCCGACCCGCCTCGCCCCGCGCGCACACCGCACGCCCGCGCGCCCAGCGTCTCGCCCCGCGCGCACCACCCGCCTCGCCCCGCGTGCACCACGCGCGCCCACCCGCTCGCACCCACTGCCCTCCTCACCGCGCACACGCCTGCGCCTCTGCCCAGCGCCCCGCGCGCATGCTCCTCTGCGGTGCCCAGCGCCCAGCGCTCAGCACCCGCGACCAGCTTCCAGCGCTCAGCGCCCAGCACCTGGGACCCTCACCCAGCGCCCACGCGCACGCCCGCGCAACACGCGCCCAGCGCGCCTGCCAGCCAGCCCGCGCTGCCTGCCTGCGCGCATCGCCGAGTGGCCCGAGCACCGCTCGCTGCACGCCCGGCCACTGCTCGCCTGATGCCCGAGCACCGCCTGCGCGCTCAGCCTGCCTGCCCGGCCTGCCAGCGCGCACCGCCAAGCCATCCTACCCGAACTAGCCCTGCCAGCCTACCCAGCTAGCCCCGCACGCCCAGCACCCAGCACGCTCAGCGCCAACCCGAGCGCACGCCCGCGCGCATGTCCGCGCGCGCACGCACGCGCGCCCTGCCGCTGCACGCCTGCTGCGCCTGCCGGAGCGCCTGCTGCCCGGGACTGCAACCCCCTTCTGTCCGAGCACCTCCACCACCAACCGCCGGCCTTCCACGGCCTCCGACCGCCCCCAACCGCCTCCGACAGCCACCCACAGCCGCCGACCACCACCCAACCTCAAATCCCCCCCTCCCCTGGCATACATCTAAGCAAGGAAAGAGAAGAAAAAGACCTTACCAAGGGGAGGAAGGGAAGTCCGGTTGCTCTCCGCGCACCGAAACCTTTCCCCAAAGGCTTCCAACGCCCGGATCTCTCTTGGCCCTCGAATTGGCCCAAAACAGAGGAGAAGAGAGGGCGGATGGAAGGGCAAAACTCGCCGGAATCCGGATTTGAAAGCACCGGGGTGTAGATCGGGACCCGATCTACACTTCCTATGCTTTAGGTTTTGGGTTTGAGGGCTCTAAGGGGCTCAAATGGAAGAAAAGGAGAGAGGGGAGAGAGAGAAAGCTTTTGGTAGGGATGATGAATAGTGACAATCAAATTTTAGATTTCACTTATATAGCAAGTCACTTAAAATACCCGGATACGCCCCGGAACTGTGAAATTTCGGAAACGTTACCGGAATTCGATGAAATTTTCGTGAGAGGCCTAAAATGGCACCAGGACACCAAATATGCAGTTAGATTTCCAATCGGAGTCCTCTAACTCAGGACGATAGCTAACAGTCCAAAAATTAGCGGTTCCGATCGAAAACCGAAAAAAATGAAAAACTGCCAGAACGCTCCAACGGTTACCAGCAGGCTAAAAGTGACACATATATAACATTCTTCCCCCTTAGGAAATTTTGTCCTCAAAATATGCAAAAACATCTAGGAGGGGAAAAGATGCGGATACGCGTCACACCTGGCATCCTTGAGCTCCCAAGTGTCCTCGACCCCGGAACGGTGCTGCTATCGCACCTCGACCAACTGGACGGTCTTGGTGCAGAGCCTCCTCACGCGGCGGTCCATGATCACATACAACTGCTCCACGAATGACTGTCCGGCTCAGAGACGAGCGGCTCGAACGGGATGACGTGAGCAGGATCGTGGACACACCTTTACCCAACTGCGAACCCACCCCTCCAAGACGGAAGGGTAAGAATTGGCGCTGAGGTGAGCCTCCGAGTAAACTCCAGGAAGCTCTCCTCGCAAGACGGGGACCACTCGAACCGGACATCCTTCCGAGTAAGGCGGTTAAGAGGAACAGCTATCTTCGAGAGTCCCTCGTCAAACCTCCTGCAATAACCCGCCAAACTTGGGAAGCTCCGAATCCTTGCGGGGTTCGACGGCCTATGCCAATTCGACATAGCAAGCGTCTTACCCGGGTCCACAGATATACCTTCACCACAATCACATAGCCCAGAAAGGCCATAAGCTCCATCCAAACTCGCACTTGATCCATCACCAGCTGATGCTTCCAGAGTATCCCTTGACTGGGAAAGGAAGTCTTGGGAGAGCAGCATGAGGTCCCGATATAGGATACCCCGACAACCAAACAAGGAACACGAAGTACCCTAGCCCGGGTCTCAACGCTGACCTCACACGGCCCCTTAAACCAGAAAAGGAACACTAGAAGAAGACATCACTCTTAAAGAACATTACCAATCTCACCGGATCATCTATATCTAGATAATCACCCACCGATAGCCTTCAACCTCCATCACAAGACCGGACCCAACATCCGTGGGAATGGTCGAACAACAATTGGGTCACGAGGCGACGCGTCTTTGTCTCATCCACACCCTCACTCCCATCAGGAGACATATTGGGACTTGGGAGAGACTTAGACTGCTCTTCACCCCTGGTCCACCGGTAGCTTCTCCTCCACACCGTAGGCCGCCTGGTCCGCTCCCACAATTCAGCACAGTCCGAAACCAAATCAGGAGGTGCCTACTGATGGGAGCCCTCTGTCAGGAAGGCCTCTCTAACGCTGAGGAGTCCCTACTCGGGTCCAACGAAGGGGAGAACGATTCCACGCTCGCGACATCATCCATTAATCCATTTCCGGGTTAGCCCCTACCTGGCATACTCCCACGATCAGTACCCCTCCGACTGCATCGGCGGTACCTACGGATGAGAGCCTCCTGCCAGGACGGCTACAACCCGGCCTCTTTAACTCGAACAACCACACTCCTTACCCACTCAACGAGACATCACACACATGCTTAACCGCAATCAACACACATATATTCATAGGGAGCTGGGAAAACAAAACATTACCTCGAATCATGACGCCCGGAACCTGCGCCTCCTCGGCCGAAAGCGCTGCAACTCTGCCTTGAACAAACTGCGGCTGAGGAGTAGGGGCACGCCTCACCGGCTGCACTGGCTGCCTCCACTGGTCAACTCGACCACCCTGTGGCTGCTGCTGACACTGGCGTGGAAGCTGCTGCTGTAAGAACTGCGGCTGCTGAGGTAGCACTCGGGGTCGGCCAGCATCAGGGCAATTGTACCTGATATGCCCGATGCGCTGACAATGGAAGCAGCGCCGCCTCTCTGGCTGCATGGACTGGATGGGAACTGCCGCAATGGGTGCCGGATCCCACACTGGCACCGCATCTGCTGGAGGAGAGGCAGCCGCGGTCTGATCAAAGTTGGGCCTCTTACTCTTGCGCTGCCCCTGGTCCCGACTCCCGGAAGGACCCTGATCTGCAGATGGGGTCGGAACCCTCACGAGGATCCCGAGGTCTCGCTCGACTGTCTTCGCCCGAGACACCAAGTCTGAGAACCTCGAGAAAGCCTGGGAGGAGACATGCACCCGAATGGCGCTGCAGAGACCAAGCTCGAAACGGCGGCACCTCGCCTCTTCGTCCATCACCAAAGCTGGAGCGAATCTGGATAACCTCGTGAAGCGCGTGGAGTAGTCGGCGACAGACATAGAGCCCTGCGTCAACCGCTCAAACTCCTGCATCACGATCTGCCGGGTCGAGAACGGGAAGTACTCCTCCAGGAAATACCTCTGAAATCCTGCCCATGAAAGCTGCTCCAATCCCTCGCGGATGTCCACCACTCGGGTAGCCCACCAGTCGGCAGCGCTACCCTTCAGCATGAAGGTGGTCAGGGAGACTCGCTGGCGATCGGTGCAAAGCATGGTCGAGAAGATCACCTCCACCTCCATCAACCATCGCTCTGGGGCAAGGGGATCCGCCGACTGGCCATAGAACTCGGGAGGACGGAGCTTTAGAAAGGCTGCGAGGCCACTCTGCTGCACCCGCGCTGCAGCCTCCAGCTCCACCTCCCTCGCCGGGGGATCCTGAACCCTCACCGCCGGAATCGCAACGGGAATTGGGGGTACTTCGGGTACCGCAGGCGGATCTGCCACCAAGGGGACCTGTGGAACTGCATCACGGGCCGCCCTCAGCTCCTGGATCTCCCGCGCCTGCTCTGCCAACACTCTGGTCTGGGCCTCCAGTGCCCTGGTCTGAGTCTCCACTAAATCCGCTAATCGAGCGAACGCACGTTCCCATGCGGGAGGCTCCTGCGCCGATCCTGGCCTCACAGCCGTGGACTCTCCAGTAGCATCCTCGCCTCTAGTAGGTCCGGAAACCTCCAAAGGTCGAGAGGGACCATGTCCGCGCCGTCCTCTGCGAGGAGGCATATCAGCAACCTAAGAAAACCAGACACTAGGATCAGAATACACATATAGAAATTCTAGGACTCATCTCTACGAAAAGAAGACCATTGGCTCTGACAGGACCAAGCTCTGATACCAACTTTTGTCACGCCCCAGGGCCGGCCGACCCCGGGACGCGGCAAGTGTATATATGATATCAGTAAACAGGAGTTCAATAACATACTCACACAACAGCTAAAAATGACTACACAGATAAAAGCAGGGCTGACATAATATATACACCAAAAGCGGAAGCTAAAAGACTGAATCTGTAATCCAAAAACATATTACAGACTCGATACATAATCAACTGTCCTGTGAGAGCCAATATATACAAAGACATCCAAATAATACACAAACACGTGCCCAAGCACGGAATATAATACATACAAGCAAAAGGGATGCTGATAGCCTCTGATACTCGCAGGACGTGGCGCTACTCCGCTACTGATGAAGTCCCTCGGGGAGCTCCTCCTCCAGATCTGACTCAGATGACACTGGAGAAAAATATTATGCGAGGGGTGAGCCACACGCTCAGTGAACAGCACAACCCATGCATCACAGCTTATATTAACCACAACCAGATATAATTAATCCACAATCACATTACTCAAGCCACAAAATGGCAACAACAACACAAATCCGAGGGGGGTTCATCACATCGCCGAACCGCCATACCCTCAATGTGTGACCAAGGATGTTGGGACTTAATAGGCTGATAATCATCCTTACACAATCCAACGGGTTGCCACATCGTCGGCCCACCATACCCTCACCCTCACCCTCAATAGGTGACCTAGGCTCTTGGGACTGACTAGGCTGTTGGTCACCCTTAGTCCACCGATAGTCTCTCCCCACTCCGTAGGTCGTTTGGCCACTCCCACATTCAGCACAGTCCTTCTACCAAATCAGGAGGCGCCTACTGATGGGAGCCCCTGCACGGGACGACCTTTCCAACGCCGGGGTAGTCTTTACACGGATCCAACGAAGGGAACAGAACAGCCTATCCATCGCATATGATCCACTCGGATCCGCAGACAACACATCCTAACAACTCTGGTGTCATGAATTCTTCAGAATTCCACCAGGGCGCATAACCAAGATCCGGGGAATATGCATAATGACATTTACTAACAAGGATGTCATATTAATTATCAACAAAAGTTATAATATTATTGGGACAAGAAACCTTGGGAGGGCAGCATGAGGTCCCGATACAGGACATCCCGACAACCAAACAAGGAACACGGAGTACCCTAACCCGGGTCTCAATGTTGACCTCGCAAGGCCCCTCCCTATAATATTATACAAGGCATGCTAACAT
This sequence comes from Acorus gramineus, assembly GCA_030737835.1. NCBI lineage: Eukaryota > Viridiplantae > Streptophyta > Magnoliopsida > Acorales > Acoraceae > Acorus > Acorus gramineus. Next base: position 309,000 of record JAUJYN010000046.1, read on the forward strand.
TTAATTTAATAATCAAACTAATAGGACGCATGCATAGGCCGAGGCTTCCTAGCATGGGAACATGGTGCATGCTCTTACACATAATCCTAAGGGTGCAAGTCCCTAACATACAAGTCTAGGGTAGCATGCATAATAAATTTAATCATGAATCTCATGGATTATACATTACAACAGTTAATATAAATCCATGGTGCCCCAGGGGAGGACGGTACACGCCCAAGTGCGTATAGCGCCTCCCAACTGGGTTGGATTGTCCCACTCACCGGTCTTTGGGTCGTCGCGCGACCGTCCGTCAAGATCTGCAAGACAGGTATTTAACTTGGTGAGTAAAATCCTCAAATACCTCAAAATACACAAGAATACTCTAAAAATACCCAACACCCGGGCAAACGTACATACGGCCCGTACCCACGCTAGCCCGAGCACTCCGGCTCACTCCCGCCCCACCGGCAACCACCCGCACGGCCACCCGCCCTCGGATGCGCCGCCGCGCCTCCGCCCGCACACCCAGGCGCCCTGCCGAGCCCCTGCCCGCATGCCTGGACACGCCGCCGAGCCTCTCGGGTGCACCACGCGCCCTTTGCGCCCCGCCGCAGAAGCCCGCGCGCACCCCGAACGCCCCGCGCTGACCGGCGAGCACACCGCACGCCCCGCGCGCCCAGCGCCTCGCCCCGCGCGCACCCCGAGCGCACCTCCAGCCCCGCTCAGCGCGCACTCCGCGCGCACCACCAGCCTCGCCCCGCGCACACCACGCGCGCCCACCCGCTCGCACCCACTGTCGTCCTCACCGCGCGCACGCCTGCGCCTCTGCCCAGCGCCCCGCGCGCATGCTCCTCTGCGGTGCCCAGCGCCCAGCGCTCAGCACCCACGACCAGCTCCCAGCGCTCAGCGCCCAGCACCCGGGACCCTCACCCAGCGCCCACGCGCACGCCCGGGCAACACGCGCCCAGTGCGCCTGCCAGCCTGCCCGCGCTGCCTGCCTGCGCGCATCGCCGAGTGGCCCGAGCACCGCTCGCCTGCACGCCCAGCCACTGCTCGCCTGATGCCCGAGCACCGCCTGCCCTGCTCGCCTGCGCGCTCAGCCTGCCTGCCCGGCCTGCCAGCGCGCACCGCCCAGCCATCCTACCCGAGCTAACCCTGCCAGCCTACCCAGCTTGCCTAGCACGCCCAGCACCCAGCACGCCCAGCGCCAACCCGAGCGCACGCCCGCGCGCGCGCCCTGCCATTGGACGCCTACTGCGCCTGCCTATGCGCCTGCTGCCCGGGACTGCAACCCCCTTCTGTCCGAGCACCTCCACCACCAACCGCCGGCCTTCCACGGCCTCTGACCGCCCCCAACCGCCTCCGACAGCCACCCACAGACGCCGACCACCACCCAACGTCAAATCCCCCCCTGAACTTTTGGTAGGGATGATGAATAGTGCCAAACAAGATTTTAGATTTCATTTATATAGTGAGTCACTTAAAAACCCGGATACGCCCCAGAACTGTGAAATTTCAGAAACGTTACCGAAATTCGATGAAATTTTCGTGAGAGGCCTAAAATGGCACCAGGACACCAAATATGCAGTTAGATTTCCAATCGGAGTCCCCTAACTCAGGACGATAGCTAACAGTCCAAAAATTAGCGGTTCCGATCGAAAATCAAAAAAAATGAAAAACTGCCAGAACGCTCTAACGGTTACCAACAGGCTAAAAGTGACACATATATAACACCACCGGTAGGCCTTTCCCCACGTAGACTCTACCTGGTATACTCCCACGATTAGTACGCTTACGAACGCATCGGTGGTACCTACGGATGGGAGCCCTCTGTCAGGATAGTTTTCCAACGCCGGGGAGTTCCTACATCAGATCCAACGAAGGGGAGAACGATTTCGCACTCGCAATATCATTTGTTAGCCCTCTCTCGGGTAGCCTCTACCTGGTATACTCTCACGATCAGTACGTTCCCGAACGCATCGGTAGTACCTACGGATGGGAGCCCTCTATCAGGACAGCTACAACCCGGGCCGCTTCAACGCGGACGACATTGGGAGGAAACACTCCATGTTCGCAAAGCGAACCCAATGGAAAAACAACTACTCTCGATAATCACATATTGATGATATCGAATACTATTGTACTCCCACACGGTTGCGTCGCTCGGACACAAGGGGTTGCCTCTGCTCTCACGCAGAAATAAGCCCAAGGCACATAACCCAACAAGCGGTTCATATACACGCCTAGCACGGGTAGGCCTAGCTTAATGCCACAACTACCGGCTTAACAAAACCGATAAGATAATGAACTCTCCTGAACTCCAAACGAGTGCATCGCTCGGATGCACGGGGGCGATTACATCGCTAGCGCTCTAACTAATAAGGTACAACCCGACAACGGGTCATACCCACGCCTATTTTAGATAGGCCTAATCAGTTTTAACATGCGCATATATATCCAAGAGAATTATATCTTAGTTATGTACATGAACTACATGCACGATAACCTATCAAATAATTATAGGGATACTCCCTAACATGGATTTACATCATAAACAACAAATCATACAACATGCATACATGGTCATTAATCATATAAGAAAACTCAAGGCATAACATAAGCATGCGTTGGATATCACCAACTTAAAAGGGGAGGCTCAAGTGCGATCTCGCGCACTAACAGGTACGTGCCAATATTCCAAACGAACCAGAGGCGAGTAAGAAATCGCATCTGCTTACTCAGTTTGTGCAGAGGGAGAGGGAGAGAAAGAGATCATAATCTCTTGAAGATGGTCATAGCTTTGCCCCATTAGCATGGGCGCAATAACTACACCATGCCCTCAAGTCATATAGCAAAGGAATATTAGGCAGGTGCCCGTTATTAACCCAGACATAATCATGCTGGATATTCCAATTAACAGGGTTGGAGTAGTATTACAATACTACCTAAGGCATGCCCTATTCTATACATCCATACACATTACAGAAATACATGCCCATACTGGAGGGGCGTATGCGATACAGTCATTCATTCATGGATACAATACATGCAATATAAGCCTAGCATGCAAGATATCTAACATATTTTAGTTGAAGCATGGCCATACTACTTATCTACACACGTAGTATAGCTAGGATGCCCCATCGATGCGCGACGCACGACTACGTGCGACGAGCGCATCTCGAGGGGGGGGGGGTTGGATCAAACCACTCACTGCAACCCAGATCGCCGCGCGTCCGGTCTAAGAGATCTGCAAGACACAACCAATGATCCACAATTAAATATGGAACCTCCTACCACACATGTAAGCCTACTTCATGAAGACCCCAACTCCTGATACTTCCATATTATCACACACAACACATGCAAACAACTCCTTGACACACAACCGAGCAAAACTGCCAAACCTGCTGCAACCAGCCCTACTAATATGATCTCCACAGTACCCAATACACTTCCACAAATTATGAAATAAATCATGCACATTCTCTTATATGCTGGGATCATAATCCATGAAGACATTAGAACCTAATTTTTCCTCTACAAGCCCAAAACAAATTATTTCTAGAAGCAGGTCAATTCCTACGCGAATCTGGACAGGCCATGCAAAACTGGTTCTAACTTACACATCAGATATCATAATGACCCCAAATTTCATATATAAGAACTAGCCACATAGATGATCATATCATATGAAGACATAATCCTAGAGTGCTGCCTTACCAAAACAGAGGGAGGGAAATGGGGAGATGCGGGGTTCTCGACACACCCTCGACCACCTCAACCACCACCACCACCACCACATCATCAGCATCTCCTCAAGCCCTCTTTTGCTGAAAAACAGGGGGGGGGGGAGACATGAGAGGGAGCTTGAGAGAAGAGAATCAACAACAACAACAACTACTTGCACAAACACACACACCTTGCTCTTCCTCCTTCACCTTCTCCTTCTTTTGCTTCTTCCTCCTCCTTCTCCACACACAAAGAGAGGGAGAGAAAGAGAGATCCACGAATTGGGAGAGAGGGGGAGAGAGAGAGAGGGAAAAAAGGTCATTTTCATGCCCAAATAGTGTCTAGGGGTGACCATAAGGGGGGTGATGAGGTTAGGGTTAGGCTCACCCACTCAAATGCCAAAAGACCAATGGTTTCTTCATCACTAAGCAAGGTGAAGGTAAGGTTACCAAAGGTCACCACATCCTCAAAATATCTCACACTATTCGACCAACCAACTCTCAAAACCCGGATACGGTTTGAAACTGCATATTTTTCAAAACGTTACCGGAATTCGATGAAATTTTTATGGGTAGTACTAAACGGTACCAGGACCCATAATATGCAGTTAGATTTCCAATCAAAGTATTCCAACTCCCGCAGGAAGCTAAAAGCCAAAATTTTAGCGACTCCGATCAAAAAAGGAAAAGGCCTTGAATGACCCAGATGTGACCAAGGCTTAACCGAAATGCCTCCAAATGACACAGGCATAACACGCGAGGGCTGCTTCTTTGGTGAGGGAGACTCCTGCTGCTCCGGACGCTCCAGAGGTCCAATCTTCTCCCCAGCTACCACCTCCTTCTCAGCCGAGCTAGGACGCTCCTCCTACTCAGCCTTCCAGGTATGATGACACTCTGAGGTATAATCTTTTGTGTCTTGGTTTTGGTAGAAGAAATGTATATATGCAAGGAATTCATGCTTTTCTTCTTTTCTTTTGGCTTAGGTGATCGTTTTGATGATGGGCAGCTCAAGACATCTGAATCAAGGCTTCTTTGTTGGACTTCTACCATTTTACTTGTTTTTTTTTTAGAAATCACTCTTTTGGTTTATTTTAGGCTTGTTTTTTTGTTTATGGACAAACTATACCTTTCCTCTGGTGTATGGATAGGTGATTTCTAATTTTGTTTGAAAGGGTGTTTATCGGTTTTAATTTGGTTTGTGTATGTGTGTATGTGTGTGGTGAATGGTTTGGTTTAAGGTTTGGGGGTGGACGTATGGTTTGGTATGTGATTTTGGTTTATGCTACTATTTGATTCATTTTTATACTAGTTTTATGAATGTATATGTATATGAAATGCATGTATGCAGGTTTTGGGAAGAAATATTCCTAATGGGTCTCAAAGGTTTGAAGAGTTGATTTAAAACTGGATTGACAGTGCAGGTTGGGCAACAGGTGAGGGGCGGCTAGTTGTCTTTAGCCGCCCAGTGAGGGATGGCTAGTCGTGTTTAGCCACCCCAGGACTGGTAGAATTTACCTGTAGGGCAATGGCTAGTTGTGTGCAGCTATCGGATGGCAGGCAGCTAGTCGGGGTTAGCCGCCCCTGGCCTGGGATAATTTTTCTGATTCCACTGTCTTGTTGTTACTAAAAGTCCTTGTGAGTGCTTGTTTAACCTTCAAGACCTGTAAAAACATTCTTTCCATGGACCAAGTGTTAAATCTGTCCGGATTGCGCCCCCACACTGACTTTCGAGTCCTTCTTGTTCGAATTGTCAAGGGTTACAACCCATCTAAGGTAAGTAAAAAAAGGTGTGAGAAACCATGCTCGGCATAAAAAGGGAGGGAGCCTAGATGGCTCTGAGTGTGATTTTGTGAGAATAAAAGAGACTCTCAGGTGTGTATGAGAGTGGGGCAATTTTCCTTTCTCAAATATGTGTGGAAGGGTATGAAATGGAAGTAATAGGGCAATTTTCCTTTGGTATGGGAGTTTAATTGTGGTATTCTGGGAAAATTGAATGCCTAAATGTTTGGAAAAGGAAAATACAACTTCATGCATAAGTGTAAAAGACATAAGGGAGCATTTTATTTCTTCAAAGGATCTTTTATGTAAGAGGGCAGCGTTTCCAATTTCCTAAAGTAAAAGACACCATCAAGTCCTTGAAGAGGGAGCCTTGTGGTCACTCATGTCCAAACCAGGATTGTATTTGAAAGGTGTTGGCTTTTAGGTGTCAATTCCTCAAGTTCATGGTTCTCGAATGCTTGATCATATTATTCTACACATGTTGGGAAATCCATGAATGCACCAAGATTTAAGTCAAGCAAGCTTCCTTTAGATAGGCAAGTGTTTTAAATGAACTCATGTGAGTGTGTGCTATTGTAAAAAAAGAAAAGGTTTATCTTTGGTTGAGATTTCGCCTTTCCGAGCAGACATGGTTCAATTCCAACTCCATAGCAAGAAATAAAAAGGGTGGGGGGTGAATGGGGTAAGAGTAATATCTTCCTTTGGGGCAACATTTTAGAATTGTCTTAGTCTGACATATGTCTTTACTTCCTAGGTCCTTCTGGCTTTCTTCTTCTTACCACTTCTTTATTTGGGTGCAGAGTACAGCCCGCCAGGCGTGTACCCATATTTCGAGTGGAGAGTACAATCTGTTTGCTTTGATGTGTGTTAGTATAGCCTTTTGTTCAGTATATACTATGCGTAAAAGCATTCATGCCTGCTAAAGTAGAGAGTTTAACCCGTTGTCTGGGTGTTGTTTTGATCTTTGGCCTCTCATTGCCTTTCTTTTGTTTTGTTTTGTTTTGAGGGGGGGCTTTTCTATTTTTCACCCCTGTTCTTTTCTGCTTCCCCTCTAGAAGTGTTTATATAGTGCCAGAGCCAGTTTTGGGACATATGCCAGGTCCAGGGTAATTCCTCATTTTGTCTTTGGGTTGATATGACTGGGGGTGAAAAATAAGGGGAGATGCTTTGGGTTTATAAAATTGTCCCAGTCTACAGGGTAGGCAATTTCTCCTTTTATCAGATAAACCAGTTCCTAAGTCATACTAGTGTGATGGAGGTGGCATGAGTGGTGAATATATGAGTTCAAATGAAATACAAGTTATCTTTGAGAGTCTTGCAATTCTATCTTCAGGTTTAAACACGGAAAATCACAGGAAGGAAGAATAATATTTCTCAAGTATTGAGAGTTTCTATGCATGGAATTTCTTTAGATAAAGTGCATTCCACGAACCTGAGACTTCGACTCCTTCGACATCCACCAAGCGGTAGGCATTCTCATAATAGGCATGGGTGGTCACATAGGGTCCCTCCTGTCACGCCCCAGGGCGGCCGTCCCCGATACGTGGCAAATATATATAATATCAGCAGTCTATACAGGAGATCAATAAAGTACTCTAAACAACATCGAAAATGACAACACAATCCATAATGTAGCTGACATAATATATATACATATAGCGGAAGCTTAAATGGCTGAATCTGTAATTCAAATACATTACAGACCAGAATACATAATCAACTGTCCTGTGAGAGCCAATATAAAAAAAGACATCCAAATACAAGTTTTGTGCCGAAGCATGGATAACAATACATACAAGCAAGAACGGGATGCCGATGGCCTCTCACTCGCAGAACCCAAAACGTGAATGCTGCTCCGCTACTGCTATGATGCCTCGGGGAGCTCCTCCTTCATATCCGACTCAGATACCACTAGAGGAAAAGAATATGCGAGGGGTGAGCCACACGCTCGGTGAATGGCACAATCTATGCAACACAACTCATATTAACCTTATAATAGTTAAAGTCTCTAAACGGGAGTAACTGTACAAGATAGTGGGTCGTAACATCGCCGACCCACCCCACCCTCACCCTCACCCTTTAGGGGGTGACATGGGCCTTTTGGGACAGACTAGACTGCTCTCCACCCTTGGTCCACCAGTAGCCTCTCCCTCACTCCGTAGCCTCTACCTGGTATACTCCCACGATCAGCACCCTCCGACGCATCGGAGGTACCTACAGATGGGAGCCCTCTGTTAGGACAGCTTTCCAACACCGGGGAGTCCCTACTCGGATCCAACGAAGGGGAGAAAACAGCCTACCCACACGGATACGATCCTCTTGGATCCGTCGACAACGATTCCTAACATTTCTAATGTCATGAATTCTCAAGAATTCCTCCAGGGCGCATAACTAAGATGCGGGGAAACATATATTATAACAACAAGGTTATAATATTCTCTAAGGCATGCTTATAACAATATATTCTCATTTTGATTTGAATAAATTAATCTAAATGGGAAACATGCGTAGGCCAAGGCTTTCCAAGCATGGGAGATGGTGTCTAGGCATGTATGGGCCTCTATACATGATATATGGATGTATATCTCTAGTATACAATGTCTAATATGGCATGGTTACATCATATTAAAACATGTATTACATAGTTTTTCATTTAGCACAAGTTAATATACAATTATGGTGCCCCAGGGGAGGGCAATGCACACCTACGTGCATCGAGCGCCTCCCTACTGGGTTGGATTGTCCCACTCACCGAAACCCGGGTCGTTGCGTGACCGTTCACCAAGATCTGCAAGACATGGGCATTCAATATGGTGAGTAAACTACACAATACACATGAAATTTACTAAAAATACCCAAATACTCAGACAAGCATGCATACGGACTCGCACGCATGCGAGCACGCACGTACGCATGCTAGTCCGAGTGCCCCGACACAGACCCGAACCCTCGGGCAGCCACACGCATGGCCCCCCGCACGCGCACGCACGAATGCGCGCGCACGCATGCGCCCCAGCACCCCTGGCGTACTGCCGCGCGCCTGCCCGCGCGCCCAGACGTGTTGCCGCGCCTGCGTGTACGCGCGCGCGCCCGCCATCTCGCCCGTCTGCGCACGCCAGCACCCGACTGCGCTCGCAGACGCGCGCGCCCAAACCCCTTCCACCCCCTCCTCAGCCCACCCACACACCTTACCACCTTTGCAAGGCATGCTTGACCACTTAATAACCCTAACAATCATCTAAACAAAGCTAAGGGAGGAGGAGGACTTACCAAAAAGCAGGGGAAGGAAAAAGGGGGAAAGCTCGGGTGCCCTTTGCGCACCAAACCACCACAACCGCCACCACAAAGACCACCACCTTCGCAGCCACTCACAAGCCCTTGATGGCTGAAAACAGAGTAGGGGAGGGAAGGCATGAGAGGGAGATAGAGAGAAGGAAAACGAAAACAAACACCACACAAGGATAGCACACACACATACCTTCACTTCTCCTCTCTAGGGTTTTCTTCTTCTTCTTCTTCTTCTACTACCTCTATTTGGAACAACAAGAAGAGGGAGTGATGGAGTGTGTGAGAGGGAGATGGAGATGGGGAAAAGAAGGGGGACGCCCAAGTACAGTGTCACGCCCCAGGCGTCCCCGAGACGTGGCAATAATAAATAAGATATCAACTATCAATACCTGAGGTCAATAAGGACACCAACAACAATAGACAAGGCGTCAAAGCAAGATAAAGATAACTGACTGAAAACAGGAAGCATAATATATAACAATGTCTGTAAATCAAAAACATTATTACAGACCCGAATATACAATCAATGTCCTGTGGAAGCCAAGTCTAGACCAAAGAAAATACAACCTGTGCCACATGCACGATTTACAAAGCATAAAAAGACTCTAGGAATGCTGACAGCCTCGCACTCGCCACCCGCCGGAAGAACGCTCCACGCCCATAAGACCACGCCACAGGAAAGCTCCAGCTCCATGCCCAACACTGCCCCTGAAAAGAAACAGTATGCGAGGGGTGAGCTACAAGCTCAGTGAGTGGCTGGAAACCAATCACCATCTACAGATCAATACATAAATCAGTTCCCTTTTTCAAGGAAAAACATGGGTAGAAACCCAATGATCACTGGGTCACGCGGCGGCGCGACCAACCTCACCCCCACCCTCACTCCCGGCGGGAGTCTTTTGGGACTTATGGGGAGAGACCATACCGTCGGTCGAAGAGACCCGGATTTGCTGGTCTAGAGACCATGCCGTCGGTCGAAGAGACCCGGACTTACTGGTCTACTCAACACTATTGGATCATCTACCTCTAGAGAAACGCCCATCGATGTCCCTCAACATCGATCACAAGACCGGACCCAACATCTATGGGAACGGTCGAACAACGAATGGGTCACGATGGACGCGTCTTCGCCTCATCCACACCCTCACTCCTGAAAGGAGACATCTTGGGACTTTGGGAGAGACTTAGACTGCTCTACACCCCTGGTCCACCGGTAGCCTCTCCCTGGCCTCTAACGTCGGGGATGTCACTACACTGATCCAACGAAGGGGAGAGCGATTCCACGCTCGCGACATCATTCGTTAACCCTCTTCCGGGTAGCCTCTACCTGGCCACACACTCTCAGTGAGTGGCACCAACTATGCATCACAAATCAAATTAACCTCAAATCATTTATAATCTCTAAGTGGCAATAACTATACAATCCAATGGGTCGCTACATCGCCGACCCACCACACCCTCACCCTCACCCTCACAGGGTAACATGGGCTTTTGGGACTGACTAGGCTGTTAATCACCCTTGGTCCACCGATAGTCTCTCCTCCACTCCGTAGGCCGCCTGGTCCGCTCCCACAATTCAGCACAGTCCGAACCCAAATCAGGAGGTGCCTACTGATGGGAGCCCTCTGTCAGGAAGGCCTGTCTAACGATGGGGCAGTCTCTATACGGATCCAACGAAGGGAACAGAAACAGCCTACCCACACGTATACGATCCACTTGGATCCACGGTATTCCTTAACTGAAAAAAAGAAACCTTGGGAGGGCACCATGAGGTCCCGATATAGGATATCCCGACAACCAAACAAGGAACACGGAGTACCCTAGCCCGGGTCTCAACGCTGACTTCGCAAGGCCCCTTAATCCAGAGAAGGGAGACTCTACTAATGACATGAATTCTTTAGAATTCCCCCAGGGTGCATAACCAAGATGCGGGGAACATATATAATAACCACCAGGTTATAATACTTACTAAGGCATGCAAAAATACCATAAGTTCACATTTAATTTAATAAATTAAACTAATAGGACACATGCATAGGTCGAGGCTTTCCTAGCATGAAACATGGTGTCAGGATGCATTGGCCTTTACACATATCATAAGGGGCAAGTATCCCTAACATACAGGGTCTAGGGTGGCATGGATACTACATAATGATCATGCATACATAGATCAAGGCCTTTAAGTACAGGACATGGTGTCCACGCATGTACAGACCTCTATACATGATGTATGGGTGCATATCCCTAACATACAAGTCTAGGGAGGCATGCATAGCATCATATTGATCACATAAGGGTGCATGCATAGCTTCTACATATAATAGCTAGGGGACCCCATCGATGCGCGACGCGCGTCTACGCGGGTCGAGCGCATCCCTAGAGAGGGGGGGGGGGATTGGAATCAAACCACTCACCTTACGACCCGGGACCTCGCGCATCCCATCCGACGAGATCTGCAAGGTAGGGGCATCGAACTGGTGAGAAACAGCACAATTTATACATAAAATGCTTAGAAATACCCAAAACTCGGATAAGCATGCATACGGGCTCGCACGCACGCGCGTACGCACGCGAGTCCGATTGCCCCGACACCTACCCGAACCCCCAGGCAGCCACACGCATGGCCCCCCGTACGCGCACGCACGAATGCGCACGCACGCACACACCCCGGCACCCTCAGCGCACTGCCGCGCGCCTACCCGCGCGCCCAGACGCGCTGCCGCACGCACGCGCAAGCTCGCGCGTGGGTGCGCGTCCAGTCCAGCGCGCCCCCGCTCGCACTGCGCCCCCCACGCAGCACGCCCCTGCACTCGCACGCACACACGCGTGCGCACTGGTCCCCAGCTCTGCGCCCAGGCGCCCTGCCCACGCGCGCGCATGCTCGCGCGCACGCCCGCCCGCGCCCGCGCGCACGCACTCGGGCGCGACTGGGCGCTCGACTGCGCCCGCCAGCGCCAGCCTGCGCGCGCACGTGCGCAGACCGCGCCCAGCGCGCGCCCAAGCCATTCTAACCCCTTTTTCACCCATCCCAACCCCTCACACACACCCTAACACCTCCACCTAGCATGCATGACTTTCCCACAACCCCTTTAAGCCAAAAAAACGAAGAAAAGAAGGGGAGGAGCTCACCTTGGAGGGGGAACAAAAGGGGGAGGTTCGGGGGCCCTCGACGCACCCGCGACCACCTCAACCGCCACCACCACCACCTCGGCCTCCTCAGCCTTCTCCTTGGCTGAAAAACAGGGGGGGGGAAGATCCATGCAAAGAGCTTGAGAGAGAGGAGAAACAACCAATACAACAACATCTACACCAAGATCCACCACCACTTCCTCCACCACCATCTCCTTCTCATTGGGGACTTTCATCAAACACTTCGGGGCTTGAATGAGAGAAAGAGAGGGAGCTGAAATGCAATCGACGTGGGGAGTGAGAGGGGAAGAGAGAGAGAGGAGATATTTATCAAAATATCTAAGGGGGAATTACTAAGTCGCCCTTGACTAGAAATTCTGCGCAAGCTTTACTGGAACAGCCATAACTTCCCCGATACAGCTCCGAATTGCACAATTCTAAAACCGTTGGAAAGCTAAGAAGATTATCTACAACTTTCATGTTTATGCCATGATCAAATAATCCCTCCAGCTATTCCGAAATTGGAGCCAAACATCGAGCAGGGCTGCTGCCAGAATTTCCATCCCCGGGGTATACTTGGAAAAATACCCATAACTTTTACTACAAGAATCCAGTTGATCTAATTCCACTTATGTGCGAAAGCTAACTCAAAACTGGACATCTCATAGTAAACTCATAATTAAACCTCTTCATCTTGGATTTTAACAAAATCAAATCCAAATACCAAATCAGGAATACATAACTTCTAGGAAAAAAAATTATGTACCCAAATTTTCAAACAGAGCGCTCCAAATGACACAGGCACAGCATATAGTAACAAACACACACACACTCTCACACACTCACACACATTTAATGAAAAAATAAGGGTTGGTGGGGCTTGACTTTGAGTCAACCCAACCACACAAAAAAACAAAAAGATTTGACCAAGTCAATGGTCAAATTTGACTTGGTCCAAGTCTTCTTGACTTGGTCAAGTCCCCCCTTTGACATTCCAACTCGGTCAAAACCCGGATACGATTCGGAACTGCCAAATTCTAAAACGTTACTGGAATTTGATGAAATTTTTGTGAGTGGCTCGAAATGGCACCAGGACTCATAATGTGCAGTTAGATTTTCAATCGGAGTTCTCGAGCTCATGCAGATAGCTAAAAGTCTAAAATTTTAGCGGTTCCGATCGAAAAAAGAAAAATTGGAAAACTGCCAGAAATGTCCCAAAGGTGACCAAAAGGCTAAAAGTGACACATATATAACACCTCCCATGTGGGTTGCAACTTGCCTTTGGGGTGGGGATGCCTTGATGGCATGATTTGCTTGAGTACAAGCTCCCCAATTTTAAATTTTCTCTCTATTACCTTCTTTTCGAATGCCCTTCCCACCCTCCTCTGGTAGGCCTGGGCATGGTCCGTGGCTCTTACTTTCGTCTCTTTTTTGTTTTGGTTTGTGGGTTTTTTTTGTTTTAGGAAAGCATGTAAACAAGTATGTGCATAAATGAGGAATGAAAGGTGTTTAGCATTTTTTTTTTTTGGATTTTTTTGTTTTTTGGGAAAGCATGGTAAACAAATATATACATGCATTTTTTAAGCGAAAGCTGATAAAAAAATCTTTTTAGTTTTGTTTTTGTTTTGTTGCTTTGAAAGCATGTAAACAAATATGTATAGGATTCACAAAGCATGAAAGCTGATAAACAAATCTTTTTGTTTTGTCTTGTTTTTGAAAGCATGTAAACAAATATGTACAGGGGTTTGAGGACATAAGCTAATAAACAAATCTTTTTTTTTGTTTTGTTTTTATGGAAAGCATGTAAACAAATATGTACAGGAGTTGAAGTGTGAAGGCTTACTTGGGTGGATCAGTCCCAGGCTTGTGGATTTGAACCACTTCTTCGAGTCGGCTAGCCTTTGTGGGCCGACTCATCTCTGGTGGAGGTTCTGCAGGTTCAGCTCCTTCTTCTTCTCTTGTCCTCTTGGGTTTTCGCCCCTGACCGAGCATATCTTCAGGCGAGTAATTTTCATCACGTGAGAGTACATTTCCCACTTGACATGCATGGCGTAGATGGTCCAGTTGCGGACTCGCGCTCCGTTGAAGCGTGCCTCTCCCTAGACAGATACTACTTCTCCGTGATACGGGAAGCGGAGGCATTGGTGTCGGGTTGACAAGACAGCTTCGATACCGTCAAGCCAGGTTCTTCTGACAATTAGGGAATGTAGTGACATGATGTCCATCACCATACAATTGACTATGGTGGAGACTGGACCAATCTTTAGAGGAACTGTCACTAATCTACAGACGCCTCTCCATGTGTTGTCAAAAGCGAAGATGAACTTGTCTGTTGGCTACAGCTTGTAGGTTCAGTTTTTGATCTTGTTGTACGCTGAGTAGGTCAGGACATTGGTTTCTGCCGCGGTGTCCACCAAGATGTGTCAAAATTCTCTCCCTCCGAGGCTTGCAATTATCATGAGGGGTGCATGTAGATACCCTAATTTTGACCATCCAAAGAGACAAAAATACTTCAAGTAATACTTAAGAAACAACCACATTTGGACATCTAACAGAAAACTCCATTAGAAACCGAGACCAGAAACCCTAAAGTCCAACACTTAGAAAAATCTAAGAGCATGGACAGGGGCGGCTACTTAAGAGTAGCCGCCCCATACCGGGCGGCTAGTTTCAACTAGCCGCCCCCCTGACCGACCCAAACCGCCATCCTTGATGGGACATAAAGCAAGCATGATTGCGGCGGATTGTCCCTTCTAGCCGCCCCATCTTAGCCAGTTCATCCTAAGTAACCAACCCAAGCCACCGTTGTCAGAGATGGGACGTATGGCAGGTTATGATGGGGGCGGCTACCTAAGAGTAGCCGCCCCTCACTGGGCGGCTAAACACCATTAGCCGCCCCTCACCTGGACATTGTCAGAGAACAAAGATCTAATGGGAGGTCAAATCAAGCACCTTATTATCCATTTTGATCTATTGTCCAGTGGACACTCCCCTACACCTCTTTTACTATAAATAGGGGGTCTCTAAGCATTCATTCATAATCAATTCATTCCCAATCAATACCCATCAATAACCTCCAACAACCCATTCCCAACCATCAAGCCTACACCCCCCACACCACCATTTCAAAACCCTTGAGAGAGAAAGTGAGAGAGAAACCCATTTCCTACACCAAACCACTCTCCAAATCCACTCTCCAAAACCCAGGTTAAATCCAGTTTAACCTCTGCCAAAACCAAATCCAAACCCTACCCAGGTTCTGCCCAAATTGAACCAGGCACCAGGCGGCTACCCACAACTAGCCGCCCCCCACCAGGCGGCTAAATACAACTAGCCGGCCCTTCTCTAGCCCACCTCAGTCCCAATTTTCCTCTAGTCAGATTCCCGAAGCAGAAGAGGATCCCTGTCTTCACCTTTGTGTACTACATATCCGTGTCTCAGAGCGGAGACCCACAAACTCCCCATGAAGGCGATCAAATCCAACGCCCTGACTTTTTCCTGCTTTTCGAGAAAAGCAGGTGGCGATCACAACAACCCCTGAATCCTCCTGAGGACCCGTCGGCCGCCTCAGCCAGGAACGAACAACCAACCCACCACCCTTTTCGAGAGACGATCCGATCGAGCCTGCCAAGGCGCAGCTCTCCGGATCCGAGACTTCAAAGAACCACCACACACGCACAACCACCGGAGGAGCCGAGGAGGAAGTGAGGGCCCCTTCTTTTCCTTTTCCTAAAATCCGATACCGACAGTGCCGAGCGTATTCCAGCTGGTGCGACCTCGTCGGGTAGGAAAGCAATGGGGTTGGGACCCACGTTGTTGTTAGCTGAATTCATGGTCCCAACTGGTCCTTCAACTGGACATAAGCCGTTGTGGGGTGATCTGGGTGGACTGTCATCTTCGAATTCGGCTCCTAAATGCACGGTGAATGTGAACATATTATCGAGTACCCAGTTTTCTTTGTTCTTGTATCGGAGGCGTGCTTCTCCCCAGATGGTTAGTATGTGGCCCATGAATGGTAGTCGGAGACATTGATGTCGTGGGGAGCAGATGGCCTGAATGCTATCCAGCCATGGACGCCCTAGCATCAGAGGGTATCATGTGTTGATGTCAGCTACAAAGCACTCTATCTTGCAAATCAAGGGACCGATGGCCAGTTCGAGTATCCCAGGACCGTAGATGGTCTTTCTGAAATGGTTGAAAACCTGGATAGTGGAGTGTACCGGTTGAACAAAGGGGCAACCTAGCCTGGGCATTCCTTGACAGGTAGAACAAGTCATGATATTCATCCTTGATCCTGGATCGACAAAGATGTTGTTTAGCGGGATGGCCTGGAGTCGTCCGTGAACATGGAGGGGATATACTCGCAGCCTCCGATCAGGAAGGTCCTTGTCAGTGAAGGAGATGGTCATTGGACGGCAGGGGCCGTCTACTGTATTAGTGCTTTTGGAGGACCCGCTGTCGTCCGAATGCAGATCATCCGAAGTACACTCCCCTTCTTCGGGTCCTTCGCTCGCTCCTTCGGGAACCTCTTCGAATGGTTCCTCCTCTTCCTCTTCTTCTGGGTTGTCCAGTCCGCTTTCATCGGACTCTATGTTGATGACTTCAGGTAGGACAGGGACTACTTGTTCTTCCTCGCCATACAATACGGCGAGGTTGTGGTCGTCGAGGTTCAGCTGGAAAGGCTCGTCCTGCCCTTCCTCCTCGGACTCTTCGAATGAACTGCCATCGGTAGTATTTTCTTGAGCTGCTTGGCTTTGGTGATGAATGTCTTTCCCTCCTAACCATGTTGAAAGCGTGGGCTCTGGAAGTGGAGGCATGGTCGTGATCTGGCATGGGGTTAGTGAATATGCCAAGTGGCTTGTTTGCTTGGGGATTGCCCCGGTTCAGATGGCCTTTGATCATGGCCCAATCAAGGCGCCTATCATCATTTAAATCATAAACAAAGTCCTGAAAGATAATGCATTGTTCTACGGTGTGACCATGCTGTTTATGGTATTGATAGTAACACGTGGTGCTGGCCCCATGGAGTGAGGGCCTAGCAACGGGGAGGGAGATACTATTGGTGTCCATCATTACCCTAAAAATCCTTGTTAAGGTTTCTGGGAGGGGTGAGTAAGAGTCCCTCTTTCCCATCCGTCTTGGGCTATAGGATGTTGGAGGGGAAACTTCATTGTAAGTGCTTTGGGTAAGCTGCCTAGGGGTTAGGTTTTGCACTCTTGGGGGAGCGAAATAAGCAAGGGGAGTCCTAGTTTGGCTGTGGCTTTGAATTATGGGGTTATGGACTGGAGGACTGCGGGCTATTGGGTTTTGTCTTATCGGTACGAGGGCGGGTACTGATTGGGGAATGAAGTTTTGATTGGCTTGTCGAGGCGGCACATATCCGGATGGACCGGGTGTATACTATCTCAGAGCTGGTCCTCGATCAGGAACTCGCGCTCCGTTCGGGTAGAGTGCCAAAATTTGTGTGATCCCCTCTACCGTGGGGGTGTGCGCCTTTCTCGGCGATTGTCCAACCCTATGACTGATAGGTGGGGAGGGGGTTTGGATTGCTAGGGCTGCACAACAGGAAATCCTGTTGTGGCTATCAATGAGAAGCAGGTACGTGGTGCAGTGTCACGCCCCAAGGCGGCCGTCCCCGAGACATGGCAATAATAAAATATCAGCTATCAATACCTGAGGTCAATAAAGACTCCAACAAAAACACAAAAAGTGGCAAAGCAATGATAATGATAACTGACTGAAAAGCGGAAGCATAATATATAAACAATGTCTGTAAACCAAAAACATTATTACAGACTCGAATACACAATCACTGTCCTGTGAGAGCCAAGTCTAAACCAAAGAAAATACAACCTGTGCCACATGCACGATTTACAATACATACAATGACTCTAGGACTGCTGACAGCCTCGCACTCGCCACCCGCCGAAAGAACGCTCCACGCCACAGGAAAGCTCCAGCTCCACGCCCAACATTGCCCCTAAAAAGAAACAGTATGCGAGGGGTGAGCTACAAGCTCAGTGAGTGGCTGGAAACCAATCACCATACAACAGTTCAATACATAACAATTCCCTTTCAAGGTAAACATGGGTGGAAACCCATGGATAACAGGGTCACGCGACGGCGCGACCAACCTCACCCTCACCCTCACTCCCGGAGGGAGACTCTTGGGACTTTTAGGGAGAGACCATACCGTTGGTCGAAGAGACCCGGGATTACTGGTCCACACAACACTACTGGATCACCAACCTCACCCTCACCCTCACTCCCGGAGGGAGACTCTTGGGACTTTTTGGGAGAGACCATACCGTTGGTCGAGGAGACCCGGGATTACTGGTCTACACAACACTACTGGATCATCTACATCGAGATAACTGCCCAACGATGTCTTTAAACATCAATACGAGACCGGACCCAACAACTATGGGAACGGACGAACAACGAATGGGTCACGAGGCGACGTGTCTTCACCTCATCCTCACCCTCACTCCCGGAGGGAGACTCTTGGGACTTTTGGAAGAGACTTAGACTGCTCTACACCCTTGGTCCACCGGTAGCCCTTTCCCCCGCGTAGCCTCTACCTGGTATACTCCCACGATCAGTACGCTTCCGAACGCATCGGTGGTACCTACGGATGGGAGCCCTCTGTCAGGACAGCTTTTCCAACACCGGGGAGTTCCTACATCGGATCCAATGAAGGGGAGAACGATTCCACGCTCGCAATATCATTCGTTAGCCCTCTCCCGAGTAGCCTCTACCTGGTACACTCCCACGATCAGTACGCCCCCGAACGCATCGGTGGTACCTACGGATGGGAGCCCTCTGTCAAGATAGCTACAACCCGGCCCTCTTCAACACGGACGGCATTGGGAGTAAACATTCCATGTTCGCAAAGCAAACCCAAATGGAAAAACAACTACTCTCGATAAATCACTTATCGAGATATCGAATACTACTGTACTCCCACATGGTTGCGTCGCTCGGACACAGGGGGGGTGTCACACCCCAACTACCGGCTTAACAATCCGATAAGGTAATGAATTCTCCTGAATTCCAAACGAGTGCATCGCTCGGATGCACGGGGCGATTACATCGCTAGCGCTCTAACTAATAAGGTATAACCCGACAGCGGGTCATACCCACGCCTATTCCAGATGGGCCTTTAACTTTTTAACATGCGCATATAATATATCCAGGAGAATTTTATATCTAGCTATGTGCATGAACCATATGCACAATCATCTAATAATTATAGGGACACTCCCTAACATGGATTTACATCATAATAAATCATACAACATCCATACATGGTCATTAATCACATAAGCACACAAGGCCTAACTTAAGCATGCGTTAGATATCACCAACTTAAAAGAAAGGGTCAAGCGCGATCTCGCGCACTAACAGGTGCATGCCAATATTCCAAACGAACCTGAGTCGAGTAGGAAATCACATTTACTTACTCAGTTCATTCAGAGGGAGAGGGCGAGAGAGATCATCATCTCATGAAGCTGGTCATAGCTTTGCCCCATTAGCATGGGCGCAGCAACTACACCACGCCCTCGAGTCTTATCGCAAGGGAATATTAGGCAGGTGCCCGTTATTAACCCAGACTTACACATGCTAGATATTCCAATTAATATGGTGGGAGTATTATTACAATACTTGTTATATATGTGTCACTTTTAGCCTTCTAGTAACCATTGGAGCATTCTGGCAGTTTTTGAGTTTTTTCGTTTTTCGATCGGAACCGCTAAAATTTTGGACTATTAGCTATCATCCTGAGTTTGAGGACTCCGATTGAAAATCTAACTGCATATTATGTGTCCTGGTGCCATTCCAAGCCACTCACGAAAATTTCATCGAATTCCGGTACGTTTCAGAATTTCACAGTTCCGGGGCGTATTCGGGTTTTGACCGAGCGAGAAGTCATTGGGAAAGTTGACTTGGTCAAAGTGGGCCCATGACTTGGTCAACCCCTTTTGTTTTTTTGTGTGGTTGGGTTGACCCAAGTCAAAGCTCACTTAAGCCTCACTAATCCTCTCTTAAACCCTAATTAAACCTAGTTAGCCTAATCTAAGTGAGAGTTGATTATAAGTGAGCTAAAATATCTTTTCCCCCACTATTCATCATCTTCCCCAATTTATTTTCTCTCTCTCCCTCTCTCTTTTTCCACGATTTGAGCTAGCTAGAGTGCTTGAAATAAAAAACACAAAGAAGAGAAAGGATAGGTATTGACCCGATCTACCTTCCTATGGTTTCTTTTCCAAGTTTCCTCATGTATGACCTCCTCTCATACCCTCTTTTCTCCTCGGATTTCAGCCCCTTTGAAGGCTGAAAGAGATCTAGGTGGTGGTGGTCCTTGAGGAGGTGTTTCGGTACGCGAAGAGCAACCGATCTTCCCTTTCCTTCCTTTCCTTCCTTGGGTAAGGTTTCTTTCCTTCCTTTCCATGTTTGGATGCATGTTAGGAGGGTGTTTTTGGATGTTGGTGGTAGTGGGTGGCCGTTGGTGGCGTTCGGTGGTTGTTGGTGGCCATTGGTGGCCGGTGAGAGGTGGTAGGGTGGCTCGGCAGGATGGCAGGCTGTCTCGGGCAGGATGGCAGCGCAGGCAGGCGGGCTCGCAGGTAGGGTGGGCAGAGCAGAGGCAGGGCACGCGGGCGTGCCCGCGGGCGTGAGCGTGGGTGGAGCAGGAGCGTGCGGGAGCTGTGCACTGGGCGCCGTGCGCGGGCGTGCGCACGGGGCGCTGCGCAGAGGTCCAGGGCGTGCTGCGCGCGCAGTGCCGCGTGCGGGTGCTGCGTGCAGGGGGCCGTGCGCGTGGAGCGCTGCGTAGAGGCGCAGGGCGTGCTGTGCGCGCGCGATGAGGCGAGCCGGTGGGGCGCGCGGGGTGAGGCGATGGGGCGCTGGGCGTGCGGGTGTGCGCGCGAGTCGCTGCGCTGGGGCGAGTGAGCGCGCGGTGCAACCAGGTGGACTCGGCAGGGTGTCCGGGCGTGCGGGCTGGGCTTGGCAGTGCGTCTGGGCGCACGGGCTGGGGATCGCCTATGCGCCCGGGGCGGGTGGCCGTGCGTACGGCTGCCCGGGGGTTCGGGATTGAGTTTGGGTGCTCGGGCTCGCGTGCGTACGAGCCGTATGTACGTTTGCCTGAGTGTTGTGTATTTTTAGTGTATTTTTGGTGTATTTGTGTATTTTACTCACCGAGTTTGATTACCCTGTCTTGTAGATCTTGACGGACGGTCGCGCGACGACCCGGTTATTGGTGAGTGGGACAACCCAACCCAGTCGGGAGGCGCTATATGCACTTGGGCGTATACTGTTATATTTGTGTCACTTTTAACCTGCTGGTAACCGTTGGATCATTCTGGCAGTTTTTCGTTTTTTTTCATTTTTCGGTCGGAACCGCTAAAATTTTGGGCTTTTAGCTATCATCCTGAGATGGAGGACTCCGATTGAAAATCTAATTGCATATTATGTGTCCTGGTGCCATTCCAAGCCACTCATGAAAATTTCATCGAATTCTGGTACGTTTCAGAATTTTGCAGTTCCGGGGCGTATCTGGGTTTTGACCGAGCGAGAAGTCATTGGGAGAGTTGACTCGGTCAAAGTGGGCCCATGACTTGGTCAAAGCGGGCGCAGCAGGCAGCGCATCAGGTGGCCGGGCGCGCGAGCGCGTGCGCGCAGGCGTACGCGCGGCATGCGCTCGGGTGGTGCAGGGGGCGTGCTGGGCGCGCTGGGTAGGCTGGCAGCACTGGCATGTAGGCGGACAGTGCTCGGACAGCAGGCGAGAGGTGCTCGGGCCACTTGGCGATGCGCGCAGGCAGGCAGCGCGGGCAAGCAACGCGGGCAGGCTGGCAGGCGCGCTGGGCACGCGTTGCCGAGCGTGCGCGTGGGCGCTGGGTGAGGGTCCCGGGTGCTGGGCGCTGGGTCGCGAATGCTGGGCGCTGGTTGTGGGCGATGGAGCGCTGCGAGGAGGGCGTCGTGCGGGGGCGTGCGCGCGGAACGCTGCGCAGAGGCGCAGGCGCGCTGTGCGCGCGCGGCGAGTCGATGGAGTGCTGGGAGAGCGGATGGTGCACGCGGGGTGCGCGCGGAGCGAGGCGAGGGCGCGGTTAGGTGAGCGGTGGTGCGCGCGGGGTGCGTGCGGGGTGCGCGCGGGGCGAGGAGCTGGGCGCAGGGCGTGCGGTGTGCGCGCAGGCTGCTGCGCTGGGGCGCAGTGAGCGCGCGGTGCACCCGGGAAGCTCGGCGGCGTGTCCGGGCGTTTAGGCTGGGTTTGGCAGGGCGCCTTGGTGCGCGGGCTGGGGCTCGGCTGTGCGCCCGGGGAGGGTGGCCGTGCATGCGGCTGCCCGGGGATTTGGGAGTGAGTCGGGATGCTCGGACACGCGTGCGTACGGGCCCGTATGTATGTTTATCCGAGTGTTGTGTATTTTAGTGTTTTTCTTTGTATTTGTGTATTATACTCACCGTATTAAATACCTGTCTTGCAGATCTTGACGGACGGTCGCACGACGACCCAGATACCGGTGAGTGGGACGATCCAACCCAGTAGGGAGGCGTTACATGCACTTTGGCGTGTACCATCCTCCCCTGGGGCACCATAGTGAATATTAACCTGTTTAATGTGAAAACTATGAAAGCATGATAATCTGTAGTATGCATGCCACCCTAGATTTGTATGCTAGGGACTTATACCCTTAGGACCCGTATAAGAACCATGCACCCTCTTATCATGTTTCCATGCTAGGAAAGCCCCGACCGATGCATGTTTCTATTTAGTTTAATTTATTTAAATAAAATGCGAGCATGTGATTATTAGCCTGTCTTAGTGAATATTATAGGGGAGGGGCCTCGCGAGGACAGCGGTGAGACCCGGGCTAGGGTACTCCGTGTTCCTTGTTTGGTTGTCAGGATGTCCTATATCGGGACCTCACGCTGCCCTCCCAAGGATTCTTTCCCCGTTAATATTCCATTCACTTTATTATTATAACGCATGTTTCCCCGCATCCTGGTTATGCGCCCTGTTGGAATTCTGAAGAATTCAAGGCATTAGAGTTGTAGAGATGTGTTGTCGGTGGATCCGAATGGATCATATGCGTATGGATAGGCTGTTCTGTTTCCCTTCGTTAGATCCGTGTAGAGACTGCCCCAACGTTAGAAAGGTCGTCCCTTCCGAGGGCTCCCATCAGTAGGCGCCTCCCGATATTTGTGACGGACTGTGCTGAAGTGTGGGTGAAGGCCAAGCGGCCTACGGAGTGGAGGAGAGACTATTGGTGGACCAAGGGTGACCAACAGTCTAGTCGGTCCCAATATCCTATGTCACCCATAGAGGGGTGAGGGTGAGGGTGTGGTGGGTCAACAATGAGGTGACCCACTGGTTTGTGGAAATTGTGGTCTAAGGATGATTATTAGATTAGTAAGTCCCAATATCCTATGTCACCTATTGAGGGGTGAGGGTGAGGGTGTGGTGGTTCGGCGATTAGCGAACCACTGGATTTATGTTGCTTATGCCACTTTGAGGCTGGTTGTTGATTAATTGTGATTAATATAGCTGTGATGCTTGGGTTGTGCTGTTCACTGAGCGTGTGGCTCACCCCTCGCATAATATTTTCTCCAGTGTCATCTGAGTCGGATCTGGAGGAGGAGCTCCCCGAGGGACTTCATCAGTAGCAGAGTAGCGCAGCGTCCCGTGAGTATCAGAGGCTATCAGCATCCCTTTTGATTGTATGTATTATATTCCGTGCTTGGGCACGCGTTTGTATTATATTTGGATGTCTTTATATATATTGGCTCTCACAGGACAGTTGATTGTGCATCGAGTCTGTAATATGTTTGTGGATTATAGATTCAATCTTTTAGCTTCCGCAATTGGTGTATATATCATGTCAGCCCTGCTTTTGTTGTTGTGTTGTCATTTTAGCTGTTGTGTGAGTATGTTATTGAACTTCTGTTACTGATATCATATATACACTTGCCGCGTCCCGGGGACGGCCGCCCTGGGGCGTGACATATACCGTCCTCCCCTGGGGCACCATAGATAATATTAACTTGTTAATATGTAATCCATGCAAGCATGATTAGTGTGTAGAATGCATGCCACCCTAGACTTTGTATGTTAGGGACTTGCACCCTTAGGATATGTGTAAGAGCCATGCACAGGTCACCTTGTTATCATGCTAGGAAAGCTTCGACCTATGCATGTGTCCTACTAGTTTGATTTATTAAATTAAATGCGAGCATATGTCTATTAGTATGCCTTGGGGAATATTAAGGGGGCCTTGCGAGGTCAACATTGAGACCCGGGCTAGGGTACTCCGTGTTCCTTGTTTGGTTGTCGGGATGTCCTATATCGGGACCTCAGGTTGCCCTCCCAAGGTTTCTTTTCCTCATTATTATCTTATATATTCCCCGCATCTTGGTTATGCACCCTAGAGGAATTCTGAAGAATTCATGACATTAGAGTTGTTGAGATGTGGTGTCGGCGGATCCGAGTGGATCATATGCGTATGAATAGGCTGTTCTGTTTCCTTCATTGGATCCGTGTAGAGATTGCCCCAGCGTTTGAAAGGTCGTCCCGTGAGAGGGCTCCCATCAGTAGGCACCTCCTGATTTGGGGCGAACTATGCTGAATGTGGGAGTGGCCAAGCGGCTACGGAGTGGAGGAGAGACCATCGGTGGACCAAGGGTGACCAACAGCCTAGTCAGTCCCAATATCCTATGTCACCATATTGAGGGGTGAGGGTGAGGGTGTGGTGGGTCGGCCATGTAGCGACACACTGGATTTGTGTAAGGATGATTATCAACCTAATAAGTCCCAATATCCTATGTCACCTATTGAGGGGTGAGGGTGAGGGTGTAGTGGGTCGGCGATGTAGCGACCCACTGGATTGTGTAGTTCCTGCCACTTTGTGTTATATATGTGTCACTTTTAACCTGCTGGTAACCGTTGGAGCGTTCTGGCAGTTTTTTGTTTTTTTTTGGTTTTCGATCGGAACCGCTAATTTTTGGACTGTTAGCTATCGTCCTAAGTTAGAGGACTCCGATTGGAAATCTAACTGCATATTTGGTGTCCTGGTGCCATTTTAGGCCTCTCACGAAAATTTCATCGAATTCCGGTAACGTTTTTGAAATTTCACAGTTTCGGGGCGTATCTGGGTTTTTAAGTGACCCGGCTATATAAGGTGGGTGAGAAAATATCTTGGGCACTATTCATCATCCCTACCATTGGGATTTTCTCTCTCCCCTCTCTCCTTTTCTCACTTTTGAGCCCCCTAGACCCCTCAAAGCTTAAAACCTAAAGCATAGGAAGTCCCGGTGCTTTCAAATCCCGATTCCGGCGAGATTAGCCCCTCCGTCCCCCCTCTCTTCTCCTCTGTTTTGGGCTGTTTCGAAGGCCGAGTGAGATCCGGGCGTTGGAAGCCCTTGGGGAAAGGTTTCGGTGCGCGGAGAGCATCCGAGCTTCCTTTCCTCCCCTTGGTAAGCCTCTTTCCTCTCTTTTTCATGCTTAGATGTATGTTAGGAGGGTAGATTTGGGGTTGGGAGGCGGTCGGCGGCGGTGGGTGGCCGTCGGAGGGCTGTGGAGGTGGTCGGAGGCCGGGCGTGGCGAGTGGTGGAGGTTGGGTGGCTCGGTCTAGGAGTTGGGCTGTCCGGGTAGGCTGGGCGGCTGTTCCGGGAGAGTAGGCAGCGGGCGCAGCAGGCTGGGGCACCAGGTGCCGGGAGCGCATGCGCGTGCGCCCAGGCGTGCGTGCGGCGTGCGCGCGGGTGGTGGTGCAGGCGTGCTGGGCGTGCTGGGTGAGCGGGGTGCTGAGCGTTGGGCGCTGGGGCGCTGGGCGCTGGGCACCGCAGGCGGACGTGCGCGCGGCATGCGCTCAGGGCAGGCAGGCAGGCTGGGCGTGCAGGCGTGCTGGGTAGGTGGTGCTCGGGCGCCAGGCGGACAGTGCTCGGGTGGGTAGGCGAACAGGGCTCGGGCCACTCGGCGACGCGCGCAGGCAGGCAGCGCGGGCGACAGCGCGCGCAGGCTGGCAGGCGCGCTGGGTGCGTGCTGCGCGGGCGTGCGCGTGGGCGCTGGGTGAGGGTCCCGGGTGCTAGGCGCTGAGCACCAAGCGCTGGGCCACAGGTACCGGGTGCTGGGGGTGATGGCCAAGGGCAGTGCGTGCAAGGAGGTCGTGCAGGGTGCGCGTGGGGTGCGCGCGGGGGCGCGGTGAGGCAGTGGTGGTGCGCGCGGGGTGTGCGCGGGGCGAGACGCTGCGCGCGGGGCGTGCGGAGTGCTCGCGGGCCAGCGCAAGGCGTGCGGGGTGTGCGCGGGCGGCTGCGCTGGGGCGCAGGAGGCGCGCGGTGCACCCGGGAGGCTGGTCGGCGTGTCCAGGCGGCGGGCAGGGGCCCGGCGGTGCGCGGGGTGCGTGGGCTAAGGCGCGGCAGTGCACCCGGGCGGTCGGGTGGCCGTGCGAAGGGGGGGGGGGGTTGCCAGCCGTGCGGGTGGTTGCCGGAGTGCTCGGGCTAGCGTGCGTGCGGGTCGTATGCACGTTTGCCCGAGTGTTGGGTGTTTAGTTGTGGGTTTTGTATGTTTTTGGTATTTTAGAGTATTTATGTATTGTTCTCACCATATTGAATGCCTGTCTTGCAGATCTTGGCGAGCGGTCGCGCGACGACCCAGATAACCGGTGAGTGGGACAATCCAACCCAGTAGAGAGGCGTCATACGCATTTGGGCGTATACCGACCTCTCCTGGGGCACCATGGATGTATATTAACCTGCAATAATATGTAATCCATGCTTGCATGATTTAAATGTAGAATGCATGCTACCCTAGTCCTTGTATGTTACCCATAGGATAGGTGTAAGAGCCATGCACCATGCCCCCTGTTTTCATGCTAGGAAACCTCGGCCTATGCATGCGTCCTACTAGTTTATTTATTAAATTAAATGCTAGTGTATGTTAAATCGCATGCCTTAGATAATATTATCGGGAGGAGCCTTGCGAGGTCAACATTGAGACCCGTGTTAGGGTACTCCGTGTTCCTTGTTTGGTTGTCGGGATGTCCTGTATCGGGACCTCATGCTGCCCTCCCAAGGTTTCTAGTCCCAATAATATTATAAGTAATGTTGCATGATTGGTATGGTTATTAGCCTGTTAGTGAATATTATAGGGGAGGGGCCTTGCGAGGACAGCGGTGAGACCCGGGTTAGGGTACTCCGTGTTCCTTGTTTGGTTGTCGGGGTATCCTATATCGAGAACTCACGCTGCCCTCCCGAGTTCTTTCCCCCAATGATATTACAACCTTGCTTTTATTGTACGTGTTCCCCGCATTTTGGTTATGCGCCCTGGAGGAACTCTGAAGAGTTCATGGCATTAGAGTTGTAGAGATGTGTTGTCGGCGGATCCGAGTGGATCATATGCGTATGGATAGGCTGTTCTGTTTCCCTTCGTTGGATCCGTGTAGAGACTGCCCCAGCGTGATAAGGTCGTCCCTTTTGAGGGCTCCCATCAGTAGGCGCCTCCCGATATTTGTGACGGACTGTGCTGAAGTTATGGGTGAAGGCCAGCGGCCTACGGAGTGGAGGAGAGACTATCGGTGGACCAAGGGTGACCAACAGCCTAGTCAGTCCCAAAATCCTATGTCACCCGTGGTAGGGTGAGGGTGAGGGTGTAGTGGGTTGGTGATGAGCGACCCACTGGATTGTGGTTGGATGATTATCAGTCCCAATAGCCTATGTCACCCATTGATGGGTGAGGGTGAGGGTGTGGTGGTTCGGCGATGTACGAACCACTGGATTATGTTGTTATGCCACTTAGAGGTTGGATAAATAATTGCAATGTGGTCAATATTGTCTGTGATGCATGGGTTGTGCCGTTCACTGAGCGTGTGGCTCACCCCTCGCATATGTTTTCCCCAGTTGCCACTGAGCCTGAGCTGGAGCCGGAGCAGCAGTTGGAGCTTTCCGAGGGATTCCTTCAGTAGCGGAGCAGCGCCACGTTCCGCGAGTACCAGAGGTTATCAGCATCCCTTCTTGACTGTATGTATTTTATTTTCATGGTTGGCACGCGTCTGTGTATATTCAGTCGTATTGGTGTATATTGGCTCTCACAGGACAGATGATTGAGTATCGAGTCTGTAGTATGTTTATTTACAGATTCAGTCTTTTGCTTCCGCATTTGGTGTATATATCATGTCAGCCCTTTGTTGCCTGTGTGTCATTCTGGTTGTTTGTGTATGATATATTATTGACCTCCTGTGTAGATTCTGATATTATATATACACTTGCCGCGTCCCGGGAACGGCCGCCCTGGGGCGTGACACTTTGAGGCTTGATTTGATTAATTGTGGTTAATATAAATTGTGTTGCATGGGTTGTGCTATTCACTGAGCGTGTGGCTCACCCCTCGCATAATATTTTTCTCCAGTGATTACTGAGGCGGACTTGAAGGAGGAGCTCCCCGAGAGACTGCACCAGTAGCGGAGTAGCGCCACGTCCCGCGAGTTTTAGAGGCCATCAACATCCTTTTTTATTGTATGTATATATTTCCGTGCTTGGGCACCCAGTTTGGATTGTATTTGGATGTATGTGTGTTTATTGGCTCTCACAGGACATTTGATTATGTATCGAGTCTGTAGTATGTTTTTGGATTACAGACTCAGTCTTTTAGCTTCCGCTATCTGTGTATATATCATGTCAGTCTTGCTGTCATCTGTGTTGTCATTATAATTGTTGTTTAGAGTGTTTTATTGATCTCCTGTATAGACTGCTGATATCATGTATACACTTGCCGCGTCCCGGGGAAGGCCGCCCTGGGGCGTGACAATACTACCTAAGGCATGCCATATTCTATACATCCATACACATTACCAAAAATACATGCCCATACTAGAGGGGCTCATGCAACACAATCATTCATACATGAATACAATACATGTATATAAGCCTAGCATGCAAGATATCTACATATTATAGCTTAAGCATGGCCATACTACTTATCTACACCAGTAGTATAGCTAGGGGGCCCCATCGATGCGCGACGTGCGACTACGCACGTCGCGCGCATCCCGAGGGGGGGGGATTGGATCAAACCACTCACCGATACCCGGATCACCGCGCGTCCGGTCTACGAGATCTGTAAAACACAACCAATGATCCATAATTAAATTATGGAACCTCCTATCACACATATAAGCTTACTTCATGAAAACCCTAACCCCTGATACTTCCATATTATCACCCAAGACACATGCAACCAACTCCTTGACACTCAACCAAGCAAAACTGCTAAACCTGCTGCAACCAGCCCTACTAGTTGGTCTTCATAGCACCCAATACACTTCCAAAAATTATGAAATAAATCATGCACATTCTATGATATGCTGGGATCATAATTTATGAAGACATTAGAACCTAATTTTGCCTCTACAAGCCCGAAACAAATCATTTCCTGAAGCAGGTCAATTCCTACGCGAATCTGGACAGGTCATGCAAAACTGGTTCTAACTTACACCACAGATATCATAATGACCCCGAATTTCATATATAACATCTAGACACATAGCTGATCAAATCATAAGAAGACATAATCCTAAAAATATGCCTCTAAATACTAGATTCACTGAGATCTTTAAAAGCCAGTGAGCTGCCTTACCGAAACAGGGGGAGGGAAATGGGGAGATGCGGGGTTATCGACACACCCACGACCACCTCAACCACCACCACCACTACCACCATCTCTTCAGCCTCTCCACCAGCCCTTCTTGGCAGAAAAACAGGGGTGCAAGGGCATGAGAAGGGGATAGAGAGAAGAGAAACAACAACAACAACAACAACAACAACAACACATGCTCACCTTTTCTCACCCTTTCTCACTCTTTCTTGTGCTTCTTCTTCATCCTTTCCTCCATTAACAGCACACACAAAACCAAAAAAAAACATAGAGGGAGAGGGAGACGAGAGTGAGAGGGAGTGAGAGGTTTCCACACACAAAGGGAGCCTTATATGGAAAAAAAGTAAGTTGGTGGGGGGGAACAAGACCAAATCGTCCCTGACCAGAAATTCTGGACGGGCTTCACTAGAACAGCCATAACTTCCACGATATAGCTCTGAATTGCACAATTCAAGATCCTTTGGAAAGCCAAGAAGATTATCTACAACTTTCATGTTTATGCCAAGATCAAATAATCCCTCCAGCTATTCCGAAATGAGAGCTAAACATTGAACAGGGCTGCTGCCAGAATTTTTCATCCCCGAGGTATACTTGGAAAAATACCCATAACTTTTACTACATGAATCTAGTTGATCTAATTCCACTTTTGTACGAAAGCTAACTCAAAACTGAGCATCTCATGATAAAATCATATTTAAACCTCTTCATCTTGGATTTTAACAAAATTAAATCCAAATACCAAATCGAAAATACATAACTTCTAGGAGAAAAATTATGTAGCCAAATTTTCAATCAGAGCGCTCCGACTCCTGCAGGTGGCTAAAAGCCAAAATTTTAGCGACTCCGATCGAAAAAAATAAGGCTCCAAATGACACAGGCATAACATGTCACGCCCCCGGGTGGCCGTCCCCGAGACGTGGCAAATATATAATATCAGCAGTCTATACAGGAGATCAATGAAATACCCTAAACAACATCGAAAATGACAACACAGACAAAAAGGCAGCTGACATAATATATACAAATAGCGGAAGCTTAAACGACTAAGTCTGTAATTCAAAGACATATTACAGACCCGATACATAATCAACTGTCCTGTGAGAGCCAATATATACAATGACATCCAAATATAAGTATGTGCCCAAGTACGGATAACAATACATACAATCAAGAAGGGGGATGCTGATGGCCTCTCTCTCGCAGAACGTGACGCTGCTCCGCTACTTTTGTGGTGCCTCGGGGAGCTCCTCCTTGAGATCCAACTCAGAAATAACTGGAGGAAAAGAATATGCGAGGGGTGAGCCACACGCTCAGTGAATAGCACAACCCATGCATCACAATTCATATTAACCTTAAATAATTTATAGTCCCAAAAACGGGAGCAACTACACATTCTAGTGGGTCGTTTCATCGCCAACCCACCTCCCCCCCTCACCCTCACCCTTTCCTGGGGGTGACATGGGCCTCTTGGGGCATACTAGGCTGCTCTCCACCCCTAGTCCACCCGGTAGCCTCTCCCACCCTCGTAGCCTCCACCTGGTATACTCCCACTATCAGTACTGTCCGACGCATCGCATTGTTATATATGTGTCACTTTTAGCCTGCTGGTAACCGTTGGAGCGTTCTGGCAGTTTTTCAATTTTTTTTCGGTTTTCGATCGGAACCGCTAATTTTTGGACTGTTAGCTATCGTCCTGAGTTAGAGGACTCCGATTGGAAATCTAACTGCATATTTGGTGTCCTGGTGCCATTTTAGGCCTCTCACGAAAATTTCGTTTAATTCCGGTAACGTTTCCGAAATTTCACAGTTTCGGGGCGTATCTGGGTTTTTAAGTCGCCCGCTATATATAGGTGGGATCTAATTTCGAAATCACTATTCATCATCCCTACCAAATTGATTTCTCTCTCTCCCCTCTCTCCTTTTCTCACTTTTGAGCCCCCTAGACCCCTCAAACCCAAAAACCTAAAGCATAGGAAGTGTAGATCGGGTCCCGATCTACACCTCGGTGCTTTCAAATCCGAATTCCGGCGAGTTTTGCCCCTCCGTCCCCCCTCTCTTCTTCCCTGATTTGAACCATTTCAGAGGTGGGAGTAGATCCGGGCGTTGGAAACCTTTTGGGAGAGGTTTCGGTGCGCGGAGAGCAACCGGATTTCCTTTCCTCCCCTTGGTAAGCCACTTTTCCTCTCTTTTCTTGCATAGATGTATGCCAGGAGGGTGGATTTGAGGTTGGGTGGTGGTCGGCGGTGGTGGGTGGCCGTCGGAGGGCTGTGCGAGGTGGTCGGAGTCCTTGGGGTGGTCGGAGGTGGGTGGTAGAGGAGCTCGGTCTGGCAGGCTGGCAATCCCGGGCAGCAGGCAGCAGCACATGCAGCACAGGTGCTGGGGGCCAGTGCGTGCGCGCGGGCGTGCGCGCTGGTGGCGCGGGTGCTGGCGAGCGCAATCGGGCGCGCAGTCGCGCGCGGGTGCGTGCGCGCGGGTGCGCGGGTGCGCGCGGAGTGGTCGCGCAGGTGTGCGCGGGTGCTGGCGGGAGCGGGGGTGTGCGCGGGAGTGCGCGCGGGCGTGCGCGCGCGTGGGCAGGGTGCCTGGGCACTGTGCCTGGGTGCTGGGCTGGGCGCCTGGGCATGCGCCTGGGCGAGGTGCTGGGGACCAGTGCGCGCGGTGCTGGGGGCCAGTGCGTGCGCGTGCTGGGGCGTGCGTGCAGTGCGCGCGGGGGCGCACTGGGCTGGACTCGCGGTGCGCGCGGGCCCGGCTCGGCTGTGCGCCCGAGGCGGGTGGCCGTGCGTGCGGTTGCCCGGTGGGTTCGGGAGTGAGTCGGGATAGTCGGATACGCGTGCGTACGAGCCGTATGTACGTTTGCCCGAGTGTTTTGTATTTTTAGAGTATTTTTAATGTATTTTGGAGTATTTATGTAGTTTACTCACCGTATAAATGCCTGTCTTGCAGATCTTGACGGACGGTCGCGCGACGACCCGGTTTCTGGTGAGTGGGACAATCCAACCCAGTAGAGAGGCGTTGTACGCATTTGGGCATATACCGGCCTCTCCTTGGGCTCCATGGATTGATATTAACCGTTGTAATGTGTATTTCATGCGAGCATGATTTAAATGTAGAATGCATGCTACCCTAGACTTTGCATGTTAGGGACTTGCACCCTTAGGATATGTGTATGAGCCATGCACCATGTCCCCTGTTCTCATGCTAGGAAGCCTTGGCCTATGCATGTGTCCTACTAGTTTATTTATTAAATTAAATGCTAGTAAATGTTTAATTGCATGCCTTAGATAATATTATAGGGAGGGGCCTTGCGAGGTCAACATTGAGACCCGGGTTAGGGTGCTCCGTGTTCCTTGTTTGGTTGTCGGGATGTCCTGTATCGGGACCTCATGCTGCCCTCCCAAGGTTCTTGTCCCAATAATATTACACCTCAAATTGTTAATTAATGGTTTACCCCTTGTATGATTATTAGCATATTAGTGAATATTATAGAGGAGGGGCCTTGCGAGGACAGCGGTGAGACCCGGGTTAGGGTACTCCGTGTTCCTTGTTTGGTTGTCGGGGTGTCCTATATCGGGAACTCACACTGCCCTCCCAAGTTTCTTTCCCCCAATGATATTCCACCCTTGCTAATTATTGTGTATGTTCCCCGCATATTGGTTATGCGCCTTGAAGGAATTCTGAGGAATTCAGGACATTAGAGTTGTAGAGATGCATTGTCGGCGGATCCGAGTGGATCATATGCGTATGGATAGGCTGTTCTGTTCCCTTCGTTGGATCCGGTAGAGGCTGCCCCAGCGTTAGAAAGGCCGTCCCTTCTAAGGGCTCCCATCAGTAGGCGCCTCCCGATATTTGTGACGGACTGTGCTGAAGTTGTGGGGGTGATAGCCCAGCGGCCTACGGAGTGGAGGAGAGACTATCGGTGGACCAAGGGTGACCAACAGCCTAGTCAGTCCCAAAATCCTATGTCACCCGTGGAAGGGTGAGGGTGAGGGTGTAGTGGGTTGGCGATGAGCGACCCACTGGAGTTGTGATTGGATGATTATCAGTCCCAAAATCCTATGTCACCCATTGAAGGGTGAGGGTGAGGGTGTAGTGGGTTGGCGATTGAGCGACCCACTAGTTGAGTATTTGTTACCATTTTGTGGTTGTTAATAAGAGATTGTGGATTATTAAGATCTGGATAGTGGTCAATATTGTCTGTGATGCATGGGTTGTGCTGTTCACTGAGCGTGTGGCTCACCCCTCGCATATGTTTTTCCCCAGTTGCCACTGAGCCTGAGCTAGAGCCGGAGCAGCAGTTGGAGCTTTCCGAGGGATTCCTTCAGTAGCGGAGCAGCGCTACGTTCCGCGAGTGCCAGAGGTTATCAGCATCCCTTGTCTTGGCTGTATGTATTTTATTTCCGTGCTTGGCACGTGTCTGTATATATTCAGTTGTATTTGTATATATTGGCTCTCACAGGACAGATGATTGTGTATCGAGTCTGTAGTATGCTTATTTACAGATTCAGTCTTTTGCTTCTGCATTTGGTATATATATCATGTCAGCCCCTTTGTGTCTGTGTGTCATTCTGGTTGTTTGTGTATGATATATTATTGATCTCCTGTGTAGATTCTGATATTTTATATACACTTGCCGCGTCCCGGGGACGGCCGCCCTGGGGCGTGACAGGTACCTACAGATGGGAGCCCTCTGTCAGGTCAGCCAACGTTGGGGAGTCCCTACATCGGATCCAACCAAAAGGAGAAGATAGCCTACTCACACGGATATGATCCTCTTGGATCCGTCGACACCGATTTGTAACGCTAATAATGTCATGAATTCTCAAGAATTCCTCCAGGGCGCATAACTCAGATGCGGGGAGACATATATTATAACAACAAGGTTAAAATATTCTCTAAGGCATGCTTGTAACTATATGCTCTCATTTTTATTTAATTAGATTAAACTAGATGGGATACATACATAGTTCGGGGCATGGTGTCTAGGCATGCATAGGCCTCTATACATGACATAAGGGTGCATTTCCCTAGCATACAAGTCTAAGGTGGCATGGATACATCATATTAATCATGCATGCATAGTTTTACATTTATTACATGTTAATACACAATTATGGTGCCCTAGGGGAGGGCAATGCATGCCTACGTGCATCGAATGCCTCCCTACTGGGTTGGATTGTCCCACTCACCAAAACCCGGGTCGTCGCGTGACCGTCCGTCAATATCTGCAAGACATGGGCATTCAATATGGTGAGTAAACTACACAAATACATAAGAAATTTACTAGAAATACCCAACACTCGGACAAGCATGCATACGGACCCACACGCATGCGAGCACGCGCGTACGCACGCGAGTCCGAGTGCCCCGACACCCTCCCGAACCCTCGGGCAGCCATACGCATGCCCCCCCGCACGCGCACGCACGAATGTGCACCCCCGCACGCGCCCCTGCCCGCGCGCATTGCGCGCCCGCGCAGCTCCCCGTGCGCATGCCCGCGCGCCTGTGCGTACGCGCTCGCGCTCGCCAGCGTGCCCGTCTGCGCGCGCCAGCGCCTTCCTGCGCGCGCAGACGTGCGCGCACGCGCGCGGATGACCCCGCACGCGCGCCTGAGCCCCTTCCACCCCCTCCTCAGCCCTCCCACACCCCCCTAACACCCATGCAAGCATGCACACCCAAATACACACCCTAAACAAGCATCTAACCTAGCTAGGGGAGGAGGAAGAATTACCCAAGGAAAGGAAGAACACGGAAGGGAACTCGGGTGCCCTTCGCGCACCGAATCGCCACCACCAATACCACCACCACCTCAGCCTCTAGCAAGGCTTAAAGATGGCTGAAAATAGGGGGGAGGGGAAGCTATGAGAGGGAGGTAAACAAAGAGGAGAACAAAACAAAAACCATGGAAAGATAGATCACAATCCTACCTTTCTTTTTCCCTTCATTGGCTCTCTATTTTTTCTTCTTCTACTAGCTCAAATGGGAGAAACAAAGAAGAGGGAGTTGACTGATTGTGTGTGAAAGAGAGAGGGTGAGATGGGGAAAAGGAAAGAAGGGGGACGCCCACAACTAGGGCTTCACACACACACACACACACACACACACTCACACACTTGGAACAATGTTTTGGTGGCTTGACTTTGAGTCAACCTAACCACACAAAAAAACAAAAGAATTTGACCAAGTCAATGGTCAAACTTGACTTGGTCAAGGTCCTCTTTGACTTGGTCAAGTCCCCCTTTGACATTCCCACTCGGTCAAAACCCGGATACGGTTCGGAACTGCCAAATTCTGAACGTTACTGGAATTCGATGAAATTTTCGTGGGTGGTTTGAAATGGCACCAGGACACATAATGTGCAGTTATATTTTCAATCAGAGTTCTCAAGCTCATGATGATAGCTAAAAATATAAAATTTTAGCGGTTCCAATCGAAAAAAGAAAAAGATGAAAAACTGCCAGAATGCTCCAAAGGTGACCAGAAGGCAAAAAGTGACACATATATAACATTAATACATTCTATATCTCTTTAACTTTGTTAAAATATTTTACCCTCTTAATTTTATTAATATATTTCACACATTTTCATGTAGATCAATTTTTTTTATTGTAAATTATCTGTGATTATTTGGATTTTGTGAAATATGTACCAATAATATAATTTGAGTTTTTGATGATGAACTACATTAGATGTTAATGCTTAAAAAAAAAAATGGGTATGTATTAATGATATCATAAAAATATGTAAATAATCAAAAAATA
The DNA here is from genome assembly GCA_030737835.1 of Acorus gramineus. Taxonomy (NCBI): domain Eukaryota; kingdom Viridiplantae; phylum Streptophyta; class Magnoliopsida; order Acorales; family Acoraceae; genus Acorus; species Acorus gramineus. The sequence goes on from JAUJYN010000046.1 coordinate 345,296, forward strand.
AAAAATGTGAATAAAGATTTAGAATACTAAAATATCATATGTTGCATTGGGGCACAACACATATTTAAATTACACATTATGATTATATACAATGAAAAATGATAAACAATATCATGTAAGATATATATAAAAATCACACAATATGATATATAATAACAAAACCTCTGAAAGGATTGACTTTCATCGTGATAGAGAGATTGTTTCTTTTGTAGGAAAAATAGATTTTTAGTGTGGAATAAAGAGTGATATTAAATATTTAATTACATAAAGGTAGATTAGTCTTTTGTGTTTCTAAAACTGTGAAATGAGACTTTTTTAGGTATAATTTTAAAAAATGATTGATTTTGCTATTTCAAACTCTTATGAGATTTTTTTAGTCATTTTTCCTTTAATCTTTTCTCTTTATGTTTTGATTTTCCTATTATTTATTAGATGCATGTTTAGGTTTCGAATTTTTGAGCTTTTAATAAAAATAGGGTTTTGATTTATTATTTATTTTAAGGATTAAATATAATTTTATGTTATTGGATTTTGAGTTTTGATAAAATTATGGTTTTATTTGATATATGTTTATGTTATTGGATTTTTGAGTTTTTATAAGCCTAGAGTTTTGGTTTTTGATTTATTATTATTAGATCTATGTTAGGTATTTGGATTTTTTTAAGTTTTGATAAACTTAGGTTTTTTTTATCACTTACTTATTTTAAAGATGAAAACTATGGTCAGATTATTAAATTTTGAGCTTTAAATAAAACTAGGCTAAGGATTTATATGTATTCATAAGAGGATAAATTTCATTAATTATATCTTTACTGTATAGAGTTATTTTTGCATAAAAATGTGCTTTCATATTGCTTTATAATTTTTTATTATTTTATTAATATTTTGAATTTTTTGGATTTTGTCTTTTTGTGTGTTTTGTTTTTTCTGGTTTTGCCTTTTAGTGACGAGTTATATGTTTGGTAAGTTTTCATCCTCTTCTTAGGTTATATTTGTTATATATGTGTCACTTTTAGCCTTCCGGGCACCTTTGGGACATTTCTGGCAGTTTTTCAACTTTTTCTTTTTTCGATCGGAACCGCTAAAATTTTGAACTTTTAGCTATCATCCTGAGCTTGAGAACTCCGATTGAAAATCTAACTGCACATTATGTGTCCTGGTGCCATTTCAAGCCACTCCCGAAAATTTCATCGAATTCCGGTAACGTTTCAGAATTTGGGCAGTTCTGAATCGTATCCGGGTTTTGACCAAGCGGAAAGTCATGGGAAGACTTGACCAAGTCAAAGATGACTTTGACCAAGTCAAGTTTGACCATTGACTTGGTCAAATCATTTTGTTTGTTTGTGTGGTTAGGTTGATCCAAAGTCAAAGCTCACCCAAAACCCTAAATTGCCCTAAGTGTGAGTGTGTGAGTGTGTGTGTGTGTGTGTGAGCCCCCTTGTAGGCGTCCCCCTTCTTCTTCTCTCCCCATCTCTCTCTCACACAAATCCACATCTCCTCTTCTTATTTTTCCACCATTAGAGCTAGTAGAGGAGGTTGAACAAGTAAGCCCTAGAAGGAGAAAAGATTGGTAAGGACTTGATCTACCTTCCCATGGTTTTTGTTTTGGATTTCCGTTTTTCTCTACCTCCTCTCATGGCTTATTTTATCCCCTGTTTTCAGCCACTTTAGGGCTGAGAGTGGCTGAGGTGTTGGTGGTCTCGGTGGTGGTGGTTTAGTGCCCGAAGGGCACCCAAGTTCCCTCCCTTTCCTTTCCTCTCTTTGGGTAAGCTTTTCTCCTCCCTATGCTTGTTTAAATGCTTGATTAGGGTATGTGATTGGGTGTGCATGCTTGCATGGGTGTTAGGGGGGTTTGGGAGGGCTGAGGAGGGGGTGGAAGGGGCTTGGGCGTGCGTGCGAGGTCATCCACACGCGTGCACGCGAGTCTGCGCGCCCAAGCAAGCGCTGGTGCGCGCAGATGGGCACGCTGGCTGGTGCGCGCGCGTACGCGTAGACGCGCGGGCGTGCACGCGGAGTGCTGCGCAGGGGCGCAGTGCGCGCGGGCGTGCGCGCGGAGTGCTGCGCAGGGGAGCAGTACGCGCGGGTACGCACAAGGATGGATGCTCGGTGCGCACGGGAGCGTGTCTGGGCGCGCGGGCAAGGGCATGGCAGTGCGCCCGGGGCGCAGGGGCGCGTGCGGGCGTGCGCATTCGTGCGTGCGCGTGCGGGTGGCCGTGGATATGGCTGCCTGTGGGTTCGGGAGGGTGTCGGGGCACTCGGCTCGCGTGCGTACGCGCGTGCTCGTGTGCGTGCGGGCCCGTATGCATGCTTGTCCGAGTATTGGTATTTCTAGTAATTTATTATGTATTTGTGTAGTTTACTCACCATATTGAATGCCCTGTCTTGCAGATCTTGACGGACGGTCACGTAGCAACCCAGGATTTGGTGAGTGGGACAATCCACCCAGTAGGGAGGCGTTCGATGCACGTAGGCGTGCATTGCCCTCCCCTGGGACACCATAATTGTATATTAGCTTATGATAATGTAAACTATGCATGCATGATCAATATGATGTATCCATGCCACCTTAGACTTGTATGCTAGGGATATGCACCCATATCATGTATAGAGGCCTATGCATGCCTAGACACCATACCCCGAACTATGCATGTTCCCATCTAGTTTAATCTAATTAAATCAAAATGAGAGCATATAGTTACAAGCATGCCTTAGAGAATATTATAACCTTGTTGTTATAATATACGTCTCCCCGCATCTTAGTTATGCGCCCTGGAGGAATTCTTGAGAATTCATGACATTAGTAGAGTTACAAATCGGTGTCGACGGATCCAAGAGGATCGTATCCGTGTGAGTAGGCTGTCTTCTCCTTTTGGTTGGATCCGATGTAGGAACTCCCCGGCGTTAGCTGACCTGACAGAGGGCTCCCATCCGTAGGTACCTCCGATGTGTTGGACAGTACTGATAGTGGGAGTATACCAGGTGGAGGCTCGAGGGTGGGAGAGGCTACCGGGTGGACCAGGGGTGGAGAGCGGTCTAGTATGCCCCAAGAGGCCCATGTCACCCCCCGGAAAGGGTGAGGGTGAGGGGGGAGGTGGGTTGGCGATGAAACGACCCACTAGAATGTGTAGTTGCTCCCGTGTTAGGGACTATAAATTATTGAGGTTAATATGAATTGTGATGCATGGGTTGTGCTATTCACTGAGCGTGTGGCTCACCCCTCGCATATTTTTTTCTCCAGTTATATCTGAGTCGGATCTGAAGGAGGAGCTCCCCGAGGCACATCAGCAGTAGTGGAGCAGCGTCACGTTCTGCGAGTGAGAGGCCATCAGCATCCCCTTTTGATTGTATGTATTGTTATCCGTGCTTGGGCACATACTTGTATTTGGATGTCATTGTATATATTGGCTCTCACAGGACAGTTGATTATGTATCGGGTCTGTAATATGTCTTTGAATTACAGACTCAGTCGTTTGAGCTTCCGCTATTTGTATATATTATGTCAGCTACCTTATTGTCTGTGTTGTCATTTTCGATGTTGTTTAGAGTATTTTATTGATCTCCTGTATAGACTGCTGATATTATATATACTTGCCACGTCTCGGGGACGGCCGCCCTGGGGCGTGACAAAAGTTGGTATCAGAGCCTGGTCCTGTCAGAGCCAATTGTTTTTCTTAGAGATGAGTCCTAGGATTTCTATATGAGTATTCTGATCCTAGTGTCTGTTTTCTTAGGTTGCTGATATGCCTCCTCGTAGAGGAATGCGTGGGCGTGGTCCCTCTCGGCCTTTGGAGGTTCCCGGACCTACCAGAGGCGAGGATGCTACTGGAGAGTCCTCGGCTATGGGGCCAGGACCGGCGCAGGAGCCTCCTGCATGGGAGCGTGCTTACGCTCGTATAGCAGATCTGGTGGAGACTCAGACTAGAGCACTGGAGGCCCAGACTAGGGCGTTAGCTGAGCAGGCACGAGAGATCCAGGAGCTGCGGGCGGCCCGCGAGGCAGTTCCACAGGTCCCCTTGGTGGCAGATCCACCGGTGGTGCCCGACGTACCCCCTGTCCCCGTGGTGATTCCAGTGGTGGGAGTTCAGGATCCCCTGGAGAGGGAGGTGGAGCTAGAGGCTGCAGCACGGGTGCATCAGAGCGGCCTCACTGCCTTTCTGAAGCTCCACCCTCCCGAGTTCCATGGCCAGACGGCGGACCCCCTTGCCCCTGAGCGTTGGTTGATGGAGGTAGACAAGATCTTCTCGACCATGCACTGCACCGACCGCCAGCGTGTCTCCCTGGCCACCTTCATGTTGAAGGGTAGCGCCGCCGACTGGTGGGCTACCCGATCGGTGGACATTCCCGAGGGAGTGGAGCGACTTCTATGGGCGGGGTTCCGGAGGTATTTCCTGGAGGAGTACTTCCCGTTTTTGACACGCCAGATCGTGATGCGAGAGTTCGAGCAGCTGACGCAGGGCTCCATGTCAGTCGCTGACTACTCCACACGCTTCACGAGGCTTTCCAGGTTCGCCCCTGCCTTGGTGATGGATGAGGAGACGCGGTGCCGTCGTTTTGAGATGGGTCTCATTAGCACCATCCGGGTGCATGTCACCTCTCAGGCATTCACGAGGTACTCGGACTTGGTGTCTCGGGCGAAGACAGTCGAGCGAGACCTTGGGGTCCCTTTGGGGGTTCCAACCCCTTCTGCAGACCAGAGACCCCCCAGGAGCCAGGACCAGGTACATCGCAAGAAGAAGCGGCCCCGCTTTGATCAGTCAGCGGCTGCCGCTACTCCAGTCGATGTGGTGCCAGTGCGAGGTCCAGCACCCATTGCGGCAGTACCAGTCCAGGCCAGGCAACCGGAGAAGCGGCGCTGTTTCCATTGTCAGCGCGTCGGGCATATTTTATATAATTGCCCTGATGCTGGCCGACCCCGTGTGCTGCGCCCACAGCAGCAACAACTACAGCAGCAGCCGTACCAGCAGCAGCAGCCGCAGCAGCAGCAACAGCCTCAGGGTCAGCAGCAGCAGCCACAGGGTGGCCGGGTTGACCAGAGGAGGCAGCCAGGGCAGCCTAGAGGCGTGCCCCTACTCCTTAGCCGTAGTTTGTTCAGGGCAGAGTTGCAGCACTTTCGGCCGAGGAGACGCAAGCTTCGGGTAGCGTGGTCCGAGGTATTGTTTTGATCTCCCAGCTCCCTGCATATGTGTTATTTGATTCCGGAGCCACGCACTCGTTCGTGTCTCCCATTTTTGCGAGACGGATGGGCGTGGCGTCCGCCCCTCTTGATGTTATGCTGGAGATATCATTGCCCGTCAGAGACCGTATTCTCCTCCGTTCTGTTTACCGAGGGTGTACCGTGGTGATTGCGGAGCATGAGTTTCCAGTGGAGTTGGTAGAGCTCGCCATGACGGACTTCGATGCCATCCTGGGAATGGATTGGCTCTCAGCTAGTCACGCCAGCATCGACTGTTTTGCGAAGTCGGTGTCTTTCCACCTTCCGGGTCGGAGGTCTTTCCAGTTCGTGGGCGATCGTGACATAGCCCCTTTGGGGTTCGTGTCATCTATCCAGGCGTGGAGACTCCTTCAGGGAGGATGTGAGGGCTTTCTGGCGTATATTGCTGAGGAGGACGCACCACTGCGGGCAGATATCAGTCAGACTCCGATCGTGGCGGAATATCCAGAGGTTTTCCCCGATGATCTTCCGGGATTACCGCCGGATCGCGCGATCGAGTTTGAGATTAATCTAATTCCGGGGACCGAGCCGATTTTGAGAGCTCCGTACCGGATGGCCCCAGCAGAGCTGAAGGTGCTCAAGGAGCAGTTGGAGGAGTTGCTGAGAAGGGCTTCGCACGTCCGAGTGTTTCTCCGTGGGGAGCCCCTGTTTTGTTCGTCGGAAGAAGGACGGTTCGCTGCGGCTTTGTATTGATTACAGGCAGCTGAACAAGCGGACCGTGAAGAACAAGTACCCCTTGCCACGGATTGACGATCTGTTTGACCAGCTCCAGGGAGCGCGTGTCTTTTCTAAGATCGATCTCCGTTCGGGCTACTATCAGCTGAAGATCCGGGAGTCAGATATTCCGAAGACGGCCTTTCGTACCCGTTATGGGCACTACGAGTTCGAGTACTGCCGTTTGGGTTGACGAATGCGCCGGCAGCCTTCATGGATCTGATGAACCGGGTGTTTCGGCCCTTCCTCGACTCCTTCGTAGTAGTCTTCATCGATGATATTCTGGTGTACTCGAGGAGTCTTGAGGAGCACGCTGACCATCTCCGCACTGTCTTGGAGACTTTGGCCCGACATCAGTTGTTCGCCAAGTTCAGTAAGTGCGAGTTTTGGTTGGAGCGTATGGCCTTTCTGGGCCACGTGATTTCCGGCGAGGGCATATCTGTGGACCCGGACAAGACGCTCGCCGTGTCGAATTGGCGTCGACCGTCGAACCCCACAGAGATTCGGAGCTTCCTGGGTTTAGCGGGTTATTATCGGAGGTTTGTCGAGGGTTTCTCGAAGATAGCTGTTCCTCTGACCCGCCTCACTCGGAAGGATGTCCGGTTCGAGTGGTCCCCAGCTTGCGAGGAGAGCTTCCTGGAGTTGAAGCGAAGGCTCACCTCAGCGCCAGTTCTTACCATTCCGTCTGGGAGTGGTGGATTCGCAGTCTACTCCGATGCATCGCGGCTGGGTGTGGGTTGCGTCCTGATGCAGTACGGTAAGGTTGTGGCTTACGCGTCGCGTCAGTTGAAGCCCCATGAGCAGAATTACCCCACCCACGACTTAGAGTTAGCAGCGATCATCTTTGCGCTGAAGATGTGGAGGCACTACCTCTATGGCGAGGAGTTCGAGCTCTTCACTGATCACAAGAGCTTGACTTATTTGCAGTCCCAGCCGGAGCTCAACATGCGTCAGAGACGTTGGGTCGAGTTCCTGAAGGACTATGATTGTGACATCGCTTACCATCCGGGTAAGGCGAATGTCGTGGCCGATGCTCTCAGCAGGCAGCCCTTGGGCATGGCCGCCCACTTGGCTGTACGTCGTTGGAGGCTTCTGGAGGAGGCCGCTTGCTGGATCAGCGTTCGAGACACCTGCGGGTGGCTTTTTGGCCAGGCTAGTGGTGCAGCCCGTTCTTCTCGACGAGATCCGCACGGCTCAGGGGCAGGATCCTCACTTTCTAGTCCTCTCTGAAGGCGTCGCCCGGGGCGAGCGTCCGGACTACCAGATTCGGGAGGACAGGATCCTGCGGTTCAGAGGTCGAGTATGCATTCCTGACGACGCAGAGCTGAAGCAGAAGATCTTGGACGAGGCCCATCGTTCGAGGTACACAGTGCATCCTGGTGGCACGAAGATGTACAGGGGCCTTCGTCGTGGCTACTGGTGGCGCGGGATGAAGACGGATATTGGCCGTTTCGTTGCCCGTTGCTTGGTATGCCAGCAGGTGAAGTCGGAACATCAGCGTCCTGCGGGGAAGCTGCAGTCCATTGAGATTCCTCAGTGGAAGTGGGAGCAGATCACCATGGACTTCGTTTCGGGCTTGCCGAGGTCACGTTCGGGTCGCGATGCCATCTGGGTAATCGTCGACCGACTGACTAAGTCCGCTCATTTCCTCCCCATCGACTCACCGATTCTCTGGACACCCTGGCGCAGTTGTTTGTCTCCGAGATTGTTCGTCTCCATGGCACTCCCGTCAGCATCATTTCTGATAGAGACGCGAGATTTACTTCGAGGTTCTGGCGTAGCCTTCAGCACGCCCTTGGTACGAACCTCCACTTCAGTACAGCGTTTCATCCGCAGACGGACGGCCAGTCGGAGAGGACGATTCAGACCCTGGAGGACATGCTGCGAGCTTGCGTTCTCGACTTTGGGGGCAGTTGGGAGAGGCATCTTCCGTTGGTGGAGTTTGCCTACAACAACAGCTACCACTCAAGTATCCGGATGGCACCATACGAGGCGCTCTATGGCCGCAGCTGCAGGTCCCCCTTGTGTTGGGACGAGGTCGGAGAGCGCCAGTTGGAGGGACCAGAGATCATCCACCAGACCTCAGAGATGGTCAAGACGATTCACGAGCGTATCCGAGTCGCTCAGAGCCGTCAGAAGAGCTACGCCGATCGTCGTCGCCGTGAGCTCGCCTTCGAGGTTGGTGACCATGTCTTCCTGAAGGTGTCCCCGATGAAGGGCATCTTCCGTTTCGGTGTGCGGGGCAAGCTGAGTCCGCGTTTCATTGGGCTGTTTCTCATCCTCGAGTTGGTTGGAGAGGTGGCCTATCGCATAGCCCTGCCCCCACAGTTGGCTCAGGCCCATGACGTCTTCCATGTCTCGCAGCTGAGGCGTTACGTCCACGATCCTGCTCACGTTATCCCGTTCGAGCCGCTCGTCTTCGAGCCGGACTTGTCATTCGTGGAGCAGCCGATTGAGATCATGGACCGCCGCGAGAAGAGGCTCCGCGCCAAGACCGTCCAGCTGGTCAAGGTGCGATGGCAGCACCGTTCTGGTGCCGAGGCCACTTGGGAGCGCGAGGACGCCATGCGTGGCGCATATCCGCATCTTTTCCCTTCCTAGATGTTTTTGTATTTATTTTGAGGACAAAATTTCCTAAGGGGGGAAGAATGTTATATATGTGTCACTTTTAGCCTTCCGGGCACCTTTGGGACATTTCTGGCAGTTTTTTAACTTTTTCTTTTTTCGATCGGAACCGCTAAAATTTTAGACTTTTGGCTATCATCCTGAGCTTGAGAACTCCGATTGAAAATCTAACTGCACATTATGTGTCCTGGTGCCATTTCAAGCCACTCCCAAAAATTTCATCGAATTCCGATAACGTTTCAGAATTTGGCAGTTCTGAATCGTATCCGGGTTTTGACCAAGCGGAAAGTCATGGGGAGACTTGACCAAGTCAAAGATGACTTTGACCAAGTCAAGTTTGACCATTGACTTGGTCAAATCATTTTGTTTGTTAGTGTGGTTAGGTTGACCCAAAGTCAATCTCACCAAAAACCTAAAATACCCTAAGTGTGAGTGTGTGAGTGTGTGTGTGTGTGTGTGAGCCCTTGTAGGCGTCCCCCTTCTTCTTCTCTCCCCATCTCTCTCTCACACAAATCCACATCTCCTCTTCTTATTTTTTCACCATTAGAGCTAGTAGAGGAGGTTGAACAAGGAAGCCCAAGAAAGAGAAAAGATTGGTAAGGACTTGATCTACCTTCCCATGGTTTTTGTTTGGATTTCCCCTTTTATCTACCTCCCTCTCATGGCTTCCTTTTCCCCCCTGTTTTCAGCCATTTTAGGGCTGAGAGGGGCTGAGGCGTTGGTGGTGGCAGTGTTGGCGATTTGGTGCGCGAAGGGCACCCGAGTTTCCTCCCTTTCCTTTCCTCTCTTTGCGTAAGCTTTTCTCCACCCTATGCTTGTTTAAATGCTTGATTAGGGTATGTGATTGGGTGTGCATGCTTGCATGGGTGTTAGGGGGTGTGGGAGGGCTGAGGAGGGGGTGGAAGAGGCTCGGGCGCGCGTGCGGGGTCATCCGGGCGCGTGCGCGCGAGTCTGCCCGCATAGGCAGGCAGTGGCACGCGCAGACGCGCGGACGTGGGCGCGGGCATGCGCGCAGAGTGCTGCGCAGGGGCGCAGTGCGAGCGGGCGTGCGCGTGGAGTGCTGCACAGGGGCGTAGTGCGCGCGGGCGTGCGCGTGGAGTGCTGCGCAGGGGCTCAGTACGCGCTGGTACGTGCAGAGTTGGACGCGCGGTGCGCGCGGGCGCGCGCGAGGGTGCGACGCGCGCGCGGCAACGTGTCTGGGCGCTCGGGCAGGGGCGCATCAGCGCGTCTGGGAGCGCGGGCAAGGGCGCGGCAGTGCGCCCGGGGTGCAGGGGCGCGTGCGTGCGTGCACATTCGTGCGTGCGCGTGCGGGTGGCCGTGCGTATGGCTGCCCGTGGGTTCGGGAGGGTGTCGGGGCACTCGGACTCGCGTGCGTGCGGGCCCGTATGCATGCTTGTCCGAGTATTGCATATTTCTAGTAATTTATTATGTATTTGTGTAGTTTACTCACCATATTGAATGCCCATGTCTTGCAGATCTTGACGGACGGTCACGTAGCGACCCGGGTTTCGGTGAGTGGGACAATCCAACCCAGTAGGGAGGCGTTCGATGCACGTAGGCGTGCATTGCCCTCCCCTGGGGCACCATAATTGTGTATTATCTTGGAATAATGTAAAACCTATGCATGCATGATTATTATGATGTATCCATGCCACCTTAGACTTTGTATGCTAGGGATATGCATCCATATATCATGTATAGAGGCCTATGCATGCCCAGATACCAAGCCCCGGACTATGCATGATTCCCATCTAGTTTAATCTAATTAAATCAAAATGAGAGCATATAGTTACAAGCATGCCTTAGAGAATATTATAACCTTGTTGTTATAATATACGTCTCCCCGCATCTTAGTTATGCGCCGTGGAGGAATTCTTGAGAATTCATGACATTAGTAGAGTTACAATCGGTGTCGACGGATCCAAGAGGATCGTATCCGTGTGAGTAGGCTGTCTTCTCCTTTTGGTTGGATCCGATGTAGGAACTCCCCGACGTTGGCTATACCTGACAGAGGGCTCCCATCCGTAGGTACTTATGATGCGTCGAACAGTACTGATAGCGGGAGTATACTAGGCGGAGGCCTGAGGGTGGGAGAGTCTACCGGGTGGACTAGGGGTGGAGAGCGGTCTAGTATGCCCCAAGAGGCCCATGTCACCCCCCGGAAAGGGTGAGGGTGAGGGGGGAGGTGGGTTGGCGATGAAACGACCCACTAGAATGTGTAGTTGCTGCCGTTTTAGGGACTATAAGTTATTTGTGGATAATATGAATTGTGATGCATGGGTTGTGCTATTCACTGAGCGTGCTATTCACTGATGCATGGGTTGTGCTATTCGATTGGTCCCCGTCTTGCGAGGAGAGCTTCCTGGAGTTTAAGTGAAGACTCACCTCAGCGCCAGTTCTTATGCTTCCGTTTAGGAGGTGTGGGTTCGCAGTGTGCTCCGAGGCATCGCGGTTGGGTGTGGGTTGTGTCCACGATCCTGCTCCCGTCATCCCGTTCGAGCCGCTCGTCTTCGAGCTGGACTTGTCATTCGTGGAGCAGCCGATTTAGATCATGGACCGCCGCGAGAAGAGGCTCCGCACCAAGACCGTCCATTTTGTCAAGGTGCGATGGATGCACCGTTCCGGTGCCGAGGCCCTTGAGAGCTCGAGGATGCCTTGCGTGACGCGTATCCGCATTTTTCCCCTCCTAGATGTTTTTGTGTTATTTTGAGGACAAAATTTCCTAAGGGGGGGGAGAATGTTATATATGTGTCATTTTTAACCTCCTGGTAACCGTTGGGACATTCTGGTAGTTTTTCGATTTTTTTTGTTTTTCGATCGGAACCGCTAAAATTTCAGGCTTTTAGCTATCACCCTGAGATTGAGCGCTCCGATTGGAAATCTAACTGCATATTATGTGTCCTGGTGACATTCCAAGCCACTCGCGAAAGTTTCATTGAATTCCGGTAACGTTTCAGAAATTTCACAGTTCCGGGGCGTATCCGGGTTTTGACCGAGCGAGAAGTCATTGGAAGAGTTGACTTGGTCAACCCTTTTTGTTTTTTTGTGTGGCTTGGGTTGACCCAAGTCAAATCCCACTTAAAGCATCCTAATCCTCTCCTAACCCTAGTTAACCCTAATCTAAGTGTGGGATTATATATATAAGTGAATCTAAAATATCTCCCCACTATTCATCATCTTCCCCACTTGATTTTCTCTCTCTCCCTCTCTCAAAAACCTTCTTTTGACCTAGTTAGAGAGCTTGGACCTTAAAACCCAAAGAAGAGAAAGGTAAGGAGAGCTCCCGATCTATCCACCAGTGGTTTCGGATTCGAGTTCCGGTGTGTTTAGTCCCTTCTCACACCCTCTTTTCTCCTCAGATTTCAGCTGGTTTTGGGGCTGAGGGAGATCTTGGTGTTGGTGGCCTTTGGGGAGGTGTTTCGGTGCGCGAAGAGCAACCGAACTTCCCTTCCTTCCCTTCCTTCCTTGGGTAAGCTCTCTTTCCTTCCTTTTCTTGCTTAGATGCTTGTTAGGAGGGTGGTTTTGGGTGTGTGGTGGCGGTTGGTGGCTGTTGGTGGTGGTTGGTGGTGGTTAAGGGCCATTGGTGGCCGGTTAGAGGAGGTAGGGTGGCTCGGGCAGGGTGGTTGGTTGTCTCGGGCAGGATGGCAGCACAGGCAGCGCAGCAGGCGGAGCAGGTGGCAGGGCGCGCGCGGGCGTGCGCTCGGGTGCTGGGCGCTGGGCGCTGGTCGCGGGTGCTGGGCGATGGGCGCTGGGCGCTGGTCGCGGGTGCTGGGCGCTGGGCGCTAGTCGCGGGTGCTGGGCGCTGGGGCGCTTGGCGCTGGGCACCATGCGGGAGTGTGCACGCGGAGCGCTGCGTAGAGGCGCAGGAGTGCAGTGCGCGCGCGGTGGCGAGCAGGTGGTGTGCAGGGCACTGCGCTGGGGCGCAGTGCGGGCGGGTGCGCGTGCGGGGCGCTGCGCTAGGGCGCAGTGCGCACGGGTGCAGCCGGGGCTGGACGAGCGAGTGGTGCGAGCGGGTGGTGCGCGCGGGGGCGCGCGGGTTGCTGCGTTGGGGCGCAGTGAGCGCGCGGTGCACCCGGGGGGCTCGGCAGGGTGTCCGAGCGTGCGGGCTGGGCTCGGCAGTGCAACTGGGCGCGCGGGCCGGGGCTCGGCTGGGCGCCCGGGGCGGGTGGCCGAGGGAACGGCTGCCCCGGGGGTTCAGGAGTGAGTCGGGATGCTCGGGCTCGCGTGCGTACGGGCCGTATGTACGTTTGCCCGAGTGTTGTGTATTTTTAGTGTATTTTGTGGTATTTGTGTATTTTACTCACCAAGTTGGTTACTCTATTTTGCAGATCTTGACAGACGGTCGCGCGACGACTTGACTTCCGGTGAGTGGGACAATCCAACCCAGTTGGGAGGCGTACTACTCACTTGGGAGTGTATTGCCCTCCCCTGGGGCACCATGGTTTATATTAATCTGTTGTAATGTGTAATCCATGCAAGCATGATAAAAATGTAGTATGCATGCTACCCTAGACTTTGTATGTTAGGGACTTGCACCCTTAGGATATGTGTAAGAGCCATGCATCCTATCACCCTGTTCTCATGCTAGGAAGCCTCGGCCTATGCATGCGACCTACTAGTTTAATTTATATAATTGATTGCTAGCATGTCTTAGATAATATTATAGGGAGGGGCCTTGCGAGGTCAACATTGAGACCCGGGCTAGGGTACTCCGTGTTCCTTGTTTGGTTGTCGGGATTTCCTATATGAGGACCTCATGCTGCCCTCCCAAGGTTTCTTGTCCCAATAATATTATAACTCTTGTTAAAAAATTATTATTATACCTCTTGTTAATATTATTGTAATATATGTTTCCCCGCATCTTGGTTATGCGCGCTGGAGGAATTCTGAAGAATTCAAGACATTAGAGTGGTTGTGATGTGTTGTCTGCGGATCCGAGTGGATCATATGCGTATGGATAGGCTGTTCTGTTCCCTTCGTTGGATCCTTTAGAGACTGCCCCGGCGTTAGAAACGCTGTCCCGTGAAGGGGCTCCCATCAGTAGGCACCTCCTGATTTGGGACGGACTGTGCTGAATGTGGGAGTGGCCGAACGGCCTACGGAGTGGGGAGAGACTATCGGTGGACCAAGGGCGACCATCAGCCTAGTCAGTCCCAATATCCTATGTCACCATATTGAGGGGTGAGGGTGAGGGTGCGGTGGGCTGGCGATCTAGCGACCCACTGGATTGTAAGTCCCAATATCCTTTGTCACCTATTGAGGGGTGAGGGTGAGGGTGAGGGTGTAGCGGGTTGGCGATAAGCGACCCGCTGGATTTGTGTAGTTAGTCCCAACATCCTATGTCACCTATTGAGGGGTGAGGGTGAGGGTGTAGTGGGTTGGCGATAGCAACCCACTGGATTGTTTAGTTGTTGCCATTTTGTGGCTTTTAATAATAAGATCTGGTGGTTAATATAAATTGTGATGCATGGGTTGTGCTGTTCACTGAGCGTGTGGCTCACCCCTCGCATAATTATTTTTCTCCAGTGTCATCTGAGTCGGATCTAGAGGAGGAGCTCCCGAGGGACTTCATCAGTAGCGGAGTAGCGCCACGTCCCACGAGTATCAGAGGCTATCAGCATCCCTTTTGATTGTATGTGTTATATTCCGTGCTTGGGCACGCGTTTGTGTATTATTTGGATGTCTTTATATATATTGGCTCTCACAGGACAGTTGATTATGTATCGAGTCTGTAATATGTCTTTGAATTACAGATTCAGTCTTTTAGCTTCCGCTTTTGGTGTATATATCATGTCAGCCCTGCTTTTGTTGTCTGTGTTGTCATTTTAGATGTTGTGTGAGTATGTTATTGAACTCCTGTTTATACTGATATCATATATACACTTGCCGCGTCCCGGGAGCGGCCGCCCTGGGGCGTGACATAAACTGCATGATTTCTATAACGTGGGCCAAGGATTGGGCCACGTGATTACATTAAAATATATATTTTTTTAAGCTCATGAATTTAAATTATTTATTAAAGAAAATTCTTGTTTTTAATATAACTTTATAATATATATATATATATATATATATATGGTTTTATCATTTAACTCTCATGATTTCTCTTATGTGGGGCAAGGATTGAGCCACGTGCTTGCATTAAAAAAAAAAATTTCAATTCATGATTTTAAATTGATTTAATAAAATAAAATATTTATTAAAAGAAATTCAGATTTTCATATAACTTTATTTTTATATATAATTTTCACGTGAGGTTGTTTCATAACCAGGTATCACATATTCTGAGGATCGAGGTGAAGTTTCGGCTTTTCACATCTTTCAGAATATCTTCAAAGTAGCGGTTATTATAGTCGCAATCAACTATTTCAGTTTGTTCAGTTTAGATAGCTCTCACATAGGTGGTTTATTTTGTATTTCCTTTGTAGTATCTTGTTTCCGCAAAACTCTGATATTTTATATGTTATATTTGTGTCACTTTTAACCTGCTGGTAACCGTTGGAGCATTCTGGCAGTTTTTCGTTTTTTTTCGGTTTTCGATCGGTACCGCTAATTTTTGGACTGTTAGCTATCGTCCTGAGCTAGAGGACTCCGATTGGAATCTAACTGCATATTTGGTGTCCTGGTGCCATTTTAGGCCTCTCACGAAAATTTCGTTAAATTCCGGTAACGTTTCCGAAATTTCGCAGTTTCGCGGCGTATCCGGGTTTTTAAGTCGCTCGCTATATATAGGTGGGATCTAATTTCGAAATCACTATTCATCATCCCTACCAATTTCATTTTCTCTCTCCCCTCTCACTATTTCTCACTTTTGAGCCCCCTAGAGCCCTCAAAGCTTAAAACCTAAAGCATAGGAAGTGTAGATCGGGTCCCGATCTACACCCCGGTGCTTTCAAATCCAAATTCCGGCGAGTTTTGCCCCTCCATCCGCCCTCTCTTCTCCTCTATTTTGGCCCATTTCGGAGGTGGGAGTAGATCCGGGCGTTGGAAGCCCTTTGGGAGAGGTTTCGGTGCGCGGAGAACAACCAGATTTCCCTTCCTCCCTTGGGAAGCCTCTTTTTCCCTCTTTTTCTTGTATAGATGTATGTTAGGAGGTTGGTTTTGGGGTTGGGAGGCGGTCGACGGCGGTGGGTGGCCGTCGAAGGCTGTGGGAGGTGGTCGGGGGCCTTGGGGTGGCCGGTGGGTGGTGGTTGAGGTGCTCGGGCAGGGTGGCTGGTGGCAGCAGCACAGGCAGCAGCACAGGCAGCAGGCGCAGCAGCTGGCAAGGGCGCGCGCGCGCGTGCGCGCGGACGTGCGCGCGGGTGGAGCTGGGCGCTGGCAGGCGCAGTCGGCCGCGCAGTCGCTCGCAGGAGCGTGCGCGCGGGTGCGCGGGTTCGCGTGGAGCGGGCGCGCGGGTGCTGGCACGAGCGGGGGTGTGCGCGGGAGTGCGTGCGGGTGCTGGCGCGAGCGGGGCTGTGCGCGCGAGCGTGCGCGCGCGCGGGCTGGGCACCTGGGCACTGTGCCTGGGTGCTGGGCAGGGCGCCTGGGCATGCGCCTGGGCGCGGTGCTGGGGACCAGTGCGCGCGGTGCTGGGGACCAGTGCGCGCTCGTGCTGGGGCGTGCGTGCAGTGCGCGCGGGGGCGCGCTGGGCTGGACGCGCGGTGCGCGCGGGCGCGCGCGAGCGTGCGCGTGCGTGCGGCAGTGCGTCGGGGCGCGCGGGCTGAGGCGCGGCGGCGCATCCGAGGGCGGGTGGCCGTGCGGGTGGTAGCCGTAGTGCTCGGGCTAGCGTGCGTGCGGGTCGTATGCACGTTTGCCCGAGTGTTAGGTGTTTAGTTGTGGGTTTTGTATGTTTGGGTATTTAGAGTATTTATGTTTTGTTCTCACCATATTGAATGTCTGTCTTGCAGATCTGGACGGACGGTCGCGCGACGACCCAGATACCGGTGAGTGGGACAATCCAACCAGTAGAGAGGGGTCATACGCACTTGGGCATATACCGACCTCTCCTGGGGCACCGTGGATTATATTAACCTGTAGTAATATGTATTGCATGTGAGCATGATTTTAAATACAGAATGCATGCTACCCTACGCTTTTATGTTAGGGACTTGCACCCGTAGGATAGGTGTGAGAGCCATGCACCATGTCCCCCTGTTTTCATGCTAGGAAACCTCGGCCTATGCATGCGCCCTACTAGTTTATTTATTAAATTAAATTCTAGTGTATGTTAAATCGCATGCCTTAGATAATATTATAGGGAGGAGCCTTGCGAGGTCAACATTGAGACCTGTGTTAGGGTGCTCCGTGTTCCTTGTTTGGTTGTCGGGATGTCCTGTATCGGGACCTCATGCTGCCCTCCCAAGGTTTCTAGTCCCAGTAATATTATAAGTAATGTTATATAATTAGTATGATTATTAGCATGTTAGTGAATATTATAGGGGAGGGGCCTTGCGAGGACAGCGGTGAGACCCGGGTTAGGGTACTCCGTGTTCCTTGTTTGGTTGTCGGGGTATCCTATAACGGGAACTCACGCCGCCCTCCCGAGTTCTTTCCCCCAATGATATTACAACCTTGTTTTTATTGTACTTATTTCCCCGCATCGTGGTTATGCGCCCTGGAGGAACTCTGAAGAGTTCATGGCATTGGAGTTGTAGAGATGTGTTGCCGGCGGATCCGAGTGGATCATATGCGTATTGATAGGCTATTCTGTCCTCTTCGTTGGATCCGGTAGAGACTGCCCCAGCGTTAGAAAGGCCGTCCTTCGGAGGACCCACATCAGTAGGCGCCTCCCGATTTTGTGACGGACTGTGCTGAAGTTGTGGGTGGAGACCAAGCGGCCTACGGAGTGGAGGAGAGACTATCGGTGGACCAAGGGTGACCAACAGCCTAGTCAGTCCCAAAATCCTGTCACCCGTGGTAGGGTGAGGGTGAGGGTGTAGTGGGTTGGCGATGAGCGACCTACTGGATTTGTGAATGGATGATTATCAGTCCCAATAGCCTATGTCACCCATTGATGGGTGAGGGTGAGGGTGTGGTGGTTCGGCGAGGTACGAACCACTGGATTATGTTGTTATGTCTTAGAGGCTGGATAAATAATGGAAATATTGGTAAATATTGTCTGTGATGCATGGGTTGTGCTGTTCACTGAGCGTGTGCCTCACCCCTCGCATATGTTTTTCCCCAGTGGTCACTGAGCCTGAGCTAGAGCCGGAGCAGCAGTTGGAGCTTTCCGAGGGATTCCTTCAGTAGCGGAGCAGCGCCACGTTCCGCGAGTGCCAGAGGTTATCAGCATCCCTTCTTGACTGTATGTATTTGATTTCCGTGCTTGGCACGTGTTTGTATATGTTCAGTTGTATTTGTGTATATTGGCTCTCACAGGACATATGATTGAGTATCGAGTCTGTAGAATGTTTATTTACAGATTCAGTCTTTTGCTTCCGCATTTGGTGTATATATCATGTCAGCCCCTTTGTTGCATGTGTGTCATTCTAGTTGTTGTGTATGATATATATTGTTGACCTCCTGTGTAGTTCTGATATTATATATACACTTGCCGCGTCCCGGGGACGGCCGCCCTGGGGCGTGACAAAAGTTGGTATCAGAGCCTGGTCCTGTCAGAGCCAATAGTCTTCCTTTCGTAGAGATGAGTCCTAGGATTTCTATATGAGTATTCTGATCCTAGTGTCTGGTTTTCTTAGGGTGCTGATATGCCTCCTCGTAGAGGACGGCGCGGACGAGGTCCCTCTCGGTCTTTGGAGGTTTTCGGACCTACCAGAGACGAGGATGCTACCGGAGAGCCCTTGACGCAGGAGCCTCCTGCTTGGGAGCGTGCTTTCGCTCGGTTGGCTGATTTGGTGGAGACACAGACGAGGATGTTGGCAGAGCAGGCTAGAGAGATTCGAGAGCTGAGGGTGACTCGCGAGGCAGTTCCACAGGTCCCCTTGGCGGCAGATCCGCCTGTGGTACCTGATGTACCCCCAGTTCCTGTGGCAGTTCCGACAGTGAGAGTTGAGGATCCCCTGCAGAGGGAGGAGGAGCTAGAGGCGGCAGCGCGAGTGCGGCAGAGCGGCCTCAACGCCTTTCTGAAGCTCCATCCTCCCGAGTTTCATGGGCAGTCGGCAGATCCTCTTGCACCAGAGCGTTGGTTGAGGGAGGTGGATACCATTTTCGCGGCCATGCTTGTCACGCCCCAGGGCGGCCGTCCCCGGGACGTGGCAGGTGTATATATCATATCAGAAACCTACACAGGAGGTCAAATATATATACTCTAAACCACAAATAAAATGACAACACAGATCAAACAAGGCTGACATAATATATACACAATATAGCGGAAGCTAAAACTGAGTCTGTAATCCAAAACATATCACAGACTCGATACACAATCATATGTCCTGTGAGAGCCAATATACATAGTAACAACTGAATATATACAACACGTGCTCAGCACGGAAATACAATACATACAGCCAAGAAAAGGGATGCTGATAGCCTCTGGCACTCGCGGACGTAGCGCTGCTCCGCTACTGAAGGAATCCCTCGGAAAGCTCCAACTGCTGCTCCGGCTCCAGCTCAGGCTCAGTGGCAACTGGGGAAAAACATATGCGAGGGGTGAGCCACACGCTCAGTGAACAGCAAAACCCATGCATCACAGACTATATTTACAACAATTCCATTATTTATCCAATCTCCAAAACATAACAACATAATCCAGTGGTTCGTACTTCGCCGAACCACCACACCCTCACCCTCACCCATCAATGGGTGACATCGGCTATTGGGACTGATAATCATCTATTCACAAATCCAGTAGGTCGCTCATCGCCAACCCACTACACCCTCACCCTCACCCTAACACGGGTGACATAGGATTTTGGGACTGACTAGGCTGTTGGTCACCCTTGGTCCACCGATAGTCTCTCCCTCCACTCCGTAGGCCGCTTGGTCTCCACCCACAACTTCAGCACAGTCCGTCACAATCATCGGGAGGCGCCTACTGATGTGGGTCCTCCGAAGGACGGCCTTTCTAACGCTGGGGGTAGCCTCTACCGAATCCAACGCAGGGAACAGAACAGCCTATCCATACGCATATGATCCACTCGGATCCGCCGACTACATATCATTACAACTCAAATGTCATGAATTTCTCTGAATTCAACCAGGTGCATCATCAAGATGCGGGAACATGTACAAAAATCAGCAAGGCTGGAATATCATTGGGGGAAAGAAACTCGGAAGGGCGGCGTGAGTTCCCGTTATAGGATACCCCGACAACCAAACAAGGAACACGGAGTACCCTAACCCGGGTCTCACCGCTGTCCTTGCAAGGCCCCTCCCCTATAATATCCACCAACTATGCTAATAATTATACCAATCATACAATCATTACATATAATATTATTGGGACTAGAACCTTGGGAGGGCAGCCCGAGGTCCCGATACAGGACATCCCGACAACCAAACAAGGAACACGGAGTACCCTAACACGGGTCTCAGCGTTGACCTCGCAAGGCTCCTCCCTATAATATTATCCTAAGGCATGCGATCTAACAGATACCAGCATTTAATTTAGTGAATAAACTAGTAGGACGCATGCGTAGGCCGGGGTTTCCTAGCATGAAAACCAGGGGACATGCTGCATGGCTCATACGCATATCCTAAGGGTGCAAGTCCCTAACATGCAAGGACTAGGGTAGCATGCATTCTACACATAATTCACACAAGCATGGATTACATATTATTGTAGGTAATATTTATCCATGGCGCCCCAGGAGAGGTCGGTATACGCCCCCAAGTGCGTACAACGCCTCTCTATTGGGTTGGATTGTCCCACTCACCAGAATCGGGGTCGCCTCGCGCGACCGTCCGTCTAGATCTGCAAGACAGACAATCAATATGGTGAGTTAAAATCCATACATACCACAAGAGACAACCAAAAATACACCAAACCCATAACAAACACCCAACACTCGGGCAAACGTGCATACGACCCGCACGCACACTAGCCCAAGCACTCCGACAACCACCTGCACGGCCACCCGACAGCCCGGACGCGCCACCGCGCCTCAGCCCGCGCACCCCGCGCGCCCCGCGCGCAGCGCCTCGCCTCGCGCGCACCCCACGCGCACCTCCACGGCCTCCACGCGCCCCGCGCGCACCACCCGCGCGCACCCCCGCCTGCACTGCTCCCCCGCGCAGCGCCCATGACTGCCTGCCGCACGCCCGAGTGCCCCGCGCCCCACGCGCAGCACCCGCGCGCGCCCTGCCCGCCTGGCGCCCAGCGCCCCGGGCCCTGACCCAGCACCCAGCACCCCGGCGCTCAGCGCCCAGCACCCGGGACCGTCACTCAGCGTCCACGCGCACGCCCGCGCAGCGCGCACCCAGCGCGCCTGCCAGCCTGCGCGCGCTGCTGCCCGCGCTGCCTGCCTGCGCGCGTCGCCGAGTGGCCCGAGCACTGCTGGCCTACCCACCCGAGAACCGTCCGCCTGGTGCCCGAGCACCCCTGCCAGCTGCCCGAGCATGGCCTGCCCAGCCGGCCTGCCCTGCTCGCGCAGCCCGCAGCCTGCCAGCTCCGCACGCCTCCCCCTGCACCCCCGAGCGCACGCCCGCGCGCGCACCCGCGCGCACGCGCTCGCGCGCCCAGCAAACTGGTGCACCTACTCCCTGCCTACCCGGCCAGCCCCACCCAGTGCGCCCAGCGTGCCTGCGCACAGCACGCCCAGCACGCGCGCCTGCTAGCCACCATCTCTCCCGACTGCATGCCCGCGCGCATGCCCGCGCGCACACACGCGCGCGCCTGCCAAATTGCCCTGCCAGCCGCGCCAGCTGCTGCTGCCCTGCCCGAGACAGCCTCCACCACTGCCCGAGACCACCTCTCACCCATCCCGAGCACCTCTACCACCACCCACCGACCTCCGACCACCTCCACAGCCCTCTGACGGCCACCCACTGCCGTCGACCCCCCACCCAAGCCCAAAACCCACTCCCTAACATCCATCTAAACAAGATAAGAGGGGAAATAGGGCTTACCAAGGGGAGGAAGGGAAGTCCGGACGCTCTCCGCGCGCCGAAACCTTTCCCCAAGGGCTTCCACCGCCCGGATCTCGCTCGGCCTCCGAAACAGCTCCGATCAGAGGAGAAAAGAGGGTGGATGGGAAGGCTAGGATCGCCGGAATCGGGATTTGAGGGCACCGGCGCGTAGATCGGGACCCGATCTACACTTCCCGTGCTTTAGGTTTCAAGCTTTGAGGGGTCTAAGGGCCTCTAATGGAAGAAAAAGAGAGAGGGGAGAGAGAAAATGAAGTTGGGGAAGACAATGAACAGTAACTCGGGATTTTAGATCCCACCTATTTATAGTGCGCGACTTAAAAACCCGGATACGCCCCGGAACTGCGAAATTTTTGTAAACGATGCCAGAATTCGATGAAATTTTCGTGAGAGGTCTAAAATGGCACCAGGACACCAAATATGCAGTTAGATTTCCAATCGGAGTCCTCTAGCTCAGGACGATAGCTAACAGTCCAAAAATAAGCGGTTCCGATCGAAAACCCTAAAAATTTTTAAAACTGCTAGGACGCTCTAACGGTTACCTGCAGGCTAAAAGTGACACAAGTACAACAATGCTTTGCACCGATCGCCAGCGAGTCGCCCTGGCCACCTTCATGCTGAAGGGTAACGCCGCCGACTGGTGGGCTACCCGAGTGGTGGACGTCCCAGAGGGAGTGGAGCAACTATCTTGGGCGGGTTTCCGGAGGTATTTCTTGGAGGAGTACTTCCCATTTTCGACGCGTCAGATCATGATGCGGGAGTTCGAGCAATTGACGCAGGGCTCCATGTCGGTTGCTGACTACTCTACGCGCTTCACGAGGCTGTCCCGATTCGCTCCAGCGTTGGTGATGGACGAGGAGTCGAGGTGCCGTCGATTCGAGCTCGGTCTCAACAGCGCTATCCGGGTGCACGTCACCGCCCACGCTTTCACGAGGTACTCCGACTTAGTGTCTCGAGCGAAGACCGTCGAGAGAGACCTCGGGATCCAGGTGGGGGTTCCGACCCCTTCTGCAGATCAGGGTCCTTCCAGGAGTCGGGACCAGGGGCAGCGCAAGAGGAAGAGCGATCAGTCAGCGGCCGCCTCTCCTCCAGCTGATGCGGTGCCAGGGTGGGATCCAGCACCCATTGCAGCAGTGCCCATCCAGTTCATGCAGCCGGAGAAGCGGCGCTGCTTCCATTGTCAGCGCATCGGGCATATCAGATACCATTGCCCTGATGCTGGCCGACCCCGCGTGCCACCTCAGCAGCAGCAGTTCTTGCAGCAGCAGCTTCCACGCCAGCAGCAGCAGTAGCAGCCTCAGCGTCAGCAGCAGCCAGTGCAGCCGGCGAGGCGTGCCCCTGCTCCTCAGCCACGGTTGGTCCAGGGCAGAGTTGCAGCGCTTGCGGCCGAGGAGGCGCAGCCTTCGGGTGTCATGGTTCGAGGTATCATCTTGTGTTCCCAGCTCTCTAGTATAAGGATAGTTGTGTGTGTAGTTGGTGGTTATTATGCAAGTGTGTGGGGTATCTGGATGAGTGAGTATTAAGAGTGGTTGTTTGGGTTAAGGAAGCCGGGTTTTGGCCGTCCTGGCAGAGAGTTCCCATCAGTAGGTACCACCGATGCAGTCGGAGGGGTACTGAATTTGGGAGTATGCTAGGTAGGGGCTACCCGATAAGAGATTATTGAATGGTGTCACGAGCGTGGAATCGCTCTCCCCTTCGTCGGATCCGAGTAGTACAGCCCCGGCGTTAGACAGGCTCCCGGTCAGAGGACCAGGCGAGCTACGGAGCGGGGAGAGGCTACCGGTGGACCAGGGTAGAGAGCAGTCTAAGTCTCTCCCAAAGTCCCAAAATGTCTCCTTTAGGGAGTGAGGGTGTGGATGAGGCGAAGACGGGTCGCTCGTGACCCAAGTTCTATTGGACCATTCCCAATGATGTTGGGTCAGGTCTTGTAGTGGATGTTGAAGGACATCGTTGGGTGACCATCTAGATGTAGGTGATCCGGAAGGGGTTAGTTGTGTTATTTAAAATGATGACTTCTTCTAGTGTTCCTTTCTGGATTAAGGGGCCTTGTGAGGTCGGCGTTGGAACCCGGGCTATGGTACTTCGTGTTCCTTGTTTGGTTGTCGGGGTATCCTATATCGGGATTTCATGGTGCCCTCCCGAGGTTTCTTTTCCCAGACAAGGGATACCATGGAAGCATCAGATAGATGAGAGATCAAGTGTGAGTTTTGGTTAGAGGTTAAGGCCTTTGGGCTGGGTGATTTCTGGTGAAGGCATATCTGTGGACCCGGGCAAGACGCTCGTCGCGTCAGATTGGCGCCGACCGTCGAACCCCGCAAGGATTCGGAGCTTCCCGAGTTAGAGGGTTATTGTAGGAAGCTTGACGAGGGACTCTCGAAGATAGCTGTTCCTCTTAACCGCCTTACTCGGAAGGATGTCCGGTTCGAGTGGTCCCCTTCTTGCGAGGAGAGCTTCCTGGAGTTTTATCGGAGGCTCACCTCAGCGCCAATTCTTACCTCTCCGTCTTGGAGTGGTGGGTTTGCAGTTGGGTAAAGGTGTGTCCGCGATCCTGCCCACGTCATCCCGTTCGAGCCGCTCGTCTCTGAGCCGGACAGTCATTCGTGGAGCAGTCGATTGAGATCATGGACCGCCGCGTGAGGAGGCTCTACACCAAGACCGTCCAGTTGGTCGAGGTGCGATGGCAGCACCGTTCCGGTGTCGAGGACACTTGGGAGCTCAAGGATGCCAGGTGTGACGCATATACGCATCTTTTTCCCCTCCTAGATGTTTTTGCATATTTTGAGGACAAAATTTCCTAAGGGGGGAAGAATGTTATATTTGTGTCACTTTTAACCTGCTGGTAACCGTTGGAGCATTCTGGCAGTTTTTCATTTTTTTTTCGGTTTTTGATCGGTACCGCTAATTTTTGGACTGTTAGCTATCGTCCTAAGCTAGAGGACTCCGATTGGAAATCTAACTGCATATTTGGTGTCCTGGTGCCATTTTAGGCCTCTCACAAAAATTTCGTTGAATTCCGGAAACGTTTCCGAAATTTCACAGTTTCGGGGCGTATCTGGGTTTTTAAGTCGCTCGCTATATATAGGTGGGATCTAATTTCGAAATCACTATTCATCATCCCTACCAACTTGATTTTCTCTCTCCCCTCTCTCTTTTTCTCCCTTTTGAGCCCCCTAGAGCCCTCAAAGCTTAAAACCCAAAGCATAGGAAGTGTAGATCGGGTCCCGATCTACACTCCGGTGTTTTCAAATCCCCTTTCCGGCGAGTTTCACCCCTCCGTCCGCCCTCTCTTCTCCTCTGTTTTGGCTCATTTCGGAGGTGGGAGTAGATCCGGGCGTTGGAAGCCCTTTGGGAGAGGTTTCGGTGCGCGGATAGCAACCGGACTTCCCTTCCTCCCCTTGGTAAGCCTCTTTTCCCCTCTTTTCTTGTGTAGATGTATGTTAGGAGGGTGGATTTGAGGTTGGGAGGCGGTCGTCGGCGGTGGGTGGCCGTCGGAGGGCTGTGGGGGTGGTCGGAGACCTTGGGGTGGCCGGTGGGTGGTGGTTGAGGCGCTCGGGCAGGGTGGCTGGTGGCAGCAGCACAGGCAGCAGGCACAGCAGCTGGCAGGGGCGCGCGCGCGCGTGCGCGCGGGTGGATCTGGGCGCTGGCAGGCGCAGTCGGGCGCGCAGTCGCGCGCGGGAGCGTGCGGGCGGGTGCGCGGGTTCGCGCGGAGCGGGCGCGCAGGTGAACGCGGGTGCTGGCGCGAGCGGGGGTGTGCGCGGGAGTGCGCGCGGGTGCAGGCGCGAGCGGGGGTGTGCGCTCGAGCGTGCGCGCGCGCGGGCTGGGCACCTGGGCACTGTGCCTGGGTGCTGGGCTGGGCACCTGGGCACTGCGCCTGGGCATGCGCCTGGGCGCGGTGCTGGGGACCAGTGCGCGCGGTGCTGGGGACCAGTGCGCGCGCGTGCTGGGGGTGCGTGCAGTGCGCGCGGGGGCGCGCTGGGCTGGACGCGCGGTGCGCGCGGGCGCGCGCGAGCGTGCGCGTGCGTGCGGCAGTGCGTCGGGGCGGGCGGGCGGGCTGAGGCGCGGCGGCGCATCCGAGGGCGGGTGGCCGTGCGGGTGGTAGCCGTAGTGCTCGGGCTAGCGTGCGTGCGGGTCGTATGCACGTTTGCCCGAGTGTTAGGTGTTTAGTTGTGGGTTTTGTATGTTTGGGTATTTAGAGTATTTATGTTTTGTTCTCACCATATTGAATGTCTGTCTTGCAGATCTGGACGGACGGTCGCGCGACGACCCAGATACCGGTGAGTGGGACAATCCAACCAGTAGAGAGGGGTCATACGCACTTGGGCATATACCGACCTCTCCTGGGGCACCGTGGATTATATTAACCTGTAGTAATATGTATTGCATGTGAGCATGATTTTAAATACAGAATGCATGCTACCCTACGCTTTTATGTTAGGGACTTGCACCCGTAGGATAGGTGTGAGAGCCATGCACCATGTCCCCCTGTTTTCATGCTAGGAAACCTCGGCCTATGCATGCGCCCTACTAGTTTATTTATTAAATTAAATGCTAGTGTATGTTAAATCGCATGCCTTAGATAATATTATAGGGAGGAGCCTTGCGAGGTCAACATTGAGACCCGTGTTAGGGTGCTCCGTGTTCCTTGTTTTTTTGTCGGGATGTCCTGTATCGGGACCTCATGCTGCCCTCCCAAGGTTTCTAGTCCCAGTAATATTATAAGTAATGTTATATAATTAGTATGATTATTAGCATGTTAGTGAATATTATAGGGGAGGGGCCTTGCGAGGACAGCGGTGAGACCCGGGTTAGGGTACTCCGTGTTCCTTGTTTGGTTGTCGGGGTATCCTATAACGGGAACTCACGCTGCCCTCCCGAGTTCTTTCCCCCAATGATATTACAACCTTGTTTTTATTGTACTTATTTCCCCGCATCGTGGTTATGCGCCCTGGAGGAACTCTGAAGAGTTCATGGCATTTGAGTTGTAGAGATGTGTTGTCGGCGAATCCGATTGGATCATATGCGTATGGATAGGCTGTTCTGTCCCCTTCGTTGGATCCGGTAGAGACTACCCCAGCGTTAGAAAGGCCGTCCTTCGGAGGACCCACATCAGTAGGCGCCTCCCGATATTTGTGACGGACTGTGCTGAAGTTGTGGGTGGAGACCAAGCGGCCTACGGAGTGGAGGAGAGACTATCGGTGGACCAAGGGTGACCAACAGCCTAGTCAGTCCCAAAATCCTATGTCACCCGTGGTAGGGTGAGGGTGAGGGTGTAGTGGGTTGGCGATGAGCGACCTACTGTGTTATATATGTGTCACTTTTAACCTGTTGGTAACCGTTAGAGCGCCCTGGCAGTTTTAAAAATTTTTAGGGTTTTCGATCGGAACCGCTAATTTTTGGACTGTTAGCTATCGTCCTGAGCTAGAGGACTCCGATTGGAAATCTAACTGCATATTTGGTGTCCTGGTGTCATTTCTGGCCTCCCACGAAAATTTCATCGAATTCTAGCATCGTTTGCAAAAATTTCACAGTTCCGGGGCGTATCCGGGTTTTTAAGTCGCACACTATATAAATGGAATCTAAAAATTTGAAATCACTATTCATCATCCCGACCTTGGACTCTCTCTCTCCTCTCCTCCGTTTTTCTTCCGTTTGAGCCCCCTCCACCCCTCAAAATCAAAAACCTAAAGCACGGGAAGTGTAGATCGGGTCCCGATCTACGCTCCGGTGTCTTCAAATCCGAGTTCCGACGATCCTAGCCTCCCCGACCTCCTCTCTCTCTCCTCTGTTTCGAGCCAAATTGAGGGCCGTGATAGATCGGGGCGTGGGAGAGCCTTTGAGGAAGGTTTCGGCGCACGAAGAGCTACCGAACACCTTTCCCTCCCCTCGGTAAGCCTTCTTTCCCTCTTTTTCTTGCATAGATGTATGCTAGGGAGGTGGGTTTTGTGTTTGGGGGTGGTCGGCGGCAGTGGGGGTCGTCGGAGGGTGGTCGGAGGTGGTTGGAGGTGGTCGGTGGTCAAGGGAGGGGTGGTGGTGGCGCTCGGGCAGTGGCAGGTCGTCCGGGCCAATCTGCAGCAGCAGCAGCAGCCCAGGCGGCGCGCAGGTCGGGTGCGCGCGGGCAGGCGCGCGTGCGCGCGGGCGTGCGCGGGTCTGGTGCGGGCTGCTGGTCGTGCTGGGCGCGCGAGCTCGGGCTGGGGGCCTCAGGCAGCAGGCAGCGAGTGCAGGGGGGGGCCGGCTGGGCGTGCGCTCGGGCGTGCGAGGTGTGCGCGAGGCGCAGCGGGGTGTGCGAGGTGCGTGCGAGGTGCGGCAAGGTGTGCGAGGTGCGTGCGAGGTGCGCGCGAGGTGCGGCAAGGTGTGCGAGGTGCGTGCGAGGTGCGCGCGAGGTGCGGCAAGGTGTGCGAGGTGCGGCAAGGTGTGCGAGGTGCGCGCGAGGTGCGGCAAGGTGGCGGAGGTGCGTGCAGGTGCGCGCGAGGTGCGGCAAGGTGGCGGAGGTGCGCGCGGGGTGCTCGCGGGCCGGCGCGAAGCGTGCGGGGTGCGCGGGCTGAAGCGCGGCGGTGCACCCGGGCGGTCGGGTGGCCGTGCGGGTGGTTGCCGGAATGCTCGGGCTAGCGTGCGTGCGGGTCGTGTGCACGTTTGCCCGAGTGTTAGGTGTTTGTTGTGGGTTTTGGGGTATTTATTTGCATATTTAATAATAATTGTGGATTTATACTTACCAAATAATACCCTGTCTTGCAGATCTCGACGGACGGTCGCGCGTCGACCCGAGTTCCGGTGAGTGGGACAATCCAACCCAGTAGAGAGGTGTTATACGCACTTGGGCGTATACCGACCTCTCCTGGGGCGACATGGATAAATATTAACCTGTAATAATATGTATTGCATGTGAGCATGATGAAAAATGTAGAATGCTTGCTACCCTAGGCTTTTATGTTAGGGACTTGCACCCATAGGATAGGTGTAATAGCCATGCAGCATGTCCCCTGGTTTTCATGCTAGGAAACCCGGCCTATGCATGCATCCTACTAGTTTATTCGTTAAATTAAATGCTGGTATCTGTTAGATCGCATGCCTTAGGATAATATTATAGGGAGGAGCCTTGCGAGGTCAACGCTGAGACCCGTGTTAGGGTACTCCGTGTTCCTTGTTTGGTTGTCGGGATGTCCTGTATCGGGACCTCAGGCTGCCCTCCCAAGGTCCTAGTCCCAATAATATTATATGTAATGATTGTATGTTGGGTATAATTATTAGCATGAGTAGTGAATATTATAGGGGAGGGGCCTTGCGAGGACAGCGGTGAGACCCGCGTTAGGGTGCTCCGTGTTCCTTGTTTGGTTGTCGGGGTACCCTATATCGGGAACTCACGCCGCCCTCCCGAGTTTCTTTCCCCCAGTGATATTCCAACACTGCTTTTGATTGTACTATTTCCCCGCATCTTGGATATGCGCCCTGGAGGAACTCTGAAGAGTTCATGACATTTGAGTTGTAATGATATGTAGTCGGCGGATCCGAGTGGATCATATGCGTATGGATAGGCTGTTCTGTTCCCTGCGTTGGATCCGGTAGAGGCTACCCCCAACGTTAGACAGGGCCTTCCTGACAGAGGGCTCCCATTAGTAGGCACCTCCTGATTTGGTTTCGGACTGTGCTGAATGTGGGAGTAGACCAGGCGGCCTACGGAGTGGAGGGAGAGCTATCGGTGGGCCAAGGGTGACCAACAGCCTAGTCAGTCCCAAAATCCTATGTCACCCATTGATGGGTGAGGGTGAGGGTGTAGTGGGTTGGCGATGAGCGACCTACTGGATTTGTGAATAGATGATTATCAGTCCCAATAGCCTATGTCACCCATGGATGGGTGAGGGTGAGGGTGTGGTGGTTCGGCGAAGTACGAACCACTGGATTATGTTGTTATGTATTGATGGCTGGATAAAACAATGGAATATTGTGGTAAATATTGTCTGTGTTGCGTGGGTTGTGCTGTTCACTGAGCGTGTGGCTCACCCCTCGCACATGTTTTTCCCCAGTTGCCACTGAGCCTGAGCTGGAGCCGGAGCAGCAGTTGGAGCTTTCCGAGGGATTTCTTCAGTAGCGGAGCAGCGCCACGTTCCGCGAGTGCCAGAGGTTATCAGCATCCCTTCTTGACTGTATGTATTTGATTTCCGTGCTTGGCACGTGTTTGTATATGTTCAGTTGTATTTGTGTATATTGGCTCTCACAGGACAGATGATTGAGTATCGAGTCTGTAGAATGTTTATTCACAGATTCAGTCTTTTGCTTCCGCATTTGGTGTATATATCACGTCAGCCCTTTTTGTTGCATGTGTGTCATTCTAGTTGTCTGTGTATGATATATATTATTATTGACCTCCTGTGTTGGCTTCTGATATGATATACACACTTGCCGCGTCCCTGGGTTGGCCGCCCTGGGGCGTGACAGTTGTGAATGGATGATTATCAGTCCCAATAGCCTATGTCACCCATTGATGGGTGAGGGTGAGGGTGTGGTGGTTCGGCGAGGTACGAACCACTGGATTATGTTGTTATGTCTTAGAGGCTGGATAATTAATGGAAATATTGGTAAATATTGTCTGTGATGCATGGGTTTTGCTGTTCACTGAGCGTGTGGCTCACCCCTCGCATATGTTTTTCCCAGTGGTCACTGAGCCTGAGCTAGAGCCGGAGCAGCAGTTGGAGCTTTCCGAGGGATTCCTTCAGTAGCGGAGCAGCGCCACGTTCCGCGAGTGCCAGAGGTTATCAGCATCCCTTCTTGACTGTATGTATTTGATTTCCGTGCTTGGCACGTGTTTGTATATGTTCAGTTGTATTTGTGTATATTGGCTCTCACAGGACATATGATTGAGTATCGAGTCTGTAGAATGTTTATTTACAGATTCAGTCTTTTGCTTCCGCATTTGGTGTATATATCATGTCAGCCCCTTTGTTGCATGTGTGTCATTCTAGTTGTTGTGTATGATATTATTGACCTCCTGTGTAGATTCTGATATTATATATACACTTGCCGCGTCCCGGGGACGACCGCTCTGGGGCGTGACATTATAATACCATTGGTGATTTAAAACAGTTGAAAATTATTTATTTTATTATCATCAATTTTATTATAATACCATCATTTAAAAAAAACAAAGGGTGCAACTTTTGGACTTGTATTTGGATTAAGTTTAATAGTGACTCATTTACGGTCCGATAAGCAGTTAGGTAAATGTGGGGCGTTACATATTGTGACACCCAGCCTGTTGAGGGGGAAGCCCAACAGTCCCAAGAGGCCTATGGATTGGATGAGGGTGAGTGTTTGGTGTTTAGTCCCACATCGCTTAATTGGAGGAGATAGTCTGTGCGTATATGTGAGTACAGCTCTTACACACCAAGACGCATTTTAAAGCCGTGAGCCCATTTAGGGACAATTTTTTTCTGTGTAAGCCTGAGGCGTTACAATTGGCATCAGAGCCTATTGTCCGTTCCGCGATGGTGGGTGCGGCCCCACACGAGGATGTGTGGCCCATTCGGTGGGGGTGATTGTGATGTTTGGCCAGTTGAGGGGAAAGCCAAACAATCCCAAGAGGCCCATTGATTGGGTGAGGGTGTGGGTTTCGTGTTTAAACCAATGGAAGGAGATAATCTGTGCTTATATGTGAAGCATAGCTCTTACACACCAAGACATGTTTTAAAGCCGTGAGCCCATCTAGGGCAAAGTGGACAATTTCTTGCTATGTAAGCCTGGGGCATTACAATATGCTTAGCTATGTAACATGTGATCCCACCCCTTTCATTTTCTCCTCTTCTTCCTCTCTCCAATTTTGATTCTTTTTCTTTCTCCCCCCACCGATTCTCCTCCTCTACCCTCCTCTGCCGGCTCGCATCGGCATTGACCTGTCCTTGATCGTGAACTCAGAAATGTCCCCGTTTTCCAACCATCAGCCTTGTGACGCCCCCGTACCCATTATCCCTAATTAAGGCATGCGATACAAC
Source organism: Acorus gramineus (assembly GCA_030737835.1). Lineage (NCBI taxonomy): Eukaryota > Viridiplantae > Streptophyta > Magnoliopsida > Acorales > Acoraceae > Acorus > Acorus gramineus. The sequence goes on from JAUJYN010000046.1 coordinate 376,853, forward strand.
ACGTTACGTAAACACTATCTACAATATAACGGATAATATAAATAAATACGTAAAATACTCTCAGGATTTAAAACAAAACCAGCTACAGGATCTCAATAATTCATTCTTAAGTTTGAATGAATACACACGAGTTCTTTATTTAATACTAATAATAATTCCTTCGGTTTTGCTGTTAAGACTAAGGACGTCTACTACATGCCAAGAAGAAGGCTTATTCAACACCTACGATGCAACGAAGGTAAAACGCGAACTAGATTGCCAATGCCCCTCCACGAACAACGAAAACCAACACCTACCCTGAAAGGTTGGGAAAAGAGGGGTGAGTGTTATATATGTGTCACTTTTTAGCCTATTGGTCACATTTGGGTCATTTCTGGCCATTTTTCAATTTTTCTTTTTTCGATCGGAGCCGCTAAAATTTTAGACTTTTAGCTATCTGCGTGAGTTCAAGTACTCCGATTGAAAATCTAACTGCATATTATGAGTCCTGGTACCATTTAGTACTACTCATAAAAATTTCATCGAATTCCAGTAACGTTTTAAAAATTATGCAGTTCCGAATCGTATCCGGGTTTCGGTCGTTACTGGTTTGTTTGGTGGAATAGTGTTGGGATATTTTGGTGGTTATGGTCACCTTGGGTAACCTCACCCCCCTCTTGCTTAATGGGTAAGAAAACTTTGGTTATTTTTTATGTGTGTGGGTGAGTTTAACTTAGGTTCACCACCCGCTTTTTCCCTTCTCATCACCCCCCCCCCCCATTTGAGAAAAAATTGATCTCTCTCTCTCTTTCACCCCCTCTCATGCCACCCTCTCCCTCTTGATTGTGTGTGTTTGTGTGTGTGTTTTGAAGAAAAAGAAGGAGAAGAAACAAGCACAAAGAGGAGTAGTGAAGGAGGAGGGACACACAAAGGTGTGTATGTGTGTTGTTGTAGTGGTTGATTGATTCCCTTCTCTTAGGCTCCCTCTCATGCTCCCTTTTTGCCCCTGATTTTCAGCCAAGTAAGGCTGAGGAGGTGGTGGTGTTGGTGGTGGCGGTTGCGGTGGTTTTGGTGCGCCAAGAGCACCCGAATACCTCCCCTTTTCTTTCCCCTCCTTTGGTAAGCTCTCCTCCTCCCTTATCTATGTTTTAATGGTTGTTAGGGCTGTTAGGGTGATCATGCATGCCATGCATGTGGGTTAGGGTGTGTGTGAGGGCTGTGGAGGGGATGGGAGAGGTCTGGGCGCGCGCGCAGACGCGCGCGCAGAGGGGTGCTGGCGCGCGTAGTCGGGCATGCTGGCGGGCGCACGCGGGTACGCGCAGGCGCACGAACGTGCGCGCGAGGAGCTGGCGCGGGCGTGCAGTGCGCGCGAGTGTGCGCAAGCGCATGCGAGCGCGCGGCAGCGCGTCTGGACGCGCGGTTGGGCGCGCGGCAGTGCGCTAGGGGGTGCGGGGGCACGTGCGCGCGTGCTTATGCGTGCGTACGTGTGCGGGGGCCATGCGTGTGGCTGCCCGAGGGTTCGGGTAGGTGTCGGGGCACTCGGACTTGCGTGCGTACGTGCGTACTCGCATGCGTGCGAGCCCGTATGCGTGCTTGTCCGAGTCTTTGGCATTTCTAGTAAATTCCATGTATATTTATGTAGTTATACTCACCATATTGAATGCCCTTGTCTTGCAGATCTTGGCGAACGGTCACGCAACGACCCGGGTTGCGGTGAGTGGGTCGATCCAACCCAGTTGGGAGGCGTTCGATGCACGTAGACGTGCATTGCCCTCCCCTGGGGCATCATAACTGCATATTAACCATATTTGCATGTATATGTTATTATTGGGCTTGCTAGGTTGCATCCATGTCATGTTAGACCTAACATGTTAGGGTTATACATCCTAGTATCATGTGTAGGGTCCAATGCTTGTTCATGCATCATGTCCCATGTTAGGATAACATTTGATTCCTACATGCACCCCGACCTTGCCTAAGTATACCCTTAGCTATCTATGAAAAGCATAAGTGTAAGCATGCCTTATAAAATATTATGACCTTGTTATTATATTATTTAAATGCTTCCATGATGAATTCCTTGTATATTTATTATCCATGTTATATGCTTAAGTTGAGCCTCAAATCTTGCCTAATGAGTTTAGGCAAGTGTATGACCACTTATGGGGTCATACTTGGCAATTGTCACTATGAATAATATGTTTTCCCTGCATCTGAGTTATGCGCCCTGGAGGGAATTCTTGAGAATTCTTTACCGTATCGGTGTTTAGTAACCGGTGTCGACGGATTCAAGAGGATCGTATCCGCAAGTGTAGATTGTTTTCTCCCCTTCGTTGGATCCGATGTAGGAACTCCCCGGCGTTGGGAAAACCTATCCTGACAGAGGTCTCCCATCCGTAGGTACTACTGATGCAATCGGGAACGTACTGATCGTGGGAGTATACCAGGTAGAGGCTACCCGGGGAAAGGGCTACCGGTGGACCAAGGGTGTAGAGCAGTCTAATCTCTCCCAAAAGTCCTATGTCACCTCTAAAGGGTGAGGGTGAGGGTGTGGTGGGTCGGCGTCGCTACGACCCACCAATTTGTGCAGTTACTCCCATCTTAGGGACTTTAATGATTTTTTTAAGGTTAATATGAGTTGTGTTGCATGGATTGTACCATTCACTGAGCGTGTGGCTCACCCCTCGCATACCTTTTTCCTCCAGTTGTCGCTGAGTTGGATCTGAAGGAGGAGCTCCCCGAGGCATCGCACCAGTAGCGGAGCAGCGTTCGCGTTTTGGGTCTTGCGAGTGAGAGGCCATCAGCATCCCCCTTTTTTCCTTGTATGTATTATTACTCGTGCTTGGGCACAGTACTTGTATGTTGATGTCTTTGTTTTATATTGGCTCTCACATGACAGTTGATTATGTATTCTGGTCTGTAATATGTCTTTGAATTACAGACTCAGTCGTTTAAGCTTCCGCTATATGTATATATATTATGTCAGCTACATTGTTAATTGTGTTATTACCTTCGATGTTGTTTAGAGTCTTTTATTGATCTCGTGCATGGACTGCTGATATTATATATATTTGCCACGTATTGGGGATGGCCGCCCTGGGGCGTGACAGTGAGCTACCACACGCTCAGTGAATGGACCAATAATAATAATAATAACAACAACAATAAAATACTCCCAATTAATCCGAACTAACAAATTATAAACATATACATATAATTGTTGCCAGTGTAACGATAAAACATAATGCATCTCTTCAAAAGAATAGTCACAATCTCATACTAGTCTACATGATGTGTATGATGCAACGGACACGCATGCCCGTATGGCACACAGCCAAAAGATGCTCCATCTAGAGCTTGGTCACGCAGACCGGTCGTCACGCAAACAAGGTCCCACTAGACTAGGTCACGCAGACCGGTCGTCACGCAGACAGGTGTCACGCGGACAGATAATATGTATGCAAGATCAATTAATCAACAATAACTTGCATGCAGGAATAACATAGTCTCCAATATAGATTATACGTAAAATAGTATCTTAAAATCATGATTTCATGCTCATGTATTCCATAATCAAGATAACAGTTGTATTCATAAAATAGGCATGATGCGATCATGATATAAATATAAATAGTTTCGAAATCTACGTAGAGACTAGACCCACTCACCTTAGGTCAAATGATACGAAAACAACCGCAGAAGGCCTAAAGCACTCTAGTCAGACCTGAAACGATGCGAACCAATCAAAAATACATACATACAGTACGGAACCTGATGGTACCCGTACATGCAGAAACCGACGGCTCCCACAGGGACCGTCACTGACCAACCCGACGGCTCCCATAGGGACTGTCACTTAACAAACCCGATGGCTCCCATTGGGGCCATCCGTAACATACCCGACAGCTCCTCTAGAACCGCCCCAAACAAACCGACGGTCCTCTAGGAGCTGTCTCGAACATGCCCGACGGCTCTCAAGGGAGACGTCCCGACGCAGAAAACACAAAACCCTATTTTTATTAAAACATCCTAACATGTTCTACTATGGAAAACCATACACGAGTCGTTTAAAACGGCATAAAACAAAAAGAACTCATCTCGAAAAATCCAATTAAAAACCAATCCAAAACTCATTTAAAACATCATTGAAAAATCGTATATTTAACATATGCATAAAAGTAATATAAAATAGATAAACGATACAAATCGTTTACGAGATAGATCGAAGATCGTATAGAGCAAAATCCATTCAAAATCCTAGCTTATGAAAAAACGATAAAAACATCAATGAAACATAAAATACTTGGTACACCCAAGGGTCTGAATATACTTTATGAAATCCTTTAAAAACCGTAAGAGATAACATATTATTATATCTAACATGATATTCTTCTATTCAAAACCCTAGATTTAAAAAGATTCATAAAAAGGACACGTATAAAAATAATTAACTCATATTACAAAAATCTTTGAAAACCATATATTTATTATATGTAGAAACAACTAACATGGATCTATGATAAACACTCTTAAAAATAATCATAAAAGCATGTATAGGTTCGGATCTATGCATATAAGGGTCAAACAAAACTTAAAGATCATCAAAACATGATTTCTACCTTAACGAATTAGCCTAAGCATGGTATACATAAGCATATTTATTTTTGCATGAAAGACTTACAAAAACATCATTATATCATCATTATATCATTGTTAAAACAATCAATACGAAATCATGCAAAAACACTTAAGAAACAGGAAGAAAACTATTCTCTTTGCTTGGAAAAACCTTGAAAACGAGATCATATTAAAAAAACATCTAAAGGGAATCAATATAAACCAAAACTCTTCATAAACAGAGGATAATACTCACAAGAACTCTCTATTCGAACCCCTTCCCGAGCTCCTCAACAATGGTGCCGAAAACAAGAAGAAGATCTTTTAGGGTTTGAAATTTCTAGGGTTTCAAGGCAATGAAAGAGAAAAAGAGGTTTATAAGCCTCTCATACACGTGAGGAAACAATTACGACGCCAATAATTTGCATTAATTCCAATTAATGCACATGTTCCTTCCAAAAATGGAACCTATTTTCAAAAATACGTTTTTTCCAGATCGACGGCTCCTATAGCATCCGTCGCCCAGGCTTCCGACGGCTCTCCCCGATCCGTCGCCCATGCTTCCGACGGCTCCTATAGCATCCGTCGCCCATGTGCCCGACGGCAGCTATAAGATCCGTCAGACACTGTCTGACACCCTGTTACTGTTTGGTCCATAACTTGATCGATACTCATCCGATTTACGATCCGTAAAAAAACGTTGGAAAGCCAACGAAACGAGGAATCTAACCATGCCAAATTATTAGAAATTTGGAATACTAAACATACCATAGAAGCAGGTTAATTATGGACTAAAAAGTCAGAGTCGCTACATCATTTCCCCCATAGAGGAATTTAGTCCCTAAATTCAAAGCATACCTGAGGAACATCCAAACAATGCCGGATAAATCTCTCGCATCTCTCCTTCGCGTTCCCAAGTCATCTAGGGTACTCCGGGACGGGATGGTACTGCCATTGCACTTTGACCAACGGAATGGTCTTGTTGCGCAAGACTTGCTCCTATCTATCTAAGATCTTCACCGGCTGCTCGACAATAGATAGGTCTTCTTGTATTTGGACTAAGTCCGGTTCGAAGACGTGCGAAGGGTCATTCACATATTTCCTTAGCATTGACACATTAAATACATTGTGCACACGATCCAACTGTGCCAGTAATGCCGAACGATAAGCCACTTGTCCATCCTTCTCCAAAACTTTGAATGGTCCGATGAAACGTGGATTCAGCTTTCCCCGTTGTCCGAATCGAACCACACCCTTGGATGGAGATACTTTCAAAAACACATGATCTCCCACCGTGAACTCCAGCTCTCACCTTTGATTGTCGGCGTAGCTTTTTTGCCTACTCTATGCTGTTTTAAGCCGATTACAGACTAATTTCACCTTGTCAAAAGTATCTTGGACTAACTCTGGCCCAACTAAACTTCTCTCGCCAACCTCATCCCAGCATAGAGGTGTGCGACAACTCCTTCCATACAATGCTTCGAAAGGTGACATTTGAATGCTTGCTTGGAAACTATTGTTGTACACAAACTCGGCCAAGGTTAAATGGTCTTCCCAACTTCCGCTGAAGTCAATCACACAAGCCCTCAACATATCCTCCAAAATCTGAATCGTCCTTTCAGACTGTCCATCCGATTGAGGGTGAAATGCTGTGCTGAAATTTAGCCTTGTCCCCAATGCCGTTTGGAGAGTGATAAGCGTATTATTTGCACATTTAATCCCCTTAATTTAGTTTTCTATTTCCTAATTTTATGTGTAATAATGACTAATATTCAGAATTTATTTGTTATTGTAGGTAATTGAGATAAATGATGATTATCAATGCAAAATATTCTATAAAGCATTTAAAGATATGAAGGAGAATCAAGAGGATTCTTGAAGATCCAAAATTATGCTAGATAAAGATTTGGTGAAGAGAGAATCAAAAATCAAAATCCAATCAAATATTCTTCAAATCAATGTTAAAACCGTCCCACTATTTTAACCAAAACTTTTGCCTCAAATATCGTATTTTGGCCCAAAATATGGCGTTGAAAAGATATTTTCAAGATCTACAAATCAATGTTTCTTGAATATTTTGCAATTCCACCTTATTAGGGGTCAAAAATTCATCCGAAGATTCTGCAGAAAATTAATGACAGGAATGAAAGATTTTACCTGCTAAAATTGTCAAATATTCATATGAGGAAGGTTGATGGCCAATCTTAACCATCCAATTCATTGCAAATCAATGGTCAAGATTCAAGGCTGGAGGCTATAAAAGGAACACATATGAAGTTGTCACGCCCCAGGGCGGCCGTCCCCGGGACGCGGCAGGTGTATATATCATATCAGAAGCCTACACATGAGGTCAAATATATATACTCTAAACCACAGATAAAAATGACAACATAAATCAAACAAGGCTGACATAATATATACACAATATAGCGGAAGCTAAAAACTGAGTCTGTAATCAAAACATATTACAGACTCGATACACAATCATACGTCCTGTGAGAGCCAATATACATAGAAACAACTGAATATATACAGACGCGTGCCAAGCACGGAAATAAAATACATACAGCCAAGAAAAGGGATGCTGATAGCCTCTGGCACTCGCGGACGTAGCGCTGCTCCGCTACTGAAGGAATCCCTCGGAAAGCTCCAACTGCTGCTCCGGCTCCAGCTCAGGCTCAGTGACAACTGGGGAAAAACATATGCGAGGGGTGAGCCACACGCTCAGTGAACGGCACAACCCATGCATCACAGACAATATTTACCACAATTCCATTATTTATCCAATCTCCAAGACATAACAACATAATCTAGTGGTTCGTACTTCGCCGAACCACCGCACCCTCACCCTCACCCATCCATGGGTGACATAGGCTATTGGGACTGACAATCATCCATAAACAAATCTAGCAGGTCGCTCATCGCCAACCCACTACACCCTCACCCTCACCCTACCACGGGTGACATAGGATTTTGGGACTGACTAGGCTGTTGGTCACCCTTAGTCCACCGGTAGTCTCTCCTCCACTCCGTAGGCCGCTTGGTCTCCACCCACAACTTCAGCACAGTCCGAAACCAAATCAGGAGGTGCCTACTGATGTGGGTCCTCCGAAGGACGGCCTTTCTAACGCTGGGGCAGCCTCTACCGGATCCAACGAAGGGAACAGAACAGCCTATCCATACGCATATGATCCACTCGGATCCGCCGACAACACATCTCTCCAACTCAAATGTCATGAACTCTTCAGAGTTCCTCCAGGGCGCATATCCAAGATGCGGGGAAATAGTACAATCAAAAGCAGTGTTGGAATATCACTGGGGGAAAGAAACTCGGGAGGGCGGCGTGAGTTCCCGATACAGGGTACCCCGACAACCAAACAAGGAACACGGAGTACCCTAACACGGGTCTCACCGCTGTCCTCGCAAGGCCCCTCCCCTATAATATTCACTACTCATGCTAATAATCATACCAAACATATAACATTACTTATAATATTATTGGGACTAGAAACCTTGGGAGGGCAGCATGAGGTCCCGATACAGGACATCCCGACAACCAAACAAGGAACACGGAGTACCCTAACCCGGGTCTCACCGCTGTCCTCGCAAGGCCCCTCCCTATAATATTACCTAAGGCATGCGATTTAACATACACTAGCATTTAATTTAATAAATAAACTAGTAGGACGCATACTCAGGTCGAGGTTTCCTAACATGAAACAGGAGACATGGTGCATGGCTCGTATACATATCCTAAGGGTGCAAGTCCCTAACATGCAAAGTCTAGGGTAGCATGCATTCTACAATTTAATCATACAAGCATGGATTACATATTACTGCAGGTTAATATTCATCCACGGTGCCCCAGGAGAGGTCGGTATACGCCCAAGTGCGTATAACGCCTCTCTACTGAGTTGGATTGTCCCACTCACCAGTATCTGGGTCATCGCGCGACCGTCCGTCTAGATCTGCAAGACAGACATTCAATATGGTGAGTTAAAATCCATGAACACCCAAAAATACATAACATACCCAAATAAACACCCAACACCCTCCTGCAATCACCCGCACGGCCGGCCACTACCCGCACGGCCACCCGACCGCCCGGACGCGCCGCCGCGCCTCAGCCCGCGCACCCCGCACGCCTCGCGCCGCCCGCGAGCACCCCGCGCCCCCCCGCGCGCAGCGCCTCGCCTCGCGCGCACCCCGCGCGCACCTCCACGGCCTCGCCGCGCCCCGCGCGCACCACCACGGCCTCGTCGCGCCCTCCGCGCGCACCCTGCACTCGGCCACCACCTCGCGCACGCACCTCCGCTGCCTCAGCCACCACCTCGCGCACACACCTCCGCTGCCTCAGCCACCACCTCGCGCACACACCACCCCTGCTCGCACGCCTAGCACCCGCGTGACCAGCTCCTCGCGCACCAGCCCGCCCAGCACCTCGCGCACCAGCCCGCCCAGCACCAGCCGCCCACCACCTCTGCACGACCAGCACAGCACGCGTCCCGCGCGCGCCTGCTTGCACGCCGCGCGCACGCCCGCCCGCTCACGCACTCGCGCATGCCAGCGCGTGCCCAGCCTGCGCGCTGCTGCTGCTCTGCCTGCTGCCCGAGAACATCTCCCACCAGCCCGAGACCACCCCCTGCTGCCCGAGACCACCCAAACCACCACCCACCGACCTCCGACCACCTCCACCGCCCTCCGACGGCCACCCACAGCCGCCGACCACCCCTCATACACAGATCCACACTCCTAGCATACATCTATGCAAGAAAAGTGAAGAAAAAGGCCTTACCAAGGGGAGGAAGCGAAGTCCGGACGCTCTCCGCGCGCCGAAACCTTTCCCAAAGGCTCTCTTACGCCCCGATCTACCACGGCCCTCGAAATGGCCCGAATCAGAGGACAAAGAGAGGGGGACGGAGTGGCTAGAGTCGTCGGAATCGGGTTTTGAAGACACCGGACCCGATCTACACTTCTCGTGCTTTAGGTTTTTAGGTTTGAGGGGTCTAAGGGCCTCTAATGGAAGAAAAAGAGAGAGGGAGGAGAGAGAGGGATTTGGTAGGGATGATGAACAGTAACTCGGAAAAATTAGATCCCACTCTTATATAGTGTGCGACTTAAAAACCCGGATACGCCCCGGAACTGCGAAATTTTGGGAACGTTACCGGAATTCGATGAAATTTTCGTGAGAGGCATAAAATGGCACCAGGACACCAAATATGCAGTTAGATTTTCAATCGGAGTCCTCTAACTCAGGACGATAGCTAACAGTCCAAAAATAAGCGGTTCCGATCGAAAAACCGTAAAAACCGAAAAACTGCCAGAATGCTCTAACGGTTACCAGCAGGCTAAAAGTGACACATATATAACAGAAGTCAAGAAAAAGAATCAAAGAAGGAGGAAAAGGGACAACCGAAGGAGAAGAAAGATTCAAGAGTTTTGCTTTGTTTTTGTTTTTCTTTTCATCTCATATCTTTGGATGTTTGTATATATTTAGATCTGAATTTTAATATTACTTTAGTATTTTTATTTTCAAGAATTTTTCAATAATATGATGTCTTTTATTTTTGATTTTTTATTTAGTTTGATCATGTTTTCTAGTAGCTAAATCTTCAACTAGGGTTGAAGATGAAACCATGCAATGCTAGTTTAGGATTTTATATTTAGATCTGAATTCTCCATATTGTTTGCTTTATTGAATATCAATCTCTCCTTCAATTCTCTTTTGAAACCTTTCATGTGAATTTCTTATTACCTTCTTCAAAAATCTCTTGTATTTGATTTGATAAAATATGCTTTGATTAGGTTCTCTGATATTTTATGCTCTTCTTAACAAGTTGAATATTGAGTTGGTAGATTTTATAAAGGGAAGGGAGATAGATCATTTTATGAAATAATTAATATGATTTTAAATATTTAATTTCCGATTGGTATTTGACTAACGTCAATATTGATTGAGTTATATGGTGGAGTTTCACATTTGAATATAACCCCTAAATTGGTATTGCATGGTGGATTCTAAAACCCTAGTTATCTTTTTATATTAATATCCATTTTTTTAAAAAAATAAAAATAAAAAAATAAACCTTCATCAATCTTCCTGTCTAATTCGATTAGGTAAATCAATTAATAATTTAATTTGAACAATTCTCTGTGGGTCGACCCGTATTTGCTAGATCTATACTTCTGTAATGATCCGTGCACTTGCGGTAATTAATAACAACTTTAATAATCAATCAAGTTTTTGGCGCCGTTGCCGGGGAATTGTTTCATATTATATTTGATGTTGATTTATCTTTCGGATTAGTTTTTTTTTTCTTTACTTTTGCTGATTTTTTCTCTTCATATTTTGCAGGATATCAAGAACCTACAAGAACACAACAAAGAATGGTGTAAGGCTTAGACCATTCTTTCTCTAAACGAGTATCAAAAGTGTTCGAAGGCGACCCTAAGGTGAACCATTTCATCACGGCAAAAAGGTGGATTTAATTCTTCCCTCACTGTGTGTGAGTTGTGAGTATTTCATTCACCCACGAATCTTCTGCAAGTGGGTTACTTTTGGGGTTGATTGGGATTTCAATGTGTGCATTTTTCAATTAGCATACATTAATTAATCCATCTAAGGGTTGTCCCACATAACATAAGGTGGGGATTTCATCGCCCTTCCTTGGCCCACAAATCATCATCTTGAGCATTTGTCAAACCCATGAGCCTAATTAAAATAAGATGAAGTAGACTTGGCCCTAGGTTTTCGAGCTCAATAGGACAAGAGACGCCAAGAGATACTCCAGTGAGCCATTAACCATTTAATGATGTCTAGGAAAGTGGTTTCATAAGGTTTCTACCTTAAAGGACGTGGTTACTTAATTGAGGAACACGCGAAAGCGTGGAAGACCCCCACTAATCCTTTACACTTTCCTGGTTGTTGAGTGGTTGATCGTTAACTGGCAAGCTTAAGGCATATCTTGGAACAGTTAGGAGCTGTCCTTTAAGGAGGAAGATCCTCAACAACTAGATCTTTTAAAAATCATCCTCCCTCACTTAACAAGATAAATCTTAATATGTTGGTTGTGAAAGTATATTCTTGATTTGAGATATTCTGATTTATGAGCATTTGGTCTAGGGATTCTAAAAACCGATTGATTCGTACCGATTCAACCATCACCATGGATAACACAGTAGATGTCATTCCAAAGACCTTGAAGGATTACATGTATCCATCTAGAACTACGCAACCCTCATGCATTGTGTTACCAACAACCAATGCTAACAACTTTGAGATCAAGCCTGGGATGATTAATATGCTCCCAAAATTTGATGGATCTGAGGATCCATATCTTTTCATTAGGGAATTTGAGGAAGTTTGTTCCACTCTAAAACTTCAACAGCTAACTGATGATTCAATCCGGTTGAGGTTAATCAACTTCTCCCTCAAAGATAATGCTAAAAAGTGGTTGTATGCTCTACCCGCAAAATCTATCACCACTTGGGATCAATTAGTTATGATATTTTTGAAGAAGTTCTTTCCTAATCATAAAACTGCTAAGATTCGCATGAATATAAATCAATTCATTCAAAAGTAGGAGAATCTTTATGGAGATATTTAGAGAGATTCAAGGACTTGTTGTTGCAATGTCCTCATCATGGATTTGAGGTTTGGAGATTAGTGCAAATTTTATATGAAGGTTTGAATTACACCACAAGGACTATGGTTGAATCAATGTGTAGTGGTGAATTTACCAATAAAAATGAAACTGAAGCATGGGCATTTTTGGAAGAAGTAGCTGAAAAATCCATGCAATGGGAGACAATTAGAGAGCCTGAGAAACCCATGCCTTCTAAGGGAGGTATTCATTCCATTGATAGTAGCTTTGAGTCTGAAGCCAAGTTTGCATCTCTCATTCGTAGAGTGGAGGCCCTAGAGATGAAACCAAATCATGATTATGTTAATCAAGTCTCCACCTCCAACTCTACTATTCTCTGCATTTTATGTAAATCTTCAAATCACCTAGCGGAAGACTGTCCTTCCCTGTCATCCCACAAGGAAAGTTGGGCCGAACATGCCAATAGCTTACAGTGGAGGAAAAATGACCCATATGCTCAAACTTATAATCCTGGATGGAGGAATCATCCAAATCTGTCGTGGACTCAAGGCCCACACCAGGGAGGCCCACAGGGACCTCCTCAAGCTCCCATGTATCCTAGACCAAACACAGGACCCATTCCTACTCCATTTCCTCCGCCTGGGTTTCAAATAGAAAATGAGAAGAAGTTCTCTTCCTTTGAGAAAGGATTAGATGTTCTTATGAAATCCACTCAAAATCTAACTCAATCATCCTCCCAGATGTCTGCCACTTTGAATCAATTTATGCAATCTACAGGGCAAATCCTTCAATCCACCACACAGGCATCTCCCGTCTCGAGATTCAAGTTGGTCAATTGGCCACCACCATAAATGAGAGAGAGAAAGGAAAATTTCCTAGTCAACCTGAGCCTAACCCTAGAGGACCCATTCTTCAAGGACAAATCCAAGATTCTTCTAGTAACCAGTCCAACCAGGTTAATGCAATCACTACTCTTAGGTCTGGTAGACAAGTGGACAACAAGGTTATTATGCCTAATAATGATGTTGAAGATGATAAGGACAAGCCCAAATTTATTCATGAGGACCCAGGTTCTGAACCCATCCCTCCTAGCCCATCCATCCCAGAGAAAGCAAAGCCCAATGATTCTCCTGGGAGAATTTATGTTCCCAAGGCCCCATATCCTCAGCGATTAGGTTCAACTAAGAAATCTACCCAGCTAGATAAAATTTTAGAAGTGTTTAAGCAAGTTCGCGTGAACATTCCGCTCCTAGATGCTATCCAACAAGTACCAGCATATGCTAAATTTTTGAAGGACTTATGCACCCAAAAGAGGACCAACAATGTACCCAAGAAAGCTTTCCTAGCATCCCATGTAAGCTCCATTCTTTCATGTGAAACTCCAATCAAGTATAAGGACCCAGGTTGTCCCACCATTTCATGTGTGATTGGAGACACCCGTATTGATCGAGCTTTGCTAGACTTAGGTGCGAGTGTAAATCTGCTGCCCTATTCAGTGTACAAACAGTTAGGCATAGGAGAATTGAGGCCTACCCCAGTGACCTTACAATTAGCAGATCGATCTGTGAAAATTCCTAAAGGTGTCATTGAGGATGTCCTGATTAAGGTTGGGGATTTCATCTTTCCTGTTGACTTTATAGTTTTAGAAACCCAACCTGTTCTGACCCAAAGGGGCAAATTCCTGTAATTTTAGGCAGACCATTTCTGGCTACATCTAATGCTTTGATTAACTGTCGAAATGGATTGATGAAATTATCTTTTGGAAATATGACAGTTGACCTAAATATCTTCCACATTGGAAACAACCAGAGATTATAATGATGAATTAGAGGATGTAAATTCTATTGAAGAAATAATTGAAGATTTGAAACATCATTCTATGAGCACGAAAGATCCTTTAGAGTTTTGCCTTGCCCACTTTGGAGAAAATTTTGATATGGAAAAATCGATCATGGAAGTAAATGCTCTCCTAGATTCAGAAACAACCATCCCATTTAATAAGTGGCAACCAAAGTCTGAGCCCCCTCCTCTGTCACCACCCCTTCCTTCCATTGATGAGCCTCCCAAGCTAGAACTTAAACCATTTTTGGAGTTACCGCTGGAGAAAATGGAGGTCATTCACCTCCATGATTCCATCTATCAAGATTAAGCTCTCTTGGTAATCATTTTGTACTATATTTTTCTGGGTTGCCTTTCCTCCCGAATCATCATTTCCTTGTTCATGCTGTAAACTAGGTTTGGGGTTGTTAGGGTAATTTTCCATTTTTAGTCTAGATTTTATGCATCCACTATCATCGAGTCATTGGATGTAGTCTTTATTTTAAAGTATGTTGAACTAACGAAATTGTTTTGATGCCATCGTATAGCAGCAGTTCAATGGTGATCACTTGATATGGTAAAATTCTTCCTTTTTTATTCTCCATTCTTGATATTTCACGTGTCCAAACATATGAACATTGAGGACAATGTGTGGATTAGGTTTGGGGGGTTTTTGACATTTTGAATTTATCATGTGATTCATTATTCTCAGTTACGATAGAGTATTCAAAAAAAAAAAAAATGCCTATATCCCTATGATGGTAGCATGAACTCTTATGTTAATTTCTATTTTAGTAGGTCTTAAGTGCTTGATATTGGAAAAGTCACTACACATCTGGATGCATTTTTGAGTTAAGATGAATTTGTGGAGTCGACTTAATAATTGCCTAGAATGTTAAGAACTTTCTAAAACCTGTTGAACCTAAAAGTCTAGTTCATTGGTTTGCTTGATAAGGAGTTAGGGTTTACATCAATTGAAAAGCAACCATTGAATCACAAGTACAGTGGAAAAGGGCTACTTATCATTAGGTCTTAAAAAAAAAAAATTGATAGAGTACTTTTTCAAAAGAAAAAAAAAAAAAAAAAAGAAGAAGAAGAAGAAGAAAAAAATTCAATGAGATAATATCTAAGGTGCTTTGAACAAAGAGATTAGCAATCATTATGTTGAAGTTTAAAGACCGATTCGACAGTGATAGAGTGAAAGCCTCCCTGTAAAAGATAGTAAGTAAGCTGGAATATCACATATAAAGCCCATGAGGTAATAAAGTGAACATCCAAATCTCTTACTGGCTTAGTAGACTATTCTGGTTTTGACTCAGTGTCTAAGGGAGAACCAACCATTCGACAGCAATTAGAAGGAAAATTCTTACTTAGGAGTCTGAACCTCTTGAGTGTTGTCCAGATTTTCACGAGCACACCATGTCATTACATTAAGTACTTTTCTGAAAAGAATTTAATATCTTGAGCTCTTTGATACTATCATGGGATTATGGCAGAAAAAAAAAAAAGAATTTTGTGGGTAGATTCGCTGCAAACCCTCACGAGTCAAACTCGTCCACTAGGGGTGACCTAGGGGTTTAAGGGCTTGTTGCATACGCTAAATGCAACCGTGAGAGCCTGCGAAAGTGGCCTTATCCTTGTTTTTAATCACTTTAGTTGCTAGAGGACTAGCAAAATCTAGGTTTGGGGGTATTTGATAAGCGTATTATTTGCACATTTAATCCCCTTAATTTAGTTTTCTATTTCCTAATTTTATGTGTAATAATGACTAATATTCAGAATTTATTTGTTATTGCAGGTAATTGAGATAAATGATGATTATCAATGCAAAATATTCTATAAAGCATTTAAAGATATGAAGGAGAATCAAGAGGATTCTTGAAGATCCAAAATTATGCTAGATAAAGATTTGGTGAAGAGAGAATCAAAAATCAAAATCCAATCAAATATTCTTCAAATCAATGTTAAAACCGTCCCACTATTTTGACCATAACTTTTGCCTCAAATATCGTATTTTGGCCCAAAATATGGCGTTGGAAAGATATTTTCAAGATCTACAAATCAATGTTTCATGAATATTTTGCAATTCCACCTCATTAGGGGTCAAAAATTCATCCGAAGATTCTGCAGAAAATTAATGACGGGAATGAAAGATTTTACCTGCTAAAATTGTCAAATATTCATATGAGGAAGGTTGATGGCCAATCTTAACCATCCAATTCATTGCAAATCAATGGTCAAGATTCAAGGCTGGAGGCTATAAAAGGAACACATATGAAGTCAAGAAAATGAAATCAAAGAAGGAGGCAAAGGGACAACCGAAGGAGAAGAAAGATTCAAGAGTTTTGCTTTGTTTTTGTTTTTCTTTTCATCTCATATCTTTGGATGTTTGTATATATTTAGATCTGAATTTTAATATTACTTTAGTATTTTTATTTTCAAGAATTTTTCAATAATATGATGTCTTTTATTTTTGATTTTTTATTTAGTTTGATCATGTTTTCTAGTAGCTAAATCTTCAACTAGGGTTGAAGATGAAACCATGCAATGCTAGTTTAGGATTTTATATTTAGATCTGAATTCTCCATATTGTTTGCTTTATTGAATATCAATCTCTCCTTCAATTCTCTTTTGAAACCTTTCATGTGAATTTCTTATTACCTTCTTCAAAAATCTCTTGTATTTGATTTGATAAAATATGCTTTGATTAGGTTCTCTGATATTTTATGCTCTTCTTAACAAGTTGAATATTGAGTTGGTAGATTTTATAAAGGGAAGGGAGATAGATCATTTTATGAAATAATTAATATGATTTTAAATATTTAATTTCCGATTGGTATTTGACTAACGTCAATATTGATTGAGTTATATGGTGGAGTTTCACATTTGAATATAACCCCTAAATTGGTATTGCATGGTGGATTCTAAAACCCTAGTTATCTTTTTATATTAATATTCATTTTTTTAAAAAAAATAAAAATAAAAAAATAAACCTTCATCAATCTTCCTGTCTAATTCGATTAGGTAAATCAATTAATAATTTAATTTGAACAATTCTCTGTGGGATCGACCCGTATTTGCTAGATCTATACTTCTGTAATGATCCGTGCACTTGCGGTAATTAATAACAACTTTAATAATCAATCAGAGAGCATTCCAGAAACGCGAGATGCAACGCGAATCTCGGTCCGAAATAATACTAATTGGTGTTCCATGGAGACGAATAATCTCTCGAACATATAACTTCGCCAATGTTTCCAGTGATTCATTTACATGCATCACCAAAAAATGTGCAAACTTCGTCAATCGGTCTACTACAACCCAAATAGCGTCATGCCCTTTCTTCAACTTTGGCAAACCAGTAACGAAGTCCATGGTGACGTGCTACCACTTCCACTTAGGGATTTCCAATGGTTGTAGTTTTCCAGCAGGACTTCGATGTTCTGCCTTTACCTTTTGACACACTAAGCACTTCAACACAAACTTAGCAATGTCCCTCTTCATACCATTCCACCAATAGTTTAATTTAGGATTCTAATACATCTTCGTACCTCTAGGGTGTACGGTGTACCAAGACCTATGTGCTTCATCAAGGATCTTCCTTTTCAATCCAGCATCCACAGGGAAACAAATACGGTCGTGATAACAAAGGAGTCCATCAGTTTGAATGGCGAAGTCCGGCCTCAACCCTTGTCCCTTATCAGATGAAATCTTCTTCAGCTCTTCACCACCAATTGTGCCATCTTTATCTCATCATTGAGATCTGGCTTAACAACAAGCCGTGCAATAAAACCTTTCACCAAACCCTTATTCGAGACAATAATTACTCCTCAATCTCTGCAGTGAATAATTGTTGGTGCCCTTTCGAAGTGTCGTCTGAAGCAGATTTAAGGAACGTGTTGTTATATATGTGTCACTTTTAGCCTTCTGGTCACCATTGGAGCATTCTGGCAGTTTTTCAACTTTTTCTTTTTTCGATCGGAACCGCTAAAATTTTAGACTTTTAGCCATCATCATGAGCTTGAGAACTCCGATTGAAAATCTAATTGCATATTATGTGTCCTGGTGCCATTTCATGCCACTCACGAAAATTTCATCGAATTCCGGTAATGTTTCATAATTTCCCAGTTCTGAATCGTATCTGGGTTTTGACCAAGCGAAAAGTCATTGGGAGACTTGACCAAGTCAAAGAGGACTTTGACCAAGTCAAGTTTGACCCTTGACGTGGTCAAAATATTTTGTTTTCTAGTGTGGTTGGGTTGACTAAAGTCAAAGTGCACCTAACCTAGCTTAACCTAATTAATTCTAAGTGTAAGTGAGTGTGAGTGGTATGTGTGTGTGTGTGGTGTGTGTGTGTGGCCTTTAAGTGAAGTCCACGCCCACAACTAGTGCCCCTCCTATTCATCTTCTTCTCCATCTCTCTCAAGCTCTCTCATCTCCTCTCTTTATTTCCACTTTTTGATCTAGTTAGAGTGGAAGAAAAGAAAAGCCCTAGAAGGAGAAAAGCTTGGTAAGGACCCGATCTATCTTTCCATGGTCTTGGATTTCCATTCCCCTTTGTTTTTCCTCCTCTCATGGCACCTCTTCTCCTCTGTTTTCAGCCCCTCTTAGCTGAGAAGAGGTCTTGGTAGTGGTGGCTTTGGTGGTGGCAAATCGGTGCGCGAAGAGCACCCGATTTTCCCTCCCTTCCTTTCCTCCCTTGGGTAAGCTTTCCTCCCCCCTATTTCTTGTTTAGATGCATGTTTAGGATGTGTTTTTGGATGTGCAAGGTGTGCATGAGTGTTTGGGGTATGGGAGGGCTGAGGGAGGTGGTGGGGTTGGCTCGGGCGCGCGTGCGCGCGAGTCTGCGCGCGCAGGCAGTGCAGGCGCGTGCAGTCGGGCGTGCGGGCGTGCGCGCGGAGCGTTGCGCAGGGGCGCAGTGCGTGCAGTGCGCGCAGGGGTGTGCGCGGGGTGCTGCGCAGGGGCACAGTACGCGCGGGTAGGCGCTGGGCTGGACGCGCGGTGCGCGTGGGCGTGCGCGAGCGTGCGCACGAGCGTGCGGCGTGTCTGGGCGAGCGGGAAGAGGCGCGGCAGCGCGCCTGGGCGCGCGGGCTGGGGCGCGGCAGTGCGCCCGGGGCGCGGGTGGGCGTGCGTGCATGCGCACCCGTGTGTGCGCGTGCGGGTGGCCGTGCGCATGGCTTCCCGGGGGTGCAGGAGTGGGTCGGGGCACTCGGACTCGCGTGCGTACGGGCCCGTATGCATGCTTGTCCGAGTGTTGGGTATTTCTAGCGTATTTCTTGTGTATTTGTGTATTTTACTCACCATTTTGGTTTCCCATGTCTTGCAGATCTTGACGGGCGGTCACGCGACGACCCAGGTATTGGTGAGTGGGACAATCCAACCCAGTAGGGAGGCGTTCGATGCACGTAGGCGTGCATTGCCCTCCCCTGGGGCACCATAATTGCGTATTAATTTGTAATAAGTGTAATCTGTGCTATGCATGATCATTATGTTGTATTCATGTCACCTTAGGCTTGTATGCTAGGGATATGCACCCTTATGTTGTGGATAGAGGCCTACGCATCCTGATACCATGTTTTCATGCTAGGAAAGCCTCGACCTACGCATGTTTCCCATTTAGTTTAATTTATTTAAATCAAATGCGAGCTTATGGTTATTAGCATGCCTTAGAGAATATTATAACCTCGTGGTTATAATATATGCTTCCCCGCATCTTAGTTATGCGCCCTGGTGGAATTCTGAAGAATTCATGACATTTGTAGAGTTGCAATCGGTGTCGGCGGATCCAAGAGGATCGTATCCGTGTGGGTAGGCTGTTTCTCTTCCCTTCGTTGGATCCGTGTAGGGACTCCTCAGCGTTAGACAGGCTGTCCTGACAGAGGGCTCCCATCTGTAGGTACCTCCGATGCGTCGGACTGTGCTGATCGTGGGAGTAGACCAGGCAAGCTACGGAGTGGAGGAGAGGCTATCGGTGGACCAAGGGTGATTAACAACCTAGTCAGTCCCAAAAGACCATGTTACCCTTGAGAGTGAGGGTGAGGGTGTGGTGGGTCGGCGATGTAGCGACCCACTGGATTGTGTAGTGACTGCCACTTAGAGGCTATAAATAATTTGAGGTTAATATGAATTGTGATGCATGGGTTGTGCTATTCACTGAGCGTGTGGCTCACCCCTCGCATATATTTTTCTCCAGTTATATCTGAGTCGGATCTGAAGGAGGAGCTCCCCGAGGCACATCAGCAGTAGCGGAGCAGCGTCACGTTCTGCGTGTGAGAGGCCATCAGCATCCCCCCCCTTTTGATTGTATGTATTGTATTCCGTGCTTAGGCACACGTTTGTATTACATTTGGATGTCATTGTATATATTGGCTCTCACAGGACAGTTGATTATGTATCGGGTCTGTAATATGTCTTTTGAATTACAGACTCGGTCTTTTAGCTTCCGCTATTTGTGTATATATTATGTCAGCCTCATTGTTGTCTGTGTTGTCATTGTTGATGATTGTTTAGAGTATATTATTGACCTCCTGTTTAGACTGCTGATATCATATATACCATTGTCGCGACTCGGGGACGGCCGCCCTTGGGCGTGACACGTGTGGGGTATTCCTTCTCGTCCCCCATCATTTCCTTCTCCAAGCTTTTGCATCAATGGCTGAAGCTCCTTCTTTTGCTTCAGCCCTCCATAGAGAGTTGGGCATTTTCTCCTCCTTCACCATAAAAGAGCTTGCCGGAGATGAATCTCCTTCTCTCTTTCCTAATTTTTTTCTCCTCCATCCTAGTTATTTCAAGCATTGAGGTGTTTCTCTTCGTCTGCCACACTTGATGGCAGAGTTTCTTGATTTCTTTGGCTTTCATCCCTCACGGTGGTCCCCAACATGTACCGCATCCTGATGTGCGTGGTCGCGCTGGCTGAAAGAATGGGAATCTAGCTTGGCTTGCCTGAAATCCGTTAAAATTACAAGGTTAAAGCCTCGTCTTCCAGCCGATCCCCGTCTTTCTACATTTCCCGCCAGTCCACATCGCCAGAGTTGATTCTCGGCATGTCCCAAAGTGACATCTTCGACTGGCAAGATCGTAGGATCCTTGTCTGAGGTCCTCGGATGACAGTTGGCTGGGATATGACGCGCCATCTGTGCCGCCCCCCGAAGGCCGAGAGTGGATGCCCCCAAGCCCGAAAAGGAAGAGGTTAGAATGGACGATATCCACCGGGTGATGGCTTATCCAGACCGATTATGGTGGGAGCTCCTTGGATTGGGGGAACTGAGACATACTCCTCCTCTAGTGACGTTTCTTGCTGGTGTGGCTGAGTTGCCTAGAGGTTCCGGTCCGGTTCCCACTCCTTCTGCTCCTGAGAGTGGTCCGCAGCAGCACTCACAGAGGCTCCTCCAATTGAATTTTGGATCATGTTCCATTGTCTGACAGGTGGATCTATCCTCTTCATTATCATCGTCTTCTCATGCCGCTGAGGATATCACTCCTCCCACAACTGATTTGGAGGTTGAATCCGTACTTGTGGATCCCCCGGTGAATCCAAGAGCTGGTGCGGATGCAGTTCCTTCTCTCGAGGTCCATCTTCTGGATGTTGAGCGCGCTCCAGCTGGTTCTCTTGGGAACTTGCTAACCACTGCAGACGCTGATCTCCTTTCTCTGAACCATCAAATGCATGATCTTCGCGAAGCCTGTGTGGGTCCCGAGGAAGAGTATCTCCTAGAGTTCATCAACAGTTACCGCCTGGGCTACGCTGATCACTCTCATGGTTTTTGAGAGATAAACAACAAAGAGATACCCAACTTGTTGTGCCTGTGTCATTTGGAGCCTTTTTTTTTCAATCAGAGTCGCTAAAATTTTAGTTTTTTAGCTACCTGCGGGAGTTGGAGTGCTCTGATTGAAAATCTAATTACATATTATGGGTCCTGTTACCGTTTTATACTACCCATAAAAATTTCATCGAATTCTGATAATGTTTTAGAAATTATGCAGTTTCGAATAGCATCCGAGTTTGGTCGTATCTGCGTTTCGGTGGATGAGATATTTCGAGTGATGTGGCATTTCGCTTCGCGCTTCCCAATAAAGGTGGAAAAAGTGGGTGTGAGAGGGTTAGCCTAACCCTAACCTTACCACCCTCTTTGCCCCCCTTAAAATGACCCCTAATCACTATTTGGGAGTGTAAAAAACCCCTTTCTCTCTCCCTCTCTCTCTCTATCCAAAAATCCCTCTCTTTGCCTTTCATTCTCTCTTTTTGCTCTCCCTCTCTTGTGTGTTGATGGAGAATAAGAAGATTGAGTGCTTGGAAGAGGAGCTGCATGAAGGAGAAGATCAAGGTGTATGTGTTGTTGATGTTTCCATTCCCTCTCCTCCTCCTCTAACTCCCCCTTCATGTTTTCAATGGATTTCCCCCTCTCCTCTGGTTCTACAAGAAGAATAGAAATGAAGGATGAGGTGGTGGTAGTGGTGGTGGTGGTTGAGATGGTCGTGGGCGTGCTTGCGAGCCCCCACATCTCCCCCTTCCCTCCCCCTCTCTTGGTAAGCTTTCCCCTCTTCTTTTTATGGTTTTTCAGCACATTTGGGTGTGCTGGGAGGTGGTGCATGCCATGTGTTTGTGTTTATGTTTGAATGGTGTGTGTGTGCATGGTTGCTTGGGTGTAGGGGTGTCAGTGTGCCCGTGTGCATGCTGCCCATAGCCCAGCATGCCCTGCCAGCACCAGCGCCCATGCCTAGTGTGCCCTGCCTGCTGCCCTGCAAGCACCAGCACCCATTCCCAGCGTGCCCTGCCTACTGCCCTGCCAGCACTAGCGCCCATGCCCAGCATGCCCTGCCTTCTGCCCCTGCCAGCCCAGCGCCTGTGTCGAGCGTTCCCTGTGTCGTGCCCAGCGCGCCTTGCTCTGCCTATGCATCCCGGGTGCTGCCTTGTGTGTGCGTGCTTCCCGAGTGCATGTTGTCCTATCTGTCCCACACGATTGCCGTCTCGCGTGCAAGCTACCCCAGGTTGCGGTGAGTGGTTTGATCCAACCCTTCTGAAGCGCTTGATGCACGTAGTCGTGCATCGCACTTCCATGGGGCATCTTGGCACCCGTATTATGTTAGATATTGCATGCCAGGTCTGTATAGCTCGTATATTGTGTAGAACCCCCCCCCCCCTATTCTACCATGTACTTGCCTATGTATTGTATTCATGCATGAATGATTATGTTCCCATCCGCCCTTCTTGTATGAGCATGTGTTATGTGTGTTTATATGAATGTATAGAATACGGCATGACTTAGGTAGTCCTTGTTTGTAATACTACCCTGTATTAGAAATATCCAGCATGATTAAGCCTGAGTTAATATTGGGTACATGCCTAATATCCCCTTATCCTAAGAGGTGAGGGCATGGTATAGTTGTTGCGCCAATATTGTTGGGGCAAGGCTATGACCAGTTTCCTGAGATGATGAGGCTTTCTCTCTCTCGCCCTCCCTCTTTACACGAACTGAGTAAGTAGATGTGGTTCATACTTGACTCATGTTTGCTTGGGATTATTGGCATGCGCCTATTAATGCGCGAGATCGCGCTTGACCCTTCCCTTTTAAGTTGGTGATATCCAATGCATGTTAGGGTATGATTTGTATGCTTGTATGATTAATGGCCTTGTATGCATGTTTAATTAAGACATACCTTGTATGCGTGTTGCATGATGTGTTGTTTATGCCATATATTCATGTTAGGGAGAACCCCTATAGTTAATCATATGTTATTGTGCATGTGGATCATGTAGCCTACTTGCGATAGAAATTCTCTTGTTATAATTCTGCGCATGTTATACTAATTGTGCCTACCAGTGTTAGGCGTGGGTATGACCCTTAATCGGGTTGTACCTTATTAGTTAGAGCGCAAGCGATGTAATCGCCCTTGCATCCATGTGATGCATTGATACGGAATTCAGGAGAATTCATTGTTGTATCGGTTTTGTTAAACCGGTGGTTATGGCATTAAGCTAGGCCTACCCGTGCTAGGCGCGTGCATGAACCACCTATTGTGTTATGTGCCTTTGGCTTATTTCTGTGCGAGAGCAGAGGTAACTCCTCGCATCCGAGCGACGCATCTGTGTGGGAGTTCAAGAGTATTCTGTTATGCCTGTGTCATTTGGAGCCATTTCAGTTAAGCCTTGGTTACTTCTGCGTCATTCAGGGCCTTTTTAATTTTTCGATCGGAGTCGCTAAAATTTTGGCTTTTAGCCACTGCGGGAGTTAGAGCACTCTGATTGGAAATCTGACTGCATATTAATGGTCTTGGTACCGTTTAGTACTACCTATAAAAATTTCATCGAATTCCGATAACGTTTGGAAAAATATGCAGTTCCGAGAGTTCCTGGTTGGGGGAATAGTGTGAGATATTTTGGGGATGTGGTGACCCTTGGTAACCTTACCCCCACCTTGCTTAGGGGTGAAGAAACCTTATGTTATTGGTTATGTGAGTGGGTGAGCCTAACCCTAACCTCACCCCCCCTTAAGGTGTCACGCCCCGGGCGTCCCCGCGACGCGGCAAGTGTATATATAATATCAGAATCTACACAGGAGGTCAATAATTTACCATAAACAAGCAACTAGAATGACACACAGACAACAAAGAGGCTGACATGATATATACACCAAATGCGGAAGCGAAAGACTGAATCTGTAAATAAAACATACTACAGACTCGATACACAATCATATGTCCTGTGAGAGCCAATATACACAATATACAACTGAAATATATACAAACGCGTGCCCAAGCACGGAATAAATACATACAATCACAAGGGATGCTGATAGCCTCTGATACTCGCGGGACGTGTCGCTACTCCGCTACTGATAAAGTCCCTCGGGGAGCTCCTCCTTTAGTTCCAACTCTGATAGCACTGGAGAAATAATATTATGCGAGGGGTGAGCCACACGCTCAGTGAACAGCACAACCCATGCCCCACAATTCATATTAACCACCAGATATTATTATCCCACAATCACATTATTAAAAGCCAGAAAATGGCGGCAACAGCTATACAAATCCAGTGGGTCGCTATCGCCAACCCACTACACCCTCACCCTCACCCCTCAATAGGTGACATAGGATATGGGGACTAATAATCATCCATACACAATCATACTCCCTCACCCTCACCCCTCAATAGGTGACATAGGATATTGGGACTAACAATCCAGTGGGTCGCTACATCGCCAACCCACCACACCCTCACCCTCACCCCTCTATGGGTGACATAGGATATTGGGACTGACTAGGCTGTTGGTCACCCTTGGTCCACCGATAGTCTCTCCTCCACTCCGTAGGCCGCTTGGCCTTCACCCACAACTTCAGCACAGTCCGTCACAAATATCGGGAGGCGCCTACTGATGGGAGCCCTCGGAAGGGATGGCCTTTCTAACGCTGGGGCAGTCTCTACACGGATCCAACGAAGGAAAACAGAACAGCCTATCCATCGCATATGATCCACTCGGATCCGCTGACAAACACATCTCTACAACTCTAATGTCATGAATTCCTCAGAATTCCTCCAGGGCGCATAACCAAGATGCGGGGAACATGCGTTATAATAATAAAGAGGTTGGAATATTAACGGGGAAAGAATCCTTGGGAGGGCAGCGTGAGGTCCCGATATAGGACATCCCGACAACCAAACAAGGAACACGGAGTACCCTAGCCCGGGTCTCACCACTGTCCTCGCGAGGCCCCTCCCCTATAATATTCACTACTAAGACAGGCTAATAATCACATGCTCGCATTTTATTTAAAATAAATTAAACTAAATGGGAACATGCATCGGTCGGGGCTTTCCTAGCATGGAAACATGATAACAGGGTGCATGGTTCTTATACGGGTCCTAAGGGTATAAGTCCCTAGCATACAAATCTAGGGTGGCATGCATACTACAGATTATCATGCTTACATAGTTTTCATATTAAGCAGGTTAATATTTACTATGGTGCCCCAGGGGAGGACGGTACACGCCCAAGTGCATGTAACGCCTCCCTACTGGGTTGGATCGTCCCACTCACCGGAGATCGGGTCGTCGCGCGATCGTCCGCCAACACCTGCAAGACAGGGTATCGACTTGGTGAGTAAAATCCACAAACACATTAAAATACACAACACTCGGACAAGCGTACATACGGCCTGTACGCACGCGAGCCCGAGCACCCCAACTCACTCCCGAACCCCCGGGCAGCCACACGCACGGCCACCCGCCCCGGGCGCACAGCCGAGCCCCGGCCCGCGCGCCAAGGCGCCCTGCCGAACCCAGCCTGCACGCCCGGACATCCTCGGGTGCACGCACGCGCACGCCCGCGCGCACCGCGCCCCGACCCGCGCGCACTCCGCGCGCACCACCGGCCTCGCCCCGCGCGCACCCCGCGCGCACCACCCGCTCACACCATCCGCTCGACCAGCACTCCATCGACTCGCCGCGCGCGCACAGCGCGCCTGCGCCTCTGCGCAGCGCTCCGCGCGCACGCCCCCGCACGGCGCCCTGCTCGCAGCGCCCCATCGCCCACAACCAGCACCCAGCTTCCGCGACCCAGCGCCCAGCACCCGGGACCCTCACCCAGCACCCACGCGCACGCTCGGCAACGCGCGCCCAGCACGCCTGCCAGTACGCGCCAAGCGCGCCTGCCAGCCTGCCCGCGCTGCTTGCCCGCGCTGCCTGCCTGCGCGCATCACCGAGTGGTCCGAGCACCGCTCGCCTGCTGCCCGAGCACTGCCCGCCTACCCAGCGCGCCCATCACGCCCCCTGCGCCACCCGAGCGTACGCCCGCACGCACGCGTTCGCGCGCCCGGCCACCTGATGCGCTGGCTGCTGCGCCCGCTGCCACCCTGCCCAGGACAGACCACCAACCTGTCCGAGCACCTCTACCACCAACCACCGGCCACCAATGGCCTCCGACCGCCTCCCAACCACCACCAACAGCCACCCACAGCCGCCGGCCACCACCCAACCTCAAAACCACCCTCCTAACAAGCATCTAAGCCCAAAAGAAGAGGAAGAAGAGCTTACCAAGGGAAGGAAGGGATGTTCGGTTGCTCTCCGCGCACCGAAACACCTCTCCAAGGGTCTCCACCACCAAGACCTCTTCCCACCTCCGAAATGGCTCAGATCTGAGGAGAAAAGAGAGGGGGAGAAGGGGCTAAACACGCTGGAATTCGAATCCGAAAACACCGGGGTGTAGATCGGGACCGGATCTAACCTTTCTATGCTTTGGGTTTTAAGTTTTGAGAACCCTAGGTGGCTCAAAAGCTTGAAAAAGAGAGAGGGGGAGAGAGAAAATGTGTTGGAGAAGACAATGAATAGTGCTAGGCAACTTTTGCTACCCACTTAAATAAGTCAAACCTCATTTAGATTAGGCTAAGCTAGGTTAATTAGGGTTTAAGCTAGCTTAGGGAGGCTTAAGTGTGGTTTGACCCTAGTCAACCCAACCACACTAAAATCCAAAATCATTTGACCAAGTCAAGGGTCCACATTGACCAAGTCAAAGTCTCCCAATGACTTCTCGCCCAGTCAAAACCCGGATACGCCTCGAAACTGTGAAATTCTGAAACGTTACCGGAATTTGATGAAACTTTCACGAGCGGCTTGGAATGGCACCAGGACACATAATATGCAGTTACATTTTCAATCGGAGCCCTCAATCTCAGGGCGATAGCTAATAGCCCGAAATTTTAGAGGTTCCGATCGAAAAACGAAAAAAACCGAAAACTGTCAGAATGGTCCAACGGTTACCAGAAGGTTAAAAGTGACACATATATAACATAAGGTCACCCCTAGGCACTATTTGGGCATGAAAAAGACCTTTTTGCCCTCTCTCTCTCCCCCCCTCTCTCCCAACTCGTGGATCTCTCTTTCTCTCCCTCTCTTGGTCTCTTTTTCCTCTCTTTGTGTGTGGAGAAGGAGGAGGAAGAAGCAAAGGAAGGAGAAGGTGAAGGAGAAGATGAATAGTGTATGAAGGGATGATCTAGCTAGGGTGAGTTTGTGTGTGTGTATGTGTTGTTGTTTCTTTCCCTCATGTTTTCCTCTGTTTTTCAGCCAGGAAGGGGCTGAAGAGATGGTGGTAGTGGTGGTGGTGGTTGAGGTGGTCGTGGGTGTGTTGATAACCCCGCATCTCCCCATTTCCCTCCCCCGTTTCGGTAAGGCAGCTCACTATCTCTTAAAGATCTCAGTGAATGTAGTATTTAGAGGCATATTTTTAGGATTATGTCTACTTATGATTTGATCATCTATGTGTCTAGATGTTATATATGAAATTTGGGGTCATTATGATATCTGTGTTGTAAGTTAGAACCTGTTTTGTATGGCCTGTCCAGATTCGCGTAGCAATTGACCTGCTTCTGGAAATAATTTGTTTCGGGATTGTAGAGGCACAATTAGCTTCTAATGTCTTAATGGATTATGATCCCAGCATATCCAAGAATGTGCATGATTTATTTCATAATTTTTGGAAGTGTATTGGCTGCTGTGGAGACCAATTAGTAGGGCTGGTTGCAGGTTTGGCAGTTTTGCTTGGTTGAGTGTCAAGGAGTTGTTTCCATGTGTCTTGGGTGATAATATGGAAGTATCAGGGGTTAGGGCCTTCATGAAGAAGGCTTATATGTGTGATAGGAGGTTCCATATTTTAATTGTGGATCATTGGTTGTGTTTTGCATATCTCTAGACCGGACGCGCGACGATCCGGGTATCTGCGAGTGGTTCGATCCAATCCCCCCCCCCCTCTCGGGATGCGCTCGACGCGCGTAGACGCGCGTCGCGCATCGATGGGGCCCCCTAGCTATACTACTTGTTTAGATAAGTGGTATTGCCATGCTTAAGCTAGAATATGTAGATATCTTGCATGCTAGGCTTATATACATGTATTGTATTCATGTATGAATGATTGTGTTGCATGAGCCCCTCTAGTATGGGCATGTATTAATGTGTATGGATGTATAGAATATGGCATGCCTTAGGTAGTATTGTAATACTACTCCCACCATATTAATTGGAATATCGAACATGATTAAGTCTGGGTCGATAACGGGCACCTGCCTAATATTCCCTTGCGATAAGACTCGAGGGCGTGGGGTAGTTGTTGCGCCCATGCTAATGGGGCAAAGCTATGACCAGCTTCATGAGATGATGATCTCTCTCGCCCTCTCCCTCTGAACGAATTGAGTAAGTAGATGCGATTTCCTACTCGACTCAGGTTCGTTTGGAATATTGGCATGCACCTGTTAGTGCGCGAGATCGCGCTTGACCCTTTCTTTTAAGTTGGTGATATCCAACGCATGTTTAAGTTAGGCCTTGTGTGCTTATGTGATTAATGACCATGTATGCATGTTGTATGATTTATTATGATGTAAATCCATGTTAGGGAGTGTCCCTATAAATTTTAGATGATTGTGCATATGGTTCATGCACATAGCTAGATATAAAATTCTCCTGGATATATTTATATGCGCATGTTAAAAAAAACTGATAGGCCTATCTGGGATAGGCGTGGGTATGACCCGCTGTCGGGTTGTACCTTATTAGTTAGAGCGCTAGCGATGTAATCGCCCCGTGCATCCGAGCGATGCACTCGTTTGGAATTCAGGAGAATTCATTATCTTATCGGATTGTTAAGCCGGTAGTTGGGGCGTGACACCCCCCCTGTGTCCGAGTGACGCAACGGTGTGGGAGTACAGTAGTATTCGATATCTCGATAAGTGATTATCGAGAGTAGTTGTTTTTCCATTGGGTTCGCTTTGCGAACATGGAATGTTTACTCCCAATGTCGTCCATGTTGAAGAGGGCCAGGTTGTAGCTGTCCTGACAGAGGGCTCCCATCCGTAGGTACCACCGATGCATTCGGGAGCGTACTGATCGTGGGAGTGTACCAGGTAGAGGCTACCCAAGAGAGGGTTAACAAATGATATTGCGAGTGTGGAATCGTTCTCCCCTTCGTTGGATCCGATGTAGGAACTTCCCGGCGTTGGAAAAGCTGTCCTGACAGAGGGCTCCCATCCGTAGGTACCACCGAGGCATTTAGAAGCGTACTGATCGTGGGAGTATACCAGGTAGTGACTACCCGGGGAAAGGGCTACCGGTGGACCAAGGGTGTAGAGCAGTCTAAGTCTCTTCCAAAAGTCCCAAGAGTCTCCCTCCAGGAGTGAGGGTGAGGATGAGGTGAAGACACATCGCCTCATGACCCATTCATTGTTCGTCCGTTCCCATAGTTGTTGGGTCCAGTCTCGTATCGATGTTCAAAGACATCATTGGGTAGTTATCTCGATGTAGATGATCCAGTAGTGTTGCGTAGACCAGTAATCCCGGGTCTCCTCGACCAACGGTATGGTCTCTCCCCAAAAGTCCCAAGAGTCTCCCTTCGGGAGTGAGGGTGAGGGTGAGGTTGATGATCCAGTAGTGTTGCGTAGACCAGTAATCCCGGGTCTCCTCGACCAACGGTATGGTCTCTCCCTAAAAGTCCCAAGAGTCTCCCTCCGGGAGTGAGGGTGAGGGTGAGGTTGGTCGCGCCGCCGCGTGACCCTGTTATCCATGGGTTTTCACCCATGTTTACCTTGAAAGGAAATTGTTTATGTATTGAACTGTTGTATGGTGATTGGTTTCCAGCCACTCACTGAGCTTGTAGCTCACCCCTCACATACTGTTTCTTTTCAGGGGCAGTGTTGGGCGTGGAGCTGGAGCTTTCCTGTGGTGTGGTCTTATGGGCGTGGAGCGTTCTTCCGGCGGGTGGCGAGTGCGAGGCTGTCAGCAGTCCTAGAGTCATTGTATGTATTGTAAATCATGCATGTGGCACAGGTTGTATTTTCTTTGGTCTAGACTTGGCTCTCACAGGACAGTGATTGTGTATTCGAGTCTGTAATAATGTTTTTGGTTTACAGACATTGTTTATATATTATGCTTCCGCTTTTCAGTCAGTTATCATTATCCTTGCTTTGCCACCTTGTGTGTTGTTGTTGGAGTCTTTATTGACCTCAGGTATTGATAGCTGATATTTTATTATTGCCACGTCTCGGGGGCGGCCGCCCTGGGGTGTGACAAAAGTTGGTATCAGAGCCTGGTCCTGTCAGAGCCTAAGTCTAGTCGTATAGATGATGAGTCGTAGGATTGTCATCCGAGTACTCTTGTTTCAGAAGTTATCTTAGGTTGCTGACATGCCTCCTCGCATCCGTTGACGTGGACGTGACCCCCCTAGACCCACCCTTAAGTTGTCGACTGGGTCGACTGAACAGGGTCAGTTGTTGGATCCCTTGTTGTGGGATTAAGGCTTGGGTAGGAGATTCTAGCCTAGTAGTATGATGGTGATGAAGTGGTCGCAATTTCTAAGGTATGTATTGCGTCTCGATAATGGAGCTCTTTCCCGTGCATCGGTATTGCTGGTAACCATTGAGTTCGCGTGCGGCGCCAGTTTCAAGTGTTGAGGATGTGGCGTATTGCTCATTAAGGGATGATGTCTTCTTCCAGCCTTCCTACTCAAGATTAAGGGGCCTTGCGGGGTCATCGTTGAGACCCGGGCTAGGGTACTCCGTGTTCTTTGTTTGGTTGTCGGGATATCCTATATCGGGCCCTCATAGTGCCCTGCCAAGGTTCTTTTCCCAGTCAAGGAATACCTTTGAAGCATCAAATTGATGATGGATTTTTCCTCTCACTTGGAAGGTGTTGTAGCGAGTGGTGATGCATACGATCAGGATTGGGTGCATCCTATTGCAGCTTGGTGGGCGATTGCTTGTGGACTGGGTTCCATAGTGGCATCTAGAGTCGCTTCGATATATCATTGTGCGTTGTAGCTGCCCGGTTGTGGCCAGAGCCCTGTGAGGTGCTCCCAGATACTATGCTTGTTGGTGCGCCCATATGGCAGAGATAGTAGGCTTGGGAGGCTACCAGGTAGAGGCCACACCGGGAGAGTGCTACTGGATGATGTCGAGAGCGTGGACTCCCTGTGATGAATCTGCCCATGGAGTGCAGGATGCTGGAGTTCCAATGGTTATAGATGAGCGACCTATCTCTGGCGGCATGTGAAGCACAGTTGTGGATACTGTCGCGTTTTGCCCCACATTGGTCGCA
Source organism: Acorus gramineus (assembly GCA_030737835.1). Lineage (NCBI taxonomy): Eukaryota > Viridiplantae > Streptophyta > Magnoliopsida > Acorales > Acoraceae > Acorus > Acorus gramineus. The sequence continues at coordinate 408,941 of JAUJYN010000046.1, forward strand.
AACGAGGAGACGCGATGCTAGCGTTCGTGATGGGACTCAACCGCCCTATCAGATAGATGACGTCGCATAGGCATTGTCGAGGTCTGACGACCCCTTATTGCATGTCTTGTGGATTAAGTGCGGTTGAGCGGCTTACCAAGCGTGTTAGTGTCATCATGAGCGCCAGCCATGCTCGAGGAGCAGAATCTGGACTTAATTGTTAGTGGTGTTGTTTTGATCTTCCCGTAAGGGCCGAAGATCAGGTACCCCTTGCTGTGAATTGATGATCTATTTGACCAGCTCTGGGAGCGAGTGTCTGCTGTTAGATCGATCTTCGCACAAGGGTACCACAAGTTGGAGATCCGAGAGTTGGACATCCTGTAGATGGCCTTTCGTGACTGTTTCGGGCACTACGAGTTTTAAAGTACTGCTGTCGGGGTTGACGAATGCGCTGGAGGCCTTCGTAGATCTCAAAGGTTTTATTGGGCCTCCGTGGACTACTTTGAGCCTGAGGTAGTCTTCATTGAGACTGCTAGTAGTGCGATGAAAAGGTGATGTGGGTGACCTTGTTTCCCCAGGTTGGCGTGCCCTCAGGCAAAGTTCAAGAATCATCATCGCGTTGGAAAGCGTCAGTCCATGGAGATTCCTCAGTGGACGTGGGAGTGGGTTATCAGGAATTGTTGCAGACTCGCTAATGTCACGTTCGGGTCACGACGCCGTGTTATATATGTGTCACTTTTTTGGCCTATTGGCATCCATTGGAGCATTTTTAGCAGTTTTTAAATTTTTGTGTTTTTCGATCGGAACCGCATAATTTCAGACTGTTAGCTATCGTCTGAGCTAGAGGACTCCGATTGAAAATCTAACTGCGTATTATGTGTCCTAGTGCCATTTTAAGCCACTCATGAAAATTTCATCGAATTCCGACATCGTTTACAAAAAATTCGCGGTTCCGGGGCGTATCCGGGTTTTTAAGTCGCGCGATATATATAAGTGAGAGCTAAAATCCCGAGTTACTATTCATCATCTTCCCGACTTGCATTTTCTCTCTCCCCTCTCTCTTTTTCTCACTTTCAAGCCCCCTAGACCCCTCAAACCAAGAAACCCAAAGCACGGGAAGTGTAGATCGGGTCCCGATCTACACACCGGTATCTTCAAATCCCGTTTCCGGCGATCCTAGCCTCCCCGACCTCCCCTCTTTGTCCTCTGATTCGGGCCGTTTCGAAGGCCGAGATAGATCGGGGCGTGAGAGGGCCGTTGAGAAGGGTTTCGGTGCACGGAGAGCACCCGATCACCTCTTCCTCCCCCTTGGTAAGCTTCTTTCCCTCTTTTTCTTGTTTAGATGATTGCTAGGGGGGGTTTTGTGTTTGGGAGGTGGTCGGCGGCAGTGGGGGTCGTCGGAGGGTGGTCGGAGGTGGTCGGTGGTGGTAGGTGGTCGTGGGAGGGGCGGTGGAGGCGCTCGGCAGTCTGGGAGCTGCTGTTCGGGCAGCAGGCGGCAGTAGGCAGCAGCGGCAGCAGCACTGGTGGCGCAGCAGGCTGGGCACGCACGGGTGTGCGCGCGTGCGCGCGCGCGGGGCGAGCTGGGGGCCAGCGTGCGCGTGCGTGCAAGGCGTGCGTGCGCGTGCGTGCAAGGCGTGCTGTGCGCGAGCGTTCAGGGCGAGCGTGGTGATGCGCGCGGCATACGTGCTGGGTCTTCTGGGCGAGGGCGCGCGGGTCTGGTGCAGGGAGCTGATCGGGCGGCTGTGCGCGGGTCTGTTCGTGCAACTGTGCGCGAGGGGCTGATGGCGAGCTGCGCGCGAGGAGCTGGTCGCGCGGGTCCAGCGCGAGGGACTGGTCGAGTGGCAATGCGCACGGGTTGGCGGTGCTAGGCGTGCGCGAGGTGGTGGCCGAGGGCAGTGCGCGCGGGTGTGCAGAGTGCGCGCGGAGGGCGCGGTGAGACGGTCGTGGTGCGCGCGAGGCGCGGCGAGGCCGCAGTGGAGCGCGGAGGGCGCGGCGAGGCGGCGGAGGTGCGCGCGGGGCGAGGTGCTGCGCGCGGGGGCCGTGCGGAGTGCTCGCGGGGCGGCACGAGGTGTTCGGGGCGCGCGGGCTACTGCGGCTGAGCGCAGTGGACGCGCGGAGCCCCCGGGGGTGGTGCAGCGGCGTGTCCAGGCGGCGGGCAGGGGCCGGCGGTGCGCGGGGTGCGCGGGCTGAAGCGCGGCGGTGCACCCGGGCGGTCGAGGGGCCGTGCGGGTGGTTTCCGGGGGTGTTGGGTGTTGATTTGGGGTTTTGGTGTATTTTTGTGTATTTAATAGTACTTGCGGATTTATACTTACCCAGTTAATACCTGTCTTGCAGATCTCGACGGACGGTCGCGCGTCGACCCGATTTTCGGTGAGTGGGACAACCCAACCCAGTTTGGGAGGCGTTACATGCTTTGGGCGTGTACCGATCTCCCCTGGGGCGTATAGTTGGTATTAATTATTGCAATTATAATCTATGTATGCATGATGTGTGTGTAGAATTGCATGCCACCCTAGATTGTATGTTAGGGACTTGCACCCTTAGGATTGTGCATGAGCCGTGCATCCTGTCACCTCGCTATCATGCTAGGAAAGCCTGACCTGTGCATGCGTCCTATTAGTTTGGTTTATTTAATTAAATGCAAACTGTTTTAATAGATAGCATGCTTAGGGAATATAAGGGGGCCTTGCGAGGTTAACATTGAGACCCGGGTTAGGGTACTCCGTGTTCCTCGTTTGGTTGTCGGATGTCCTACATCGGGACCTCAGGTTACCCTCCCAAGGTCTCTTTTCCCCTTGGTCTTATTTATTTCCCCGCATCCTGGTTATGCGCGCTGGTGGAATTCTGAGGAATTCAGGACATTAGAGTCGTAGAGATGTGCTGTCAGCGGATCCGAGTGGATCATATGCGATGGATAGGCTGTTCTGTTCCCTTCGTCGGATCCGGGTAGAGACTACCTCAGCGTTAGACAGGTTGTCCCGTGCAGGGGCTCCCACTAGTAGGCGCCTCCTGGTTTGATGAAGGACTGTGCTGAACATGGGAGTGGCCAAACAACCACGGAGTGAGGAGAGACTATCGGTGGACCAAGGGTAACCAACAGCCTAGTCAGTCCCAAGAGCCTAGGTCACCTGTTGAGAGGTGAGGGTGAGGGTATGGTGGGCCGGCGATGCGACGACCCACAGGATTATGTATGGATGATTATCAACCCGCTAAGTCCCAACATCCTAGGTCACCTGTTGAGGGTGAGGGTGAGGGTATGGGGTTCGGCGATGTAATGAACCCCCGGATTGTGATATTATGCCACTTGTGGCTTATGAATTGCTTAAATGTGGTTAATATGAACTGTATGCATGGGTTGTGCTATTCACTGAGCGTGTGGCTCACCCCTCGCATATTGTCTTTTTCAGTGATCTCTGAGGGAGGAGCTTCCCGAGCGACTACACCAGTAGAGGAGTAGCGCCGCGTCCCACGAGTTTTGAGGCCATCAGCACCCTTCTTTCAGTTGTATGTATATATTCTGTGCTTAGGCACCCAGTTGGATTTTGTATGGATTTTATTTGTATATATATATGGACATGTTGGCTCTCACAGGACTTATGATTGTGTATCGAGTCTGTAGTATGTTTTGACTACAGACTCAGTCTTTTTAGCTTCCGCATTTGGTGTATATATTATGTCAGCCCTGCTTTTATCTGTGTTGTCATTTTAGTGATTGTTTGTGGTTTATTGTTGGTTTCCTATTACTGATATCATATATACACTTGCCGCGTCCCGGGGACGGCCGCCCTGGGGCGTGACACGCCGTCTAGGTGATCATTGACCGACTGACTAAGTCCGCGCTTCCCTCCCTAATCCGACCGATTGAGTCTCTGGACGCCTTGACGTGGGTTTTCACCTTCGCGATTGTTCGTCTTCATGGCACACCGGTCGGCGCTATTTTCGGTTGAGACGCGAGGGTTACTTTGAGGTTGTGGCGTAGCCTTGGCAGGCTTTGGCGCAAGCCTCCATTTAAGTATAGCGTTTCATCGTCGATGGACAGCCAAACAAAGAGGACGATTCAGACCTTGGAGGACATGCTAAGTGCCTGCGTGCTCGATGATGAGGGCAGTTGGGTGAGGCACCACCCATTTGTTGGGGTATGCCTGCAAGACGACTGCCATTCGAGCATCCAGATGGATCTGTGAAAGGCACTCTACAGGCGCAGTTTTATACCTCCCTTGTGTTGGGACGGTTGAGGAGCGCCAGTTGGAAGGGCCACAAGTTAGTTGTTTGACCTTGCGGTGGCCAGGTTGGTTCGTGTGTGCATCTGCACCTCCCAGAACTGACAGAAGGGCTACGCAGGTCATCGTCGCCAGGAGCTTACCTTTGGGTTTGGCGACCATGTTTTTGTGAAGGTGTCCCAGTTTAAGGGCATCCTCTGTTTCGACGTTCGGGGCAAGCTGAGTTGGCTCTTCAATGGGACTGTTTCTCATCATTGAGTGAATTGGGGAGGTGGCTTGTCATGTAGCCTTTCCCCCACAGCTGGCTCATGCTCACGACGTCGTCCTTGTCTCATGGCCGAGGCGTTATGTCCAAGATCCTGCTCATGTCACTCCGTTCGACCGTCTCATTCTCGAGCTGGATTTGTCGTTCGTGGAGCAGTGGATCGAGGTCAGAGACCAGCATGAGAAGTGTTATATAGGTGTCACTTTTAACCTTCTGGTAACCGTTGGAGCATTCTGGCAGTTTTTCATTTTTTTCGGTTTTCGATCGGAACCGCTAATTTTTGGACTGTTAGCTATCGTCCTGAGTTAGAGAACTCCGATTGGAAATCTAACTGCATATTTGGTGTCCTGGTGCCATTTTAGGCCTCTCACAAAAATTTCATCGATTTCCGGTAACGTTTCTGAAATTTCGCAGTTCCGGGGCGTATCCGGGTATTTTAAGTGATTTGTCTATATAAATGAAATCTAATATTTCATTGGCACTATTCATCATCCCTACCAAAGCTTTCTCTCTCTCCCCTCTCTCCTTTTCTCCCATTTGAGCCCCTTAGAGCCCTCAAACCCAAAAACCTAAAGCATAGGAAGTGTAGATCGGGTCCCGATCTACACCCCGGTGCTTTCAAATCCGAATTCCGGTGAGTTTTGCCTCTCCTCCCCCCCTCTCTTCTCCTCTGTTTTGGGCCATTTCGAGGGCCAAGAGAGATCCGGACGTTGGAAGCCTTTTGGGAGAGGTTTCGGTGCGCGGAGAGCAACCGGACTTCCCTTCCTCCCCTTGGTAAGCCTCTTTTTCCTCTCTTTTCTTGTATAGATGTATGTTAGGAGGTGGGTATGAGGTTGGGAGGCGGTCGGCGGCGGTGGGTGGCCGTCGGGGGGGGGCTGTGGGGGTGGTCGGAGGCCTTGGGGTGGCTGGTGGTAGAGGGTGGTTGCTCGGGCAGGCGGGTAGGCAGTCCCGGATAGGGAGGCTAGCCGTCCCGAGTAGGCTAGGAGCAGGCGCACCAGGTTGCCGGGCGCGCGAGCGCGTGCCCGCGGGCGCGCGCGCAGGCGTGCGCTCGGGAGGTGCAGGGGGAGGCGTGCGGGGTAGGATGGCTGCGGGCTGTGCGAGCAGGGCAGGCCGGCTGGGCAGGCCATGCTCGGGCAGCTGGCAAGGGGCACTCGGGCATCAGGCGGGCAGTGCCCAGGCGTGCAGGGGAGCGGTGCTCGGGCCACTCGGCGATGTGCGCAGGCAGGCAGCGCGGGCAGCAGCGCGGGCAGGCTGGCAGGCGCGCTGGGCGCGTGTTGCGCGGGCGTGCGCGTGGGCGCTGGGTGAGGGTCCCGGGTGCTGGGCGGTGAGCGCCGGGCGCAGGGTCGCGGATACCGGGTGCTGGGCGAGGGTGCTGGGGCGCTGGGCGCTGGGCACCGCAGAGGAGCATGCGCGCGGGACGCTGGGCAGAGGCGCAGGCGTGCGCGCGGGTAGAGGCTGGTGGTGCGCGCGGAGTGCGCGCGGGAAGGAGCTGGTGGTGCGCGCGGGGTGCGCGCGGGGCGAGGCGCTGGACGCGCGGGGCGTGCGGTGTGCTCGCGGGTCAGCACGGGGCGTGCGGGGTTCGCGTGGGCTGCTGCGGCGGGGCGCAGTGGGCGCGCGGCGCACCGGGTGGCTCGGCTGCGGGTCCAGGCGTGCGGGCAGGGGCCCGGCGGTGCGCCTGGGTGCGCGGGCTGAGGCGCGGCGGCGCATCCGGGGGCGGGTGGCCGTGCGGGTGGTTGCCGGTGGGTTCGGGAGTGAGTCAAGGTGCTCGAGCTAACGTGCGTACGGGCCGTATGTACGTTTGGGTGAGTGTTGGGTTCTTTTGGTGTATTTTGAGTATTTTGATGTATTTGTGTATTTAACTCACCGTGTAAATGTCTGTCTTGCAGATCTTGACGGGCGGTCGCGCGACGACCCAATTTTTGGTGAGTGGGACAATCCAACCCAGTAGAGAGGCGTTATACGCATTTGGGCGTATACCGACCTCTCCTGGGGCACCATGGATTTATATCAACCTGTTGTAAAGTGTATTTCATGCGAGCATGATTTAAAATGTAGAATGCATGCTACCCTAGACTTTGCATGTTGGGGACTTGCACCCTTAGGATATGTGTATGAGCCATGCATCATGTCCCCCCCTGTCCTCATGCTAGGAAGCCTTGGCCTATGCATGTGTCCCACTAGTTTATTTATTAAGTTAAATGCTAGTATATGTTTAATTGCATGCCTTAGGTAATATTATAGGGAGGGGCCTTGCGAGGTCAACATTGAGACCCGGGTTAGGGTACTCCGTGTTCCTTGTTTGGTTGTCGGGATGTCCTGTATCGGGACCTCATGCTTCTCTCCCAAGGTTCTTGTCCCAATAATATTATATTCTCTAGTTGATAAATAATGATATATCCATTGTATGATTATTAGCATAATTAGTGAATATTATAGGGGAGGGGCCTCGCGAGGACAGCGGTGAGACCCGGGCTAGGGTACTCCGTGTTCCTTGTTTGGTTGTCGGGGTGTCCTATATCGGGAACTCACGCTACCCTCCCAAGTTTCTTTCCCCCAATGATATTCCAACCTTGCTATTATTGTATATGTTCCCCGCATCTTGGTTATGCGCCCTGGAGGAATTCTGAAGACATCATGACATTAGAATTGTAGAGATGCGTTGTCGATGGATCCGAGTGGATCATATGTGTATGGATAGGCTGTTTTGTCCCCTTCGTTGGATCCGGTAGAGGTTGCCCCAGAGTTAGAAAGGCCGTCCCTTCTAAGGGTTCCCATCAGTAGGCACCTCCCGATATTTGTGACGGACTGTGCTAAAGTTGTGGGTGAGGGCTCCCATCAGTAGGCGCCTCCCGATATTTGTGACGGACTGTGCTGAAGTTGTGGGTGATAGCCCAGCGGCCTACGGAGTGGAGGAGAGACTATCGGTGGACCAAGGGTGACCAACAGCCTAGTCAGTCCCAAAATCCTATTTCACCCATTGAAGGGTGAGGGTGAGGGTGTAGTGGGTTCGCGATGAGCGACCCACTGGTGTTGTGATTGGATGAATATCAGTCCCAAAATCCTATGTCACCCATTGAAGGATGAGGGTGAGGGTGTAGTGGGTTGGCGATTGAGCGACCCACTGGTTTGAGTATTTGTTACCATTTTGTGGTTGTTAATAAGAGATTGTGGACTTTTAAGATCTGAATGGTAGTCAATATTGTCTGTGATGCATGGGTTGTGCTGTTCACTGAGCGTGTTGCTCACCCCTCGCATATGTTTTTCCCCAGTTGCCACTGAGCCGGAGTCGGAGCAGCGAGAGGAGCTTTCCGAGGGTTTCCTTTAGTAGGGAGCGGCGCTACGTCTTGGGAGTGCCAGAGGCTATCAGCATCCCTTCTTGACTGTATGTATTTTATTTCCGTGCTTGGCACGCGTTTGTATATATTCACTTGTATTTGTGTATATTGGCTATCACAGGACAGATGATTGAGTATCGAGTCTGTAGTATGTTTATTTACAGATTCAGTCTTTTGCTTCCGCATTTGGTGTATACATCATGTCAGCCCCTTTGTTGTCTGTGTGTCATTCTGGTTGCTTGTGTATGATATATTATTGACCTCCTGTGTAGATTCTGATATTTTATATACACTTGCCGCGTCCCGGGGACGGCCGCCCTGGGGCGTGACAAGAAGAGGCTCCACGCTAAGACCGTTCCTTTGATTACAGTGTGTCGGTAGCGCCAGTCTGGTGCATGGACCACATGGGAGCAAAAGGTCTATGAGAGATAATTGCTACATTCGGTCTTCCCTTTGGGTTTTCTTAAATTTCGACGATTAAATTTCCTAAGGGGGGGAGAATGTTATGCCTGTGTCATTTGGAGCCATTTCGGTTAAGCCTTGGTCACTTCTGGGTCATTCAGGGCCTTTTTAATTTTTTGATCGGAGCTGCTAAAATTTTAGCTTTTAGCCACCTGCGGGAGTTAGAGTACTCTGATTGGAAATCTAACTGCATATTATGGGTCCTGGTACCGTTTAGTATTACCCATAAAAATTTCATCGAATTCCGGTAACGTTTGAAAAAATATACAGTTCTGAATCGTATCCGGGTTTTCAAGAGTTCCTGGTTGGGCGAATAGTGTGAGATATTTTGGGGATGTGGTGACCCTTGGTAACCTTACCCCCACCTTGCTTAGGGGTGAAGAAACCTTTGGTTATTGGTTATGTGAGTGGGTGAGCCTAACCCTAACCTCACCCCCCCTTAAGGTCACCCCTAGGCACTATTTGGGCATGAAAAAGACCTTTTTGCCCTCTCTCTCTCTCCCCCTCTCTCCCAACTCGTGGATCTCTCTTTCTCTCCCTCTCTTGGTCTCTTTTTCCTCTCTTTGTGTGTGGAGAAGGAGGAGGAAGAAGCAAAGGAAGGAGAAGGTGAAGGAGAAGATGAATATGTATGAAGGGATGATCTAGCTAGGGTGAGTTTGTGTGTGTGTATGTGTTGTTGTTTCTTTCCCTTCTCCATCTCCAACCCTCTCATGCCTTCCCTCATGTTTTCCTCTGTTTTTCAGCCAAGAAGGGCTGGTGGAGAGGCTGAAGAGATGGTGGTAGTGGTGGTGGTGGTTGAGGTGGTCGTGGGTGTGTCGATAACCCCGCATCTCCCCATTTCCCTCCCCCTGTTTCGGTAAGGCAGCTCACTGTCTCTTAAATATCTCAGTGAATCTAGTATTTAGAGGCATATTTTTAGGATTATGTCTTCTTATGATTTGATCATCTATGTGTCTAGATGTTATATATGAAATTTGGGGTCATTATGATATCTGTGTTGTAAGTTAGAACCTGTTTTGTATGGCCTGTCCAGATTCGCGTAGGAATTGACCTGCTTCTGGAAATAATTTGTTTCGGGCTTGTAGAGGCACAATTACATTCTAATGTCTTCATGGATTATGATCCCAGCATATAAGAGAATGTGCATGATTTATTTCATAATTTTTGGAAGTGTATTGGGTGCTGTGGAGACCAATTAGTAGGGCTGGTTGCAGCAGGTTTGGCAGTTTTGCTTGGTTGAGTGTCAAGGAGTTGTTTGCATGTGTCTTGGGTGATAATATGGAAGTATCAGGGGTTAGGGCCTTCACGAAGAAGGCTTATATGTGTGATAGGAGGTTCCATATTTTAATTGTGGATCATTGGTTGTGTTTTGCAGATCTCATAGACCGGACGGGCGACGATCCGGGTATCTGTGAGTGGTTCGATCCAATCCCCCCCCCCTCTCTCGGGATGCGCATCGATGGGGCCCCCTAGCTATACTACTTGTGTAGATAAGTAGTATGGCCATGCTTAAGCTATGTAGATATCTTGCATGCTAGGCTTATATACATGTATTGTATTCATGTATGAATGATTGTGTTGCATGAGCCCCTCTAGTATGGGCATGTATTAATGTGTATGGATGTATAGAATATGGCATGCCTTAGGTAGTATTGTAATACTACTCCCACCATATTAATTGGAATATTGAACATGATTAAGTATGGGTTAATAACGGGCACCTGCCTAATATTCCCTTGCGATAAGACTCGAGGGCGTGGTGTAGTTGTTACGCCCATGCTAATGGGGCAAAGCTATGACCAGCTTCATGAGATGATGATCTCTCTCGCCCTCTCCCTCTGAACGAACTGAGTAAGTAGATGCGATTTCCTACTCGACTCAGGTTCGTTTGGAATATTGGCATGCACCTGTTAGTGCGCGAGATCGCGCTTGACCCTTTCTTTTAAGTTGGTGATATCCAACGCATGTTTAAGTTAGGCCTTGTGTGCTTATGTGATTAATGACCATGTATGCATGTTGTATGATTTATTATGATGTAAATCCATGTTAGGGAGTGTCCCTATAATTATTAGATGATTGTGCATATGGTTCATGCACATAGCTAGATATAAATTTTCCTGGATATATTTATATGCGCATGTTAAAAAAAAACTGATAGGCCTATCTGGGATAGGCGTGGGTATGACCCGCTGTCGGGTTGTACCTTATTAGTTAGAGCGCTAGCGATGTAATCGCCCCGTGCATCCGAGCGATGCACTCGTTTGGAATTCAGGAGTATTCATTATCGTATTGGATTGTTAAGCCGGTAGTTGGGGCATGACACCCCCCCTGTGTCCGAGTGACGCAACGGTGTGGGAGTATAGTAGGTATTCGATATCTCGATAAGTGATTATCGAGAGTAGTTGTTTTTCCATTGGGTTCAGTTTGCAAACATGGAATGTTTACTCCCAATGTCGTCCATGTTGAAGAGGGCCGGGTTGTAGCTGTCCTGACAGAGGGCTCCCATCCGTAGGTACCACCGATGCGTTCGGGAGCGTACTGATCGTGGGAGTGTACCAGGTAGAGGCTACCCGGGAGAGGGTTAACGAATGATATTGCGAGCGTGGAATCGTTCTCCCCTTCGTTGGATCTGATGTAGGAACTTCCCGGCGTTGGAAAAGCTGTCCTGACAGAGGGCTCCCATCCGTAGGTACCACCGAGGCGTTTGAAAGCGTACTGATCGTGGGAGTATACTAGGTAGTGACTACCCGGGGAAAGGGCTACCGGTGGACCAAGGGTGTAGAGCAGTCTAAGTCTCTTCCAAAAGTCCCAAGAGTCTCCCTCCGGGAGTGAGGGTGAGGATGAGGTGAAGACACATCGCCTCGTGACCCATTCATTGTTCGTCCGTTCCCGTAGTTGTTGGGTCCGATCTCATATCGATGTTCAAAGACATTGTTGAGTAGTTATCTCGATGTAGATGATCCAGTAGTGTTGCGTAGACAAGTAATCCCGGGTCTCCTCGACCAACGGTATGGTCTCTCCCCAAAAGTCCCAAGAGTCTCCCTTCGGGAGTGAGGGTGAGGGTGAGGTTGATGATCCAGTAGTGTTGCGTAGACCAGTAATCCCGGGTCTCCTCGACCAACGGTATGGTCTCTCCCTAAAAGTCCCAAGAGTCTCCCTCCGGGAGTGAGGGTGAGGGTGAGGTTGGTCGCGCCGCCGCGTGACCCTGTTATCCATGGGTTTCCACCCATGTTTACCTTGAAAGAAAATTGTTTATGTATTGAACTGTTGTATGGTGATTGGTTTCCAGCCACTCACTGAGCTTGTAGCTCACCCCTCGCATACTATTTCTTTTCAGGGGCAATGTTGGGCGTGGAGCTGGAGCTTTCCTGTGGCATAGTCTTATGGGCATGGAGCGTTCTTCCGGCGGGTGGTGAGTGCGAGGCTGTCAGCAGTTCTAGAGTCATTGTATGTATTGTAAATCATGCATGTGGCACAGGTTGTATTTTCTTTGGTCTAGACTTGGCTCTCACAGGACAGTGATTGTGTATTCGAGTCTGTAATAATGTTTTTGGTTTACAGACATTGTTTATATATTATGCTTCCGCTTTTCAATCAGTTATCATTATGCTTGCTTTGCCACCTTGTGTGTTGTTGTTGGAGTCTTTATTGACCTCATGTATTGATAGCTGATATTTTATTATTGCCACATCTCGGGGGTGGCCGCCCTGGTGCGTGACATATTCGATATCATCGGTATGTGACTATTGAGATTAGTTGACTTTCCCATAGGGTTCGCTTTGCAAACGTTTGAAGCATTCTCCCGACGTCGTCGTGCGTCGAAGCTGTCCTGTATGGTGCCACCACTTGTAAGTGCTACCGATGCGTATCGCGGTACACATCTGGCAGATATACCGATCGTGGAAGGTTGACAGGTAGAGGCTACGCGGGAGAGGGCTACTGGATGATATTGCGAGCGTGGAGTCGTTCTCCCTTTTATCAGATCCGTGTTGAAGCTGCCTGACGTTGAAGCTGTCTTGACAGAGGGCTCCCACCTGTAGGTACTACCGATGCGTTCGGCAGATGTAGAAGCCACCCGGGAGAGGGCTACCGGATGACGAAGGGTGTAGAGCAAAAGGTTTTATCCTAAAAGTCCCTAGGGTCACCCCTCCAGAGGCTAGGGTGAGGATGAGTTGGGAGTCACGTGGTCATGTGACTCTTATACCCGTCGAGTATACTCTGGGTATGGTACGCCTAACGCTTGAGGTATCGTAGTGTATCTCTACCTCATAGCGAAAGGACTTGTTGTACTATGTTAAGTCTAACGCTTGAGGTACCGTAGTGTATCTCTATCTCGTAGCTATTAGACTCGTTGTAAACTATTATCTAGTAACACCATGTGTTATGGTTAATAGCTTGTTCCTCCCCGAGTGTCCATTGAGTTTCCCTCGGAAACGAGGGTGGGGTGGGTTGGTCGCGCCGCCGCGCGACCTTGTTATCTGTTGGGTTTTCACCCATGATTTCCTTGAAAGGAAATTGCCTTGTCATTCAATTGTTGTATTGGTGCTTGGCTTCTTGCCACTCACTGAGCTCGTAGCTCACCCCTCGCATACTTTATTCCACAGGGACGGTGTTGGGCGTGGAGCTAGAGCTTCCCTATGGCGTGGTCTTGCGTGCGTGGAGCGTCGTGTCCGGCGGTTGGCGAGTGCGAGGCTGTCAGTAGTCCTAGAGTCATGTATTTGTTAATCGTGCGTGTTGCACAAGATGTATTTGATTGGACTAGACTTGGCTCTCACAGGACGGTGATTGTGTATTCAAGTCTATAACAATGTTTTGATTTACAGACTTATTGATATTTTTATGCTTTCGCTTCTCAGTTAGCTATCATGTATCTTTGCCTTGCCACCTTGCATGTTGTTGTTGGAGTCTTTGTTGACCTCGGGTATTGATAACTGATATTATTATATTGTCACGTCTCGGGGACGGCCGCCCTGGGGTGTGACACAACCTCCACCATGCCACGAAGGATAAGAGGCGCCGAGACGCTGTTGGAAGAACCGAGCAGGTGACGAAGCAAAAGGCTGACAACCCTAAATAGGATTTTTTTTTTGTAACTTTTATCCGAATATGAATAAAAATCACTTTTGCTTCAATTATGTTCAATTTCCTTCATTTGCATACTTGGCCATCTAACACAAAATGAATGTAGACATGTGTCTCCCTACCTTACTCTTCGCGACGATCTACATTATGTGATTAACAAGTAGACGTACCTTGACTGAGACCTACGAACAGGATGTCCCTGGTCGCAAAGATCCTCCAAGTGGTCTGACTTAACTTGGTGATGTGACCTGATCATCACTTACAAGAAACGATGCAACGTTGAAAGGTCTTTTTGACAATGCCACGTTAGCGATACGTCTGTCAAACCCGTCGCTTTGCCTTTCGCGCCAGCTGTTCCTCGATCTCTGTAGAAGATGACGGTGGCACATCTTCTGCATATTTGATTTTCGCGCCATCCATCATGATGAGGGGGATTTTCGAGGGAACCCCATTAAATGCAATAATAAATGGGAGGGGCATAAAAGGAGAAAGAGAAAACAAAGAGAAAAATCTCATCGTTTCTCATTCATCTCTCTTTTGTTCTCCCCCCTTAGAGCTTTCCCTCGTCACCAACATGTCTTCTCTAGACATTGTCAAGAAATTGAGGACTACACTGTCCATCCCAGCCTCCATTGCCATCATCCCTACTAGGCAAAAGCACCTGGACGAAGTAAAGGACCATGGCCCCGACAAGCTTTACATGTATCCTTCTCAGATGCTGAGGAGTTCACTCTCTTTTTCCCTCCCTGCCTTGGTCAAGGATTTCATGTGTCGGTTCAAGCTACACCCAACCCAGTGCTCCCCTAATCTGCTGAGGATCTTGATGTGTTTTGTCACCATCAACTGCTTGTTGCACCTCGACCTCGGGGTCGATGATGTCTATCACCTGTACGATTTGAGGAAGATCGGGGGCGCCTTTTATTTGCGGGCAAGAAAGGGTGTCGTCACTGTCGGTATCGGATTTTGGAGGGGGGGGGACTCTCGGAAAAGGGAGAGAGGGGGCCTCCTTTTTCTCCTCTTTGTGCGTATGGGTGCACTGCGTGTGTGGGGGTTCTTCAGGGGTTCGGATCCGGTGTGTGCCTTGGCAGGCTCGATCGGATCGTCTCTCGGAAGGGGGAAGGGGGTGTTTAGTTCCTAGCTGAGGCGACCGACAGGTCCTTAGTAGGATCAGGGGTTGTTGTGATCGCCACCTGCTTTCTCAAAAAGGAAAAAAATTTGGATTGGATTTGATCGCCTTCGTGGGGGAGTTTGTGGGTCCTCCGCTCTGAGAAACGGGCATGCCGTACACAGAGGTGAAAACAGGGATCCTCTTCTGCTTTGAGAACTTGGCTGAAGGAGGTTTTGGGAAATCAGGGTGTAGGTGATGGTCGGCTAGTTGTTTTTTGCCACCTGGTGGGGGACGGCTAGTTAGGAGTTGCCGCCTGGTGCCTGGCTCTATTTTGGCAAAGCCTGGGTAGGGTTTGGTTTGGGTGTTGGCTAAAGTTAAACTAAGTTTAACCCAGGTTTTTGGAGAGTAGATTTGGAAAGTGGATTTGTGTAGGGAATGGTTTTTCTACTCACAAATAGGACTCTCTTTCTCTCTCAACTAGGGAAAGTTTAACCCAGCGCAGCGCCCCGCACACATTCCCCGCTCGCACCGCCTGCTCGCCCCGCGCGCACAGCCCCCCCCCCCCCCCCCCGCACGCGCACGCACGGATGCGCACGCACGCACACACCCCGGCACCATCGGCGTACTGCCGCGCGCCTACCGGCGCGCCCCGACGCACTGCCGCACGCACGCGCACGCTCGCACGCACCCGAGCGCACCGCGCGTCCAGCCCAGCGCGCCCTCGCGCGCACTGCACGCACGCCCCAGCACGCGCACGCAGTGGCCCCCAGCACCGCGCGCACTGGTCCCCAGCACCGCGCCCAGGCGCATGCCCAGGCGCCCTGCCCACCACCCAGGCACATGCCCAGGCGCCCTGCCCGCGCGCGCCCCCGCTGGCACCCCCGCTCGCGCCAGCACCCGCGCGCCCGCTCCACGCGCACCCGTGCGCACGCGCCCGCGCGCGCCTGCGCGCCCGACTGCGCCCGCCTGCGCGCGCACCTGCTCGCGCACGCGCGCAGACCGCGCCCGGCTCGCGCCCAGCCCACTCCAAGCTCATTTTCACCCATCCCAACCCCTCACACACTCCCTAACACACCTACCCAACATGCATGACCTCCCAACCAACCCCTCAAGCCAAGAAAACCAAGAAAAGGAGGGGAGGAGCTCACCTTGGAGTACCCTAGCCCGGGTCTCATTGTTGACCTCGCAAGGCCCCCTTAATATTCCCCAAGGCATACTAATAGACATACGCTCGCATTTAATTTAATAAATTAAACTAATAGGACGCATGCATAGGTCGAGGCTTTCCTAGCATGATAACAAGGTGACAGGATGCATGGCTCTTACACATATCCTAAGGGTGCAAGTCCCTAACATACAAAGTCTAGGGTAGCATGCATACTACATATTAATCATGCCGCATGGATTACATATTTCACAATTTAATATTAACCATGGTGCCCCAGGGGAGGACGGTACACGCCCAAGTGCATATAGCGCCTCCCTACTGGGTTGGGTTGTCCCACTCACCAATAACCGGGTCATCGCGCGACCGTCTGTCAAGATCTGCAAGACAGGGTAATCAACTCGGTGAGTAAAATACACAATTATATACAAAAATACCCAACACTCGGACAAGCGTACATACGGCCTGTACGCACGCGAGTCCGAGCACCCCGGCTCACTCCCGAACCCTCGGGCAGCCGTACGCACGGCCACCCGCCCCGGGCGCACAGCCGAGCCCCGGCCCGTGCGCCCAGCGCACTACCGAGCCCCCTGCCCGCACGCCCGGACACTCTGCCGAGTCCCCCGGGTGCACCGCGCGCTTACTGCGCCCCAGCGCAGCAACCCGCGCGCACACCCGCACGCCCTGCGCCCCAGCGCCCCACCCCGCCCGCACCCCGCGCGCACCACCGGTTCGCCTCACCGCGCGCGAACAGCACGCCTGCGCCTCTGCGCAGCACTCCGCGCGCACGCCCCCGCACGGTGCCCTGCGCGCAGCATCCGCACGCGGCTCCGCGCGCACAGCACGCCCACGCCTCTTCGCAGCCCCCCGCGCACGCCCCCGCACGGCGGCCAGCGCGCAGCACCCGCACGCCCCTGCTCCACCCGCGCGCATGCCCGCACGCACCCGCGCGTGCCCTCCCAGCATGCCCGGCAGCGCCCTGCCCTGCGCCTGCCAGCCTGCCTGCCCTGCCTGCCTGCGCTACCAGCCTACCCGAGCCACTCTACCACCTCCCCGACGGCCACCAATGGCCTCCAACAGCCACCAACTGCCGCCAACGGCCACCAACCGCCACTCACACCCAAAAACACCCTCCTAACATGCATCTAAACAAGAAAAGGAAGGAAAGAAACCTTACCCTAGGCGAGGAAGAGAAGGGGAGGAAGAATAGGACCACCACCTAGGCGAGGAAGAGAAGGCGAGGAAGGAAAGAAACCTTACCGAAACACCGCCTCAAGGACCACCACCACCAAGATCTCTTTCAGCCCTCAAAGTGGCTGAAATCAGAGGAGAAATAAGGCATTAGAGGGGGTCACACACGTGGGAACTCGAATCCGAGACCACCGGAAGATAGATCGGGACAAGACCTAACCTTTCTCTTCTTAGGGTTTTTGGTTTTGACCCCTCTAGCTAGATCAAAACAAGCAAATAAAGAGAGGGGAGAGAGAGAGATTGAGTGGAGAAGATGATGAATAGGAACCCAAATGTTGTCGTGGGATTTATTTATCCCCACACCCACTTCACACACACTCACACCCCCAATTAGTGAAAAAGATTAGGTTAAGCTAGGTTTAGGGGAGGTTTAAGTGCACTTTGACTTGGGTCAACCCATCCACACAAGAAGACAAAGGAGTTGACCAAGTCATGGGCCCACATTGACCAAGTCAAGTCTCCCAATGACTTCTCGCTTGGTCAAAACCCGGATACGCTTTGAAACTGCGAAATTCTGAAACGTTACCAGAATTCGATGAAATTTTTGTGAGTGGCTTGGAATGGCATCAGGACACATAATATGCAGTTAGATTTTCAATCGGAGTCCTCAAACTCAGGATGATAGCTAACAGTCCAAAATTTTAGCGGTTCCGATCGAAAAACGAAAAAAACTCAAAAACTGTCAGAATGCTCCAATGGTTACCAGAAGGCTAAAAGTGACACATATATAACACCCAAACTCTTTGGCACCTCACATCTCTCTCTCTCCCTCTCTCTCTCTCTCTCATATATACATATTTATCTAATCTAATATTCTCATTTGATTTCAATTTAAATTTAAAAAGTGGTTATGAGAAAGATTTGAAAGGATATGCACAAAAAAAAAAAAGAATATATGAATAACCAAAATAAGAAATGACAACTAAGGAAATCATAAATTTTATATTTATTATATCATATATGTAATAAAACAAATCAAATCAAATATACAATATCAATTGCAACACAATTATGTAAGATATACATATTTTAGGTGTGAAAAACATTGATTAGAAAATCATTGCAGAAACGGAGGCGTGAAAACATTATACAATGGCCTTTGAATTTTTTCTGATTTACAAATAGGTCCCTATACGAATTACAGATAGGTCCCTACAGTCTATAATAGAAAAATTCAAGATTAAAAAACTAGGTCCCTGAAAATCAATAACAATGAAATCTCAAAATTTAATATTTTGAGCTCTAAAATTTTATAAAATTGTAACCATTAAAATCTTGAAAATATTCGAAAGAAAATATATGTAATTTTTAAAATTAACAAATAGTATTTAAAATTGCAAACTAAAATGGGCCCATAAGGATACACTAAATGGGCCAAAACTTAAAAACACACAAAATACACTAATTTTAATTCAAATATCATATTTATATATTTAAATCAAATATATAAAGAAGAGAAAATGCATTGGTGTTACAAGACCCCCCACTAATCCTTTACACTTTCCTGGTTGTTGAGTGGTTGATCGTTAATTGGCAAGCTTAAGGCATATCTTGGAACAGTTAGGAGCTGTCCTTTAAGGAGGAAGATCCTCAACAACTAGATCTTTTAAAAATCATCCTCCCTCACTTAACAAGATAAATCTTAATATGTTGGTTGTGAAAGTATATTCTTGATTTGAGATATTTTGATTTATGAGCATTTGGTCTAGGGATTCTAAAAACCGATTGATTCGTACCGATTCAACCATCACCATGGATAACACAGTAGATGTCATTCCAAAGACCTTGAAGGATTACATGTATCCATCTAGAACTACACAACCCTCATGCATTGTGTTACCAACAACCAATGCTAACAACTTTGAGATCAAGCCTGGAATGATTAATATGCTCCCAAAATTTGATGGATCTGAGGATCCATATCTTTTCATTAGAGAATGGAAGTTTGTTCCACTCTAAAACTTCAACAGCTAACTGATGATTCAATCCGGTTGAGGTTAATCAACTTCTCCCTCAAAGATAATGCTAAAAAGTGGTTGTATGCTCTACCCGCAAAATCTATCACCACTTGGGATCAATTAGTTATGATATTTTTGAAGAAGTTAAAAAATAATCTATTATTTTTCATAATAGAAAATATCAACAAACACTATTTCAATCATATAACCATTCTGGAAAGTAAGGCATAATCATCTTGACTATCATAGTGAAAAAAATATAAAACTATTGATTGGCAAAATTTTCATGTCAGATGATCCTCAACATATAGAATAAGCATCAATTAGCATAATACACCACATAGAGACAAAAAACACCGATTGATTGTAGGATGAACAAAAGTAAAAAATCACAAATTTTATTTCAATGTTGAGATTTCACGAACAAAAATCAAAAGATAATAGAATCTCTATTAGCATAATGAGAACCATATGGAACTCAACAATGATCCACTCCAAGCATAGAAGAACCAAGTAGAAATTTGATACTTTTTAGATAAACTGTTTAAACAATTGTCTTGATTTTAAAGTTGATATTACAAATATTTCAAGAAAAAAAATGGATCTATGTATATTTGTCTATTCAGCTACTTATTTTTGTTGTTTAATAAACAAGATCACAATGATATGTGAAATGTATAAGCATTGAAAAATACAAGACATATGTTCTCTTATATGTTCTTATATGTTCCTTTTCCTGAGCCTTTATCAATCTTCCAAAACCCTCCATACCTAAAAATTAGATCAACATGAGTGTCATATTCTAACTGCAATACAAAACAACATAAATTATATGTTCAGCCTTGGTAACGGAGATGGACGGAGGGGCACAGTTGTAACACGAAAGAAGTTTCCAGGGGTATAAAGGCAATTAGCTTTTCAATGGGGGTATAACGCAAAATACCATATTTAACAGGGGTATAAATGCAAAATTCCATGGGGTAAAAGAGACATTTCGTGGGGTAGAGTTAGGTTCGTAACCATGGTTGGTTCAGCCTTGGTAACGGAGACAGATGGAGGGGCACAGTTGCAACACGACAGAGTTTTTTAGGGGTATAGATGCAATTAGCTTTTTAAAGGGGGTATAACGCAAAATACTATATTTAACAGGGGTATAAATGAAAAATTCCCTTAAAATAAGATGAAGTAGACTTGGCCCTAGGTTTTCGAGCTCAATAGGACAAGAGACGCCAAGAGATACTCCAATGAGCTATTAACCATTTAATGATGTATAGGAAAGTGGTTTCATAAGGTTTCTACCTTAAAGGACGTGGTTACTTAATTGAGGAACACGCGAAAGCGTGGAAGACCCCCCACTAATCCTTTACACTTTCCTGGTTGTTGAGTGGTTGATCGTTAACTGGCAAGCTTAAGGCATATCTTGGAAAAGTTAGGAGCTGTCCTTTAAGGAGGAAGATCCTCAACAACTAGATCTTTTAAAAATCATCCTCCCTCACTTAACAAGATAAATCTTAATATGTTGGTTGTGAAAGTATATTCTTGATTTGAGATATTTTGATTTATGAGCATTTGGTCTAGGGATTCTAAAAACCGATTGATTCGTACCGATTCAACCATCACCATGGATAACACAGTAGATGTCATTCCAAAGACCTTGAAGGATTACATGTATCCATCTAGAACTACACAACCCTCATGCATTGTGTTACCAACAACCAATGCTAACAACTTTGAGATCAAGCCTGGAATGATTAATATGCTCCCAAAATTTGATGGATCTGAGGATCCATATCTTTTCATTAGGGAATGGAAGTTTGTTCCACTCTAAAACTTCAACAGCTAACTGATGATTCAATCCGGTTGAGGTTAATCAACTTCTCCCTCAAAGATAATGCTAAAAAGTGGTTGTATGCTCTACCCGCAAAATCTATCACACTTGGGATCAATTAGTTATGATATTTTTGAAGAAGTTCTTTCCTAATCATAAAACTGCTAAGATTCGCATGAATATAAATCAATTCATTCAAAAGGAGGGAGAGTCTTTATGGAGATATTTAGAGAGATTCAAGGACTTGTTGTTGCAATGTCCTCATCATGGATTTGAGGTTTGGATTAGTGCAAATTTTATATGAAGGTTTGAATTACACCACAAGGACTATGGTTGAATCAATGTGTAGTGGTGAATTTACCAATAAAAATGAAACTGAAGCATGGGCATTTTTGGAAGAAGTAGCTGAAAAATCCATGCAATGGAGACAATTAGAGAGCCTGAGAAACCATGCCTTCTAAGGGAGGTATTCATTCCATTGATAGTAGCTTTGAGTCTGAAGCCAAGTTTGCATCTCTCATTCGTAGAGTAGAGGCCCTAGAGATGAAACCAAATCATGATTCTGTTAATCAAGTCTCCACCTCCAACTCTACTATTGTCTGCATTTTATGTAAATCTTCAAATCACCTAGCGGAAGACTGTCCTTCCCTGTCATCCCACAAGGAAAGTTGGGCCGAACATGCCAATAGCTTACAGTGGAGGAAAAATGACCCATATGCTCAAACTTATAATCCTGGATGGAGGAATCATCCAAATCTGTCGTGGACTCAAGGCCCACACAGGGAGGCCCACAGGGACCTCCTCAAGCTCCCATGTATCCTAGACCAAACACAGGACCCATTCCTACTCCATTTCCTCCGCCTGGGTTTCAAACAGAAAATGAGAAGAAGTTCTCTTCCTTTGAGAAAGGATTAGATGTTCTTATGAAGTCCACTCAAAATCTAACTCAATCATCCTCCAGATGTCTGCCACTTTGAATCAATTTATGCAATCTACAGGGCAAATCCTTCAATCCACCACACAGGCAATCTCCCGTCTCGAGATTCAAGTTGGTCAATTGGCCACCACCATAAATGAGAGAGAGAAAGGAAAATTTCCTAGTCAACCTGAGCCTAACCCTAGAGGATCCATTCTTCAAGGACAAATCCAAGATTCTTCTAGTAACCAGTCCAACCAGGTTAATGCAATCACTACTCTTAGGTCTGGTAGACAAGTGGACAACAAGGTTATTTGCCTAATAATGATGTTGAAGATGATAAGGACAAGCCCAAATTTATTCATGAGGACCCAGGTTCTGAACCCATCCCTCCTAGCCCATCCATCCCAGAGAAAGCAAAGCCCAATGATTCTCCTGGGAGAATTTATGTTCCCAAGGCCCCATATCCTCAGCGATTAGGTTCAAGAAATCTACCCAGCTAGATAAAATTTTAGAAGTGTTTAAGCAAGTTCGCGTGAACATTCCGCTCCTAGATGCTATCCAACAAGTACCAGCATATGCTAAATTTTTGAAGGACTTATGCACCCAAAAGAGGACCAACAATGTACCCAAGAAAGCTTTCCTAGCATCCCATGTAAGCTCCATTCTTTCATGTGAAACTCCAATCAAGTATAAGGACCCAGGTTGTCCCACCATTTCATGTGTGATTGGAGACACCCGTATTGATCGAGCTTTGCTAGACTTAGGTGCGAGTGTAAATCTGCTGCCCTATTCAGTGTACAAACAGTTAGGCATAGGAGAATTGAGGCCTACCCCAGTGACCTTACAATTAGCAGATCGATCTGTGAAAATTCCTAAAGGTGCCATTGAGGATGTCCTGATTAAGGTTGGGGATTTCATCTTTCCTGTTGACTTTATAGTTTTAGAAACCCAACCTGTTCTGAACCCAAAGGGGCAAATTCCTGTAATTTTAGGCAGACCATTTCTGGCTACATCTAATGCTTTGATTAACTGTCGAAATGGATTGATGAAATTATCTTTTGGAAATATGACAGTTGACCTAAATATCTTCCACATTGGAAAACAACCAGGAGATTATAATGATGAATTAGAGGATGTAAATTCTATTGAGGAAATAATTGAAGATTTGAAACATCATTCTATGAGCACGAAAGATCCTTTAGAGTTTTGCCTTGCCCACTTTGGAGAAAATTTTGATATGGAAAAATCGATCATGGAAGTAAATGCTCTCCTAGATTCAAAACAACCATCCCATTTAATAAGTGGCAACCAAAGCCTGAGCCTCTTCCTCTTTGTCAATCACCACCTCTTCCTTCCATTGATGAGCCTCCCAAGCTAGAACTTAAACCTCTTCCTAACAATTTAAAATATGTTTTCTTAGGTTCAGCTGAAACCCTTCCTGTAATTATTGCTTCTGATCTTAATGAGGAACAAGAAGGTGAGCTAATCAGTGTCCTTAGGGAACATAAAGAGGCCATTGGGTGGAGTATGGCAGACATTAAAGGAATAAGTCCATCTGTGGTTCAACACCGAATTCATCTTGAGGACAATACAAGCATTTCTAGGGAATCACAAAGGCGTTTGAATCCGGTCATGAAGGAGGTTGTAAGAGCGGAAGTTTTGAAACTTCTTGATGTTGGGATCATTTATCCCATTTTGATAGTAAATGGGTAAGCCTGATTCATGTTGTTCCTAAGAAATCTGGCATTACAGTGGTAAAGAATGATGATAATGAGTTAGTTCCCACTAGAGTACAAACTAAATGGCGTGTATGCATTGATTACCGTAAACTAAATTCTGCCACTAGGAAGGATCATTTTCCACTCCCATTCATAGATCAGATGCTAGAAAGGTTGGCCGGTCATGCGTTTTATTGCTTCCTTGATGGTTATTCTGGTTATAATCAAATTCCCATAGCTCCAGAAGATCAGGAGAAAACCACATTCACCTGTCCTTTTGGGACATTTGCTTACCGTCGCATGCCATTTGGGTTATGCAATGCACCAGTGACTTTTCAACGGTGTATGATTAGCATTTTCTCTGATATGGTAGAGCGTTTCCTTGAGGTATTCATGGATGATTTCTCAGTATTTGGATCAACATTTTCTGATTGCTTACACCACCTCTCTCTTGTACTAATCAGGTGTAAGGAGAAAAATTTAGTACTGAATTGGGAGAAATGTAACTTTATGGTGAAAAGGGGAATTGTTTTGGGTCATGTGGTTTTTGATAAAGGTATTGAGGTAGACAAAGCCAAGATTGATTTAATTACTAATCTTCCTCCCCCAAGGACTGTTAAGGAAATTCGATCATTTTTGGGGCATGCAGGATTTTATAGGAGATTCATTAAGGATTTTAGTAAAAAGGCTAGACCCTTAAGCAATTTGTTGACTAAAGATATTGTTATATATGTGTCACTTTTAGCCTTCTGGTCACCATTGGGACATTTCTTACAGTTTTTTAACTTTTTCTTTTTTCGATCGGAACCGCTAAAATTTTAGACTTTTAGCTATCATCATGAGCTTGAGAACTCCGATTGAAAATCTAACTGCACATTATGTGTCCTGGTGCCATTTCAAGCCACTCACAAAAATTTCATCGAATTCCAGTAACGTTCAGAATTTGGCAGTTCCGAATCGTATCCGGGTTTTGACCAAGTGGGAATGTCAAAGGGGGACTTGACCAAGTCAAAGAGGACTTTGACCAAGTCAATTTTGACCGTTGACTTGGTCAATTTCTTTTGTTTGTTTGTGTGGTTGGGTTGACCTAAAGTCAAACACCAAAAGTGTGTGTGTGTGAGTGTGTGTGCCCTAAAGTGGGCGCCCACTTCTTCTTCCCTTCTCTTCTCTTCTCTTCTTTATCTCTCACACACAAAAAGATCCACCTCTCCCTCTTCTTTATTTCCCCCATTAGAGCTAGTAGGAGAAGAAAAAATAGGAAGCCATTGAAGGGGAAAAGATAGGTAAGCTTGTGATCTATCTTTCCATGGCTTTTATTTTGGATTTCCCCTTTCTCTACCTCCCTCTCATGGCTTCTCCTCCCCTGTTTTCAGCCATCTTTTAGGCCTTGCTAGAGGCTGAGGTGGTGGTGGTCTCGGTGGTGGCGATTTGGTGCGCGAAGGGCACCCGAGTTCCCTTCCTTTCCTTTCCTCTCTTTGGGTAAGTTTTCCTCCTCCCCTAGCTAGTTTAGATGCTTGTTTAGGGTGTGTGATTGGGTGTGCATGCTTGCATGGGTGTTAGGGGGGGTGTGGGAGGGCTGAGGAGGGGGTGGAAGGGGCTCGGGCGCGCGTGCGTCTGCGCGCGCAGACGGGCGCGCTGTCGCGCGGGCGTGCGCGCGGAGTGCTGCGCAGGGGCGCAGTACGCGCAGGGCTGGACGCGCTGTGCGCGCGAGCGCGCGCGAGCGTGCGCGCGCGCGCGGCAGCGTGTCTGGGCGCTCGGGCAGTGCGCCAGGGGCGCGTGCGGGCATGCGCGTGCGGGTGGCCATGCGTATGGCTGCCCGAGGGTTCGGGAGGGTGTCGAGGCACTCGGACTCGCGTGCGTACGCACGTGCTCGCGTGCGTGCGGGCCCGTATGCATGCTTGTCCGAGTGTTGGGTATTTCTAGTAAATTTCTTATGTATTTGTGTAGTTTACTCACCATATTGAATGCCCATGTCTTGCAGATCTTGACGGACGGTCACGCGACGACCCGGGTTTCGGTGAGTGGGACAATCCAACCCAGTAGGGAGGCGTTCGATGCATGTAGGCGTGCATTGCCCTCCCCTGGGGCACCATAATTGTGTATTAACATGTAATAAATGTAAAACTATGCATGCATGATTAATATGATGTAACCATGCCACCTTAGACTTGTATGCTAGGGATATGCACCCTTATATCATGTATAGAGGCCTATGCATGCCTAGACACCATGCCCCGAACTATGTATGTTTCCCATCTAGTTTAATCTAATTAAATAAAAATGAGAGCATATAGTTACAAGCATGCCTTAGAGAATATTATAACCTCGTTGTTATAATATATGTTTCCCCGCATCTTAGTTATGCGCCCTGGAGGAATTCTGGAGAATTCATGACATTAGTAGAGTTGCAATCGGTGTCGACGGATCCAAGAGGATCGTATCCGTGTGAGTAGGCTGTCTTCTCCTTATTGGTTGGATCCGATGTAGCAACTCCCCGGCGTTGGCTGACTTGACAGAGGGCTCCCGTCCGTAGGTACCTTCGATGTGTCGGACAGTACTAATAGTGGGAGTGTACTAGGTGGAGGCTACGAGGGTGGGAGAGGCTACCGGGTGGACCAGGGGTGGAGAGCGGTCTAGTATGCCCCAAGAGGCCCATGTCACCCCCAGTAAAGGGTGAGGGTGAGGGGGGAGGTGGGTTGGCGATAAAACGACCCATTAGAATGTGTAGTTGCTCCAGTTTTTAGGGGCTATGAATTTATATAAGGTTAATATGAATTGTGATGCATGGGTTGTGCTATTCACTGAGCGTGCGGCTCACCCCTCGCATTTCTTTTCTTCCAGTTATATCTGAGTCGGATCTGAAGGAGGAGCTCCCCGAGGCACATCAGCAGTAGCGGAGCAGCGTCACGTTCTGCGAGTGAGAGACCATTAGCATCCCTTTTTTATTGTATGTATTGTTATCCGTGCTTGGGCACATACTTGTCTTTGGATGTCATTGTATATATATTGGCTCTCACAGGACAGTTGATTATGTATCGGGTCTGTAATATGTCTTTGAATTACAGACTCAGTCGTTTGAGCTTTCGCTATTTGTATATATTATGTCAGCTACCTTATTGTCTATGTTGTCATTTTTGATGTTGTTTAGAGTATGTTATTGATCTCCTGTATAGACTGCTGATATTATATATACCTGCCACGTCTCGGGGACGGCCGCTCTGGGGCGTGACAAAAGTTGGTATCAGAGCCTGGTCCTGTCAGAGCCAATTGTTTTCTTAGAGATGAGTCATAGGATTTCTATATGAGTATTCTGATCCTAGTGTCTGTTTTCTTAGGTTGCTGATATGCCTCCTCGCAGAGGAATGCGTGGGCGTGGTCCCTCTCGGCCTTTGGAGGTTCCCGGACCTACCAGAGGCGAGGATGCTACTGGAGAGTCCTCGGCCATGGGGCCACGACCGGCGCAGGAGCCTCCTACATGGGAGCGTGCTTACGCTCGTATCACAGATCTGGTGGAGACTCAGACTAGGGCACTGGAGGCCCAGACTAGGGCATTAGCTGATTAGGCACGAGAGATCCAGGAGCTGCGGGCGGCCCGCGAGGCAGTCCCACAGGTCCCCTTGGTGGCAAATCCACTGGTGGTGCCCGACGTACCCCCTGTCCCCGTGGTGATTCTGGTGGTGGGAGTTCAGGATCCCCTGGAGAGGGAGGTGGAGCTAGAGGCTGCAACACGGGTGCATTAGAGCGGCCTCACTGCCTTTCTGAAGCTCCACTCTCCTGAGTTCCATGGCCAAACGGCGGACCCCCTTGCCCCCGAGCGTTGGTTGATGGAGGTAGACAAGATCTTCTCGACCATGCACTGCATCGACCGCCAGCGTGTCTCCCTGGCCACCTTCATGCTGAAGGGTAGCGCCGCCGACTGGTGGGCTACCCGATCGGTGGACATCCCCGAGGGAGTGGAGCGACTATTATGGGCTGGGTTCCGGAGATACTTCCTGGAGGAGTACTTTCCATTTTTGACACGCCAGATCGTGATGCGAGAGTTCGAGCAGCTGACGCAGGGCTCCATGTCAGTCGCTGACTACTCCACACGCTTCACGAGGCTTTCCAGGTTTGCCCCCGCCTTGGTGATGGATGAGGAGACGCGATGCCGTCGTTTCGAGATGGGCCTCATTAGCACCATCCGGGTGCATGTCACCTCGCAGGCGTTCACGATGTACTCGGACTTGGTGTCTCCTGCGAAGACAGTCGAGCGAGACCTTGGGGTCCCTTTGGGGGTTCCGACCCCTTCTGCAGACCAGAGACCCCCCAGGAGCCAGGACCAGGGACATCGCAAGAAGAAGCGGCCCCGCTTTGATCAGTCAGCGGCTGCCGCTACTCCAGTCGATGTGGTGCCAGCGCGAGGTCCAGCACCCATTGCGGCAGTACCAGTCCAGGCTAGGCAACCGGAGAAGCGGCGCTGTTTCCATTGTCGGCGCGTCGGGCATATTTTATATAATTCCCCTGATGCTGGCCGACCCCGTGTGCTGCCCCCGCAGCAGCAGCAGCTACAGCAGCAGCCGTACCAGCAGCAGCAGCCACAGGGTGGCCGAGTTGACCAGAGGAGGCAGCCAGTGCAGCCTGCGAGGAGTGCCCCTGCTCCTCAGCCGCAGTTTGTTCAGGGCCGAGTGCAGCACTTTCGGCCGAGGAGGCGCAGGCTTCGGGTAGCGTGGTCTGAGGTATTGTTTTGATCTCCCAGCTCCCTGCATATGTGTTATTTGATTCCGGAGCCACGCACTCGTTCGTGTCTCCCGCTTTTGCGAGACGGATGGGCGTGGCGTCCGCCCCTCTTGATGTTATGCTGGAGATATTGTTGTGCCTGTATCATTTGGAGCGCTCTGTTTGAAAATTTGGGTACAAAATTTTTTCCTAGAAGTTATGTATTCCTGATTCGGTATTTGGATTTGATTTTGTTAAAATCCAAGATGAAGAGGTTTAAATATGATTTTATTATGAGATATCCAGTTTTGAGTTAGCTTTCGTACAGAAGTGGAATTAGATCAACTGGATTCTTGTAGTAAAAGTTATGGGTATTTTTCCAAGTATACCCCGGGGATGGAAATTCTGGCAGCTGCCCTGCTCGATGTTTAGCTCTAATTTAGGAATAGCTGAAGAGATTATTTGATCTTGGCATGAACATGAAAGTTGTAGATAATCTTCTTGGCTTTCCAACGGTTTTGGAATTGTGTAATTCGGAGCTATATCGAGGAAGTTATGGCTGTTCCAGTGAAGCATGTGCAGAATTTCTAGTCAAAGGGCGACTAGGTCATTTCTCCTTAGATATTTGTGATAAATATCTTTTCTTTCTCTCTCTCTCCCTTCTCACTTCCACGACAACCTCATTTTCTCTCCTTCTCTCTTTTCAAAGCTCCCACCATGTGTTTGATTAATTTGCCCCAAAGAGAAGAGAAGGAGAAGGTGAAGGAAGAAGAGAAAGCTTTGGTTAGGTTTAGTTGTTGTTGTTTGTTCCCCTCTCTCAAGCTCCCTCTCATGCTCTATCTTTCCCCCACCTGATTTGCAGCCATGGGAGGGCTGAGGAGGCCGAAGAGGTGGTGGTGGTGGTGGTGGCGGTTGAGGTGGTCGCGGGTGCGTTGAGGGCCCCCGAACCTCCCCCTTTTGTCCCCCCTCCAAGGTGAGCTCCTCCCCTTCTTTTCTTGGTTTTCTTGGCTTAAGGGGATGTTAGGGAAGTCTTGCATGCCATGCATAGGGGTTAGGGAGGGTGTGAGGGGTTGGGGAGGGTTATAATGAGGTAAGGGTTGGCTGGGCGTGCGTTTCGGGTCGTCTGCGCGCGTGCGCACGCAGGCGGGCGCTGGAGGGCGCACAAGAGCACGCGGGTGCGCGCGGGAGTACGCGCGGGTGCTGGCGCGAGCGGGGGTGCGCGCGGGAGTGCGCGCGAGTCGCGCGCGCGGGGCAGTGCGCCTGGGCATGCACCTGGGCGCGGGGCTGGGGACCAGTGCGCGCGCGTGCGTGCGTGCGTGTGCCCGTGCTGGGGCGTGCGCGGGGTGCTGCACGGGCACGTGGGTTGGACGCGCAGTGCGCGCGGGCGCGCGCGAGGGTGCGCGCTCGTGCGGCAGTGCGTCTGGGCGCGCGGCTGTGCGCCGATGGTGCTGGGGTGTGTGCGTGCGTACGCATTCGTGCGTGCGAGAGCGGGGGGCCATGCGTGTGGCTGCCCAAGGGTTCGGGTAGGTGTCGGGGCACTCGGACTCACGTGCGTACGTGCATGCTCGCGTGCGTACGTGCGTGCTCGCATGCGTGCGAGTCTGTATGCATGCTTGTCCGAGTATTGGGTATTTCTAATGATTTCTATGTGTAAATTGTGTTGTTTCTCACCAATTGGATGCCCCTACCTTGCAGATCTCGTCGGATGGGATGCGCGAGGTCCTGGGTCGTAAGGTGAGTGGTTTGATTCCAATCCCCCCCCCCCTCTCTAGGGATGCGCTCGACCCGCATAGACGCGCGTCGCGCATCGATGGGGCCCCCTAGCTATAATATGTAAAAGCTATGCATGCATGATTAATATGATATATCCATGCCACCTTATTTTTTTTATGCTAGGGATACGCACCCTTATATCATGTATAGCGGCCTATGCATGTTTAGTCACCTTGTCCCTTAATTGAAAAGCCCTGAACCTATGCATGTTCCCATTTAGTTTAATTTATTTAAATCATGATGGGATTATGTGATTATACTGTTGTAAGCATGCCTTAGACATATATTATAACCTTGTTGTTATAATATATGTCTCCCCGCATCTTAGTTATGCGCCCTGGAGGAATTCTTGAGAATTCATGACATTAGAAATGTTAGGAAGCGTTGTCGACGGATCCAAGAGGATCGCATGCGTGTGGGTAGGCTGTTTCTCTTCCCTTCGTTGGATCCGTGTAGGGACTCCTCAGCGTTAGACAGGCTGTCCTGACAGAGAGCTCCCATCTGTAGGTACCTCCGATGTGTCGGACTGTGCTGATCGTGGGAGTAGACTAGGCGAGCTACAGAGTGGAGGAGAGGCTATCGGTGGACCAAGGGTGATTAACAGCCTAGTCAGTCCCAAAAGACCATGTCACCCCTTTGAGGGTGAGGGTGAGGGTGTGGTGGGTCGGCGATGTAACGACCCACTGGCTTGTGTAGTTACTCCCATATAGGGACTATGACTACTTTAAGGTTGATATTAGTGTGTTGGTTGTTGTTATGCATGTGTGTGATATCTCGATAAGCGAGTATCGAGAATGGTTGTTTTCCTTTGGGTTTCGCTTTGCGAACATGGGATCGTTCTCCCCTTCGTTGGATCCGATGTAGGAACTCCCCGGCGTTGGCTATACCTGTCAGAGGACTAGGCGGAGGCCACGAGGGTGGGAGAGGTTACTGGCGGACCAAGGGTGTAGAGCGGTAAGTTGAGGAGATCGGGTTGTAGATACTACCCGGGAGAAGGTTAACGAATGATGTTACGGGCGTGAGAATCGTTCTCCCCTTCGTTGGATCCGATGTAGGAACTCCCCGGCGTTGGCTATACCTGTTAGAGGACTAGGCGGAGGCCACAAGGGTGGGAGAGGCTACTGGTGGACCAGGGGTGTAGAGCAGTCTAAGTCTCTCCCAAAGTCCCAAGATGTCTCCTTTCAGGAGTGAGGGTGTGGATGAGGCGAAGACACGTCGCCTCGTGACCCATTCGTTGTTCGACCGTTCCCATAGTTGTTGGGTCCGGTCTCGTGATCGATGTTGAAGGACATCGTTGGGCGATTATCTAGATGTAGATGATCCAGTAGTGTTGTGTAGACCAGTAAATCCGGGTCTCTTCGACCGACGGTATGGTCTCTAGACCAGTAAATCCAGGTCTCTTCGACCGACGGCATGGTCTCTAGACCAGTAAATCCGGGTCTCTTCGACCGACGGTATGGTCTCTCCCCATAAGTCCCAAAAGACTCCCTCCGGGAGTGAGGGTGGGGGTGTGGTTGGTCGCGCCGCCGCGTGACCCTGTTATCCATTGGGTTTCTACCCATGTTTTCCTTGAAAGGAAATTGATTATGTATTGAACTGTAGAATGGTGATTGGTTTCCAGCCACTCACTGAGCTTGTAGCTCACCCCTCGCATACTGTTTCTTTTCAGGGGCAGTGTTGGGCGTGGAGCTGGAGCTTCCTGTGGCGTGGTCTTATGGGCGTGGAGCGTTCAGCAGGCGGGTGACATGTGCGAGGCTGTCAGCATTCCTAGAGTCATTTATGCCTTGTAAATCGTGCATGTGGCACAGGTTGTATTTTCTTTGGTCTAGACTTGGCTTTCACAAGACATTGATTGTGTATTCGGGTCTGTAATAATGTTTTTGATTTACAGACATTGTTATATATTATGCTTCTGCTTTTTAGTCAGTTATCATTATCTTGCTTTGCTGCCTTGTGTACTGTTATATATTATGCTTCCGCTTTTCAGTCAGATATTATATTTTATTATTGCCACGTCTCGGGGACGCCTGGGGCATGACAGATATCATTGCCCATCGGAGACCGTATTCTCCTCCGTTCTGTTTACCGAGGGTGTACCATGGTGATTGCGGAGCATGAGTTTCCAGTGGAGTTGGTAGAGCTCGCCATGACGGACTTCGATGCCATCCTGGGAATGGATTGGCTCTCAGCTAGTCACGCCAGCATCGACTGTTTTGCGAAGTCGATGTCTTTCCACCTTCCGGGTCGGAGGTCTTTCCAGTTCGTGGGCGATCGTGACATAGCCCCTTTGGGTTTCGTGTCATCTATCCAGGCGTGGAGACTCCTTCAGGGAGGATGTGAGGGCTTTCTGGCGTATATTGCTGAGGAGGACGCACCACTACGGGCAGATATCAGTCAGACTCCGATCGTGGTGAAATATCCAGAGTTTGAGATTAATCTAATTTCGGGGACCGAGCCGATTTTGAGAGCTCCGTACCGGATGGCCCCAGCAGAGCTGAAGGTGCACAAGGAGCAGTTGGAGGAGTTGCTCGAGAAGGGCTTCGCACGTCCGAGTTGTCACGCCCCAGGGCGGCCATCCCCGTGACGCGGCAAGTGTATATATGATATCAGTAAACAGGAATCAATAACATACTCACACAACCACTAAAATGACAACACAGATAAAAGCAGGGCTGACATAATATATACACCAAATGCGGAAGCTAAAAAGACTGAATCTGTAATCAAAATTGTTATATATGTGTCACTTTTAACCTGTTGGTAACCGTTAGAGCGCCCTGGCGGTTTTTAAAATTTTCAGGGTTTTCGATCGGAACCGCGTATTTTCAGACTGTTAGCTATTGTCTGAGCTAGAGGACTCCGATTGAAAATCTAACTGCATATTTGGTGTCCTGGCGCCATTCCTGACCTCTCACGAAAATTTCATTGAATTCCGGCATCGTTTGCAAAAATTTTCCAGTTCCGGGGCGTATCCGGGTTTTTAAGTCGCGCTCTACTTAAAAGAAATCGAAAATCACCTCGTCACTATTCATCATCTCCCCCGACGTGATCTCTCTCTCTCCTCCTCCGATTTTCTTCCGTTCGAGCCCCTTCCACCCTTCAAAACCAAAAACCCAAAGCACGGGAAGTGTAGATCGGGTCCCGATCTACACACCGGTGTCTTCAAATCCGAATTCCGACGACTTTAGCCTCCCCGACCTCCCCTCTCTCTCCTCTGTTTTGGCCCATATTGGTGGTGGAGCTAGATCGGGCCGTGAGAAGGCTTTTGGGAAGGGTTTCGGCGCGTGGAGAGCGTCCGGACTTCGCTCCCTCCCCTCGGTAAGCCTTCTTTCCCTCTTTTTTCTTGCTTAGATGAATGCTAGGGGGAGGTTTTTGTGATTGGGGGTGGTCGGCGGCTGTGGGGGTCGTCGGAGGGTGGTCGGAGGCGGTTGGAGGTGGTCGGGGCAGTGGGAGAGGTGGTTGGAGGTGCTCGGCAGGTGGGGACGCTG
Source organism: Acorus gramineus (assembly GCA_030737835.1). Lineage (NCBI taxonomy): Eukaryota > Viridiplantae > Streptophyta > Magnoliopsida > Acorales > Acoraceae > Acorus > Acorus gramineus. The sequence goes on from JAUJYN010000046.1 coordinate 442,187, forward strand.
TCCCGGGCAGCAGGCATGCGGCGGCAGCAGCCCAGGCCGCGCGTAGGCTGGGCGCGTGCAGGGATGCGCGCGTGCGCGCGCGGGCGTGCGTGCGCGCGGCAGGCGCGCGGGCGTGCGCGGGTCGGGGGCTGGCAGTCGGGGTCGTGCTGATGTGCCGGTTGGAGGTGCTGGCAGGGCGGACTGGCGGGCTGGTGGCCTCGGGCAGCTCGGGCACGAAGTGCTGGTCGCGCTGGTCTGGGCGCGAGGAGGTGGTGGCCACGGTGCTGTGCCGCGCGCGCGGAGGTGCTGCCGGAGTGCTGGACGCGCGAGGTGCGCGCGGAGGCGCGCGGAGGTGCTGCTGGGCGCGCGGAGGCGCGCGGAGGTGCTGCTGGACGCGCGAGGTGCGCGCGGAGGTGCTGCCGGAGGTGCTGGACGCGCGAGGTGCGCGCGGAGGGGTGGCGGAGGTGCGCGCGGGGTGCGCGCGGGGCGAGGAGGCGTGCGCGAGGCGTGCGCGGGGCGCGGCAAGGCAGGGATGGTGTGCGCGGGGGCGAGGCGCCGCGCGCGGGGGCGTGCGGGGTGCTCGCGGGCCAGCGCACGGCGTGCGGGGCGCGTGCGGACTGCCGCGGCTGGGCTCGGTGGATGCGCGGAGCCCCGGGCGGTGCGCGGGGTGCGCGGGCTGAAGCGCGGCGGTGCACCCGGGCGGTCGGGGGGCCGTGCGGGTGGTTGCCGGGGGGGTGTTGGGTGATTAATTTGGGATTTTGGGTGTTTAATTGTGTATGTTATGTATTTTTGGGTAATTATGGATTTTAACTCACCATATTGAATGTCGGTCTTGCAGATCTAGACGGACGGTCGCGCGTCGACCCAAATACTGGTGAGTGGGACAATCCAACCCAGTCGAGAGGTGTTATACGCACTTGGGCGTATACCGACCTCTCCTGGGGCGTCTTGGATGAATATTAACCTGCAATAATATGTAATCCATGCTTGTATGATTTATGTGTAGAATGCATGCTTCCCTAGTCTTTGCATGTTAGGGACTTGCCCCTTAGGATATGCATATGAGCCTTGCAGCATGTCTCCTGTTCCATGCTAGGAAGCCCGGCCTATGCATGTGCCCTACTAGTTTATTTATTAAATTAAATACTAGTATCTGTTGAATTGCATGTTATAGTGATTATTTTAGGGGAGGGGCCTTGCGAGGACAGCGGTGAGACCCGGGTTAGGGTACACCGTGTTCCTTGTTTGGTTGTCGGAGCGTCCTATAACGGGAACTCACGCTGCCCTCCCGAGTTGCTTTCCCCCAAGAATATTTCACCATGTTATAACCTTATGCATGTTCCCCGCATCGTAGTTATGCGCCCTGGTGGGTTCTGAGGAATTCAGAACGTTAGAGTTGTATGTTTGGTATGATTATTAGCATGAGTAGTGAATATTATAGGGGAGGGACCTTGCGAGGACAGCGGTGAGACCCGTGTTAGGGTACTCCGTGTTCCTTGTTTGGTTGTCGGGGTACCCTGTATCGGGAACTCACGCCGCCCTCCCGAGTTTCTTTCCCCCAGTGGTATTCCAACACTGCTTTTGATTGTACTGTTTCCCCGCATCTTGGTTATGCGCGCTGGAGGAACTCTGAAGAGTTCATGACATTTGAGTTGGAGAGATGCGTTGTCGGCGGATCCGAGTGGATCATATGCGATGGATAGGCTGTTCTGTTGCCCTGCGTTGGATCCTTTAGAGACTACCTCAACGTTAGACAGGTTGTCCCCTGCAGGGGCTCCCATCAGTAGGCACCTCCTGGTTTGATGAAGGACTGTGCTGAATGTGGGAGTGGCTAGACCACCACGGAGTGAGGAGAGACTATCGGTGGACCAAGGGTGACCAACAGCCTAGTCAGTCCCAAAATCCTATGTCACCCGTGGTAGGGTGAGGGTGAGGGTGTAGTGGGTTGGCGATGAGCGACCTACTGGATATGTGAATGAATGATAATCAGTCCCAAAATCCTATGTCACCATTGGAAAAGTGAGGGTGAGGGTGTAGTGGGTTGGCGAGGAGCGACCTGCTGATTTGTTTATGGATGTTGTTAGTCCCAAAATCCTGAGTCCCCTGTTGAGGGGTAAGGTGAGGGTATGATCTGGGTTATGGAAATTGTGGATTGAATGGATTAATATGTTGTGGTCAATATTGTCTGTGATGCATGGGTTGTGCCTTTCACTGAGCTTGTGGCTCACCCCTCGCATATGTTTTTCCCCAGTTGCCACTGTGCTGGAGCCGGAGCAGCAGTTGGAGCTTTCCGAGGGATTTCTTCAGTAGCGGAGCAGCGCTACGTCCGCGAGTACCAGAGGCTATCAGCATCCCTTTCCTTGGCTGTATGTATTGTATTTCCGTGCTTGGCACGTTTGTATATGTTCAGTTATATTTGTGTATATTGGCTCTCACAGGACGTATGATTGTGTATCGAGTCTGTAGAATGTTTATTCACAGATTCAGTCTTTTGCTTCCGCATTAGGTGTATATATCATGTCAGCTTCTTGTCGTTGTGTGTCATTCTGTTTATTGTGTATGATATATATTGTTGACCTCCTGTGTAGTTCTGATATGATATATACATTTGCCGCGTCCGGGGTTGGCCGCCCTGGGGCGTGACAAAAGTTGGTATCAGAGCCTGGTCCTGTCAGAGCCAATAGTCTTCCTTTCGTAGAGATGAGTCCTAGGATTTCGAGATGAGTATTCTGATCCTAGTGTCTGGTTTTCTTAGGGTGCTGATATGCCTCCTCGCAGAGGACGGCGCGGACGAGGTCCCTCTCGGTCTTTGGAGGTTTCCGGACCTACCAGAGACGAGGATGCTACCGGAGAGCCCTTGACGCAGGAGCCACCTGCTTGGGAGCGTGCTTTCGCTCGGTTGGCTGATTTGGTGGAGACACAGACGCGGATGATAGCAGAGCAGGCTAGAGAGATTCAGGAGCTGAGGGCGACCCGCGAGGCAGTTCCGCCGGTCCCCTTGGTGGTAGATCCGCCTGTGGTACCCGATGTACCCCCAGTTCCTGTGGCAGTTCCGGCAGTTGGAGTTGAGGATCCCCTGGAAAGGGAGGAGGAGCTAGAGGCGGCAGCGCGGGTGCAGCAGAGCGGCCTCAACGCCTTTCTAAAGCTCCATCCTCCCGAGTTTCATGGGCAGTCGGCAGATCCTCTTGCGCCAGAGCGTTGGTTGAGGGAGGTGGATGTGATCTTCGCGGCTATGCTTTGCACCGATCGCCAGCGAGTCGCCTTGGCCACCTTCATGCTGAAGGGTGATGCCGCCGAGTGGTGGGCTACCCGAGTGGTGGACATTCCAGAGGGAGTGGAGCAGCTTTCTTGGGCGGGATTCCGGAGGTACTTCTTGGATGAGTACTTTCCGTTCTCGACGCGACAGCTAGTGGAGCGGGAGTTCGAGCAGCTGACTCAGGGCACCATGTCCGTCGCTGACTACTCTGCGCGCTTCACGAGTCTGTCCAGATTTGCTCCAGCCTTGGTGACGGATGAGGTCACGAGGTGCCGGCGATTCGAGCTGGGTCTCAGCAGCGCTATCCGGGTGCATGTCACTGCCCACGCTTTCACGAGGTACTCCGACGTAGTGTCTCGGGCGAAGACCGTCGAGAGAGACCTCGGGATTCAAGTGCGGGCTCCGACCCCTTCTTCAGATCAGGGTCCTTCCGGGAGTCGGGACCAGGGGCAGCGCAAGAGGAAGAGGCCCCGCTTCGAGCAGTCAGCGGCTGCCTCTCCTCCAGCAGATGCGGTGCCAGTATGGGATCCGGCGCCCATTGCAGCAGTGCCCATCCAGTCCTGGCAGCCGGAGAGGCGGCGCTGTTTTCATTGTCAGCGCATCGGGCATATCAGATACAATTGCCCAGATGCTGGCCGACCCCGAGTGCCACCTCAGCAGCCGCCGTTCTTGCAGCAGCAGCTTCCGCGCCAGCAGCAGCAGCAGCAGCCTCAGCGCCAGCAGCAGCCAGTGCAGCCGGCGAGGCGTGCTCCTGTTCCTCAGCCGCGGTTGGTTCAAGGCAGAGTTGCAGCGCTTACGGCCGAGGAGGCGCAGCCTTCGGGTGTCATGGTTCGAGGTATCATCTTGTGTTCCCAGCTTTCTAGTATAAGGATAGTTGTGTGTGTAGTTGGTGGTTATTATGCAAGTGTGTGGGGTATCTGGATGAGTGTATATCAAGAGGGATTGATTGGGTTAAGGAAGCCGGGTTTTAGCTGTCCTGGCAGTGAGTTCCCATCAGTAGGTACCGCCGATGCAATCGGAGGAGTACTGAATTTGGGAGTATGCTAGGTAGGGGCTACCGGTAAGAGGTTATTGAATGGTGTCGCGAGCGTGGAATCGCTCTCCCATTAGTTGGATCCGCGTAGTACAGCCCCGGCGTTAGACAGGCTCCCGGTCAGAGGACCAGGCGAGCTACGGAGCGGGGAGAGGCTACCGGTGGACCAGGGGTAGAGAGCAGTCTAAGTCTCTCCCAAAGTCCCAAAATGTCTCCTTTCGGGAGTGAGGGTGTGGATGAGGCGAAGACGGGTCGCTCGTGACCAAATGGTTTATTCGACCGTTCCCGATGATGTTGGGTTCGGTCCTGTAATGGATGATGACGCGAGTATGGTGTCGTTCTCCCCTTCGTTGGACCCGAGTAGGGACTCCTCAGCGTTAGAGAGGCCTTCCTGACAGAGGGCTCCCCTCAGTAGGCACCTCCTGATTTGGTTTCGGACGGTGCTGAATTGTCGGAGCGGACCAGGCGGCCTACGGTGTGGAGGAGAGGCTACCGGTGGACCAGGGGTAGAGAGCAGTCTAAATCTCTCCCAAAGTCCCAATATGTCTCCTGATGGAGTGAGGGTGTGGATGAGACAAAGACGCGTCGCCTCGTGACTCGGTCGTGGTTCGACCGTTCCCATAGAGGTTGGGTCCGGTCTTGAGATGGATGCTGAAGGATATCGGTGGATGATTATCTAGATGTAGATGATCCGGTGAGATTGGTAATGTTCTTTAATAATGATGTCTTCTTCTAGTGTTCCTTTCTGGATTAAGGGGCCTTGTGAGGTCGGCGTTGAAACCCGGGCTAGGATACTTCGTGTTCCTTGTTTGGTTGTCGGGGTATCCTATATCGGGATTTCATGCTGCTTTCCCGAGGTTCTTTTCCCAGTCAAGGGATACCATGGAAGCATCAGATGATGAGATCAAGTGCGAGTTTTGGGTAGAGGTTAAGGCCTTTTGGGCTGAGTGGTTTCTGGGAAGGATATCTGTGGACCCGGGTAAGACGCTTGCTATGTCGAATTGGCGTAGACCGTCGAGCCCCGCATGGATTCGGAGCTTCCGGAGTTTGGCGGGTTATTGCAGGAAGTTTGACGAGGATTCTCGAAGATAGCTGTTCCTCTTAACCGCCTTACTCGGAGGGATATCCGGTTCGAGTGGTCCCCGTCTTGCGAGGAGAGCTTCCTGGAGTTTACTCGGAGGCTCACCTCAGCGCCAATTCTTACCTCTCCGTCTTGGAGTGGTGGGTTCGCAGTTGGGTAAGGGTGTGTCCGCGATCCTGCTCACGTCATCCCGTTCGAGCCGCTCGTCTCTGAGCCGGACAGTCATTCGTGGAGCAGTAGATTGTGATCATGGACCGCCGCGTGAGGAGGCTTTGCACCAAGACCGTCCAGTTGGTCGAGGTGCGATGGCAGCACCGTTCCGGTGTTAAGGACACTTGGGAGCTCATGGAGGCCAGGTTCGACGCGTATCCGCATCTTTTCCCCTCCTAGATGTTTTTGGCGAATTTTGGGGACAAAATTTCCTAAGGGGGGAATAATGTTATATATGTGTCACTTTTAACCTGTTGGTAACCGTTAGAGCGTTCTGGCGGTTTTTAAAATTTTTAGGGTTTTCGATCGGAACCGCTTATTTCAGACTGTTAGCTATCGTCTGAGCTAGAGGACTCCGATTGGAAATCTGACTGCATATTTGGTGTCCTGGTGCCATTTCTGACCTCTCACGAAAATTTCATTGAATTCTGGCATCGTTTGCAAAAAATTTCCCAGTTCCGGGGCGTATCCGGGTTTTTAAGTCGCGCTCTACTTAAAAGAAATCAAAAATCACCTCGTCACTATTCATCGTCTCCCCGTCGAGATTTCTCTCTCTCTCCTCCGATTTTCTTCCGTTCGAGCCCCTTCCACCCTCAAATCGAAAACCCAAAGCACGGGAAGTGTAGATCGGGTCCCGATCTACACACCGGTGTCTTCAAATCCGAATTCCGACGACTTTAGCCTCCCCGACCTCCCTCTCTCTCCTCTGTTTTGGCCCATATTGGTGGTGGAGCTAGATCGGGGCGTGAGAAGGCTTTTGGGAAGGGTTTCGGCGCGTGGAGAGCGTCCGGACTTCGCTCCCTCCCCTCGGTAAGCCTTCTTTCCCTCTTTTTCTTGCTTAGATGAATGCTAGGGGGAGGTTTTTGTGATTGGGGGTGGTTGGCGGCTGTGGGGGTCGTCGGAGGGTGGTCGGAGGCGGTTGGAGGTGGTCGGGGCAGTGGGAGAGGTGGTTGGAGGTGCTCGGCAGGTGGGGACGCTGTCCCGGGCAGCAGGCATGCGGCGGCAGCAGCCCAGGCCGCGCGTAGGCTGGGCGCGTGCAGGGATGCGCGCGTGCGCGCGCGGGCGTGCGTGCGCGCGGCAGGCGCGCGGGCGTGCGCGGGTCGGGGGCTGGCAGTCGGGGTCGTGCTGATGTGCCGGTTGGAGGTGCTGGCAGGGCGGACTGGCGGGCTGGTGGCCTCGGGCAGCTCGGGCACGAAGTGCTGGTCGCGCTGGTCTGGGCGCGAGGAGGTGGTGGCCACGGTGCTGTGCCGCGCGCGCGGAGGTGCTGCCGGAGTGCTGGACGCGCGAGGTGCGCGCGGAGGCGCGCGGAGGTGCTGCTGGGCGCGCGGAGGCGCGCGGAGGTGCTGCTGGACGCGCGAGGTGCGCGCGGAGGTGCTGCCGGAGGTGCTGGACGCGCGAGGTGCGCGCGGAGGGGTGGCGGAGGTGCGCGCGGGGTGCGCGCGGGGCGAGGAGGCGTGCGCGAGGCGTGCGCGGGGCGCGGCAAGGCAGGGATGGTGTGCGCGGGGGCGAGGCGCCGCGCGCGGGGGCGTGCGGGGTGCTCGCGGGCCAGCGCACGGCGTGCGGGGCGCGTGCGGACTGCCGCGGCTGGGCTCGGTGGATGCGCGGAGCCCCGGGCGGTGCGCGGGGTGCGCGGGCTGAAGCGCGGCGGTGCACCCGGGCGGTCGGGGGGCCGTGCGGGTGGTTGCCGGGGGGTGTTGGGTGATTAATTTGGGATTTTGGGTGTTTAATTGTGTATGTTATGTATTTTGGGTAATTATGGATTTTAACTCACCATATTGAATGTCGGTCTTGCAGATCTAGACGGACGGTCGCGCGTCGACTCAAATACTGGTGAGTGGGACAATCCAACCCAGTCGAGAGGTGTTATACGCACTTGGGCGTATACCGACCTCTCCTGGGGCGTCTTGGATAAATATTAACCTGCGATAATATGTAATCCATGATTGTATAATTTATGTGTAGAATGCATGTTTCCCTAGTTTTGCATGTTAGGGACTTGCCCCTTAGGATATGCGTATGAGCCATGCAGCATGTCTCCTGGTTCCTTGTTAGGAAGCCCGACCGATGCATGTGCCCTACTAGTTTATTTATTAAATTAAATACTAGTATCTGTTAAAGTGCATGTTATAGTGAATATTATAGGGGGAGGGGCCTTGCGAGGACAGCGGTGAGACCCGGGTTAGGGTACACCGTGTTCCTTGTTTGGTTGTCGGAGCGTCCTATAACGGGAACTCACGCTGCCCTCCCGAGTTGCTTTCCCCCAACAATATTTCACCCTGTTATAACCTTATGCATGTTCCCCGCATCGTAGTTATGCGCCCTGGTGGGTTCTGAGGAATTCAGAACGTTAGAGTTGTATGTTTGGTATGATTATTAGCATGAGTAGTGAATATTATAGGGGAGGGACCTTGCGAGGACAGCGGTGAGACCCGTGTTAGGGTACTCCGTGTTCCTTGTTTGGTTGTCGGGGTACCCTGTATCGGGAACTCACGCCGCCCTCCCGAGTTTCTTTCCCCCAGTGGTATTCCAACACTGCTTTTGATTGTACTGTTTCCCCGCATCTTGGTTATGCGCGCTGGAGGAACTCTGAAGAGTTCATGACATTTGAGTTGGAGAGATGCGTTGTCGGCGGATCCGAGTGGATCATATGCGTACGGATTAGGCTGTTCTGTCTCCCTGCGTTGGATCCGGTAGAGACTACCCCCAACGTTAGACAGGGCCTTCCTGACAGAGGGCTCCCATCAGTAGGCACCTCCTGATTTGGTGACGGACTGTGCTGAATGTGGGAGTAGACCAGGCGGCCTACGGAGTGGAGGGAGAGACTATCGGTGGACCAAGGGTGACCAACAGCCTAGTCAGTCCCAAAATCCTATGTCACCCGTGGTAGGGTGAGGGTGAGGGTGTAGTGGGTTGGCGATGAGCGACCTACTGGATATGTGAATGGATGATTATCAGTCCCAAAATCCTATGTCACCCGTGGTAGGGTGAGGGTGAGGGTGTGGTGGGTTGGCGATGAGCGACCTGCTAGATTTGTTTATGGATGTTTGTTAGTCCCAACATCCTGAGTCCCCTGTTGAGGGGTAAAAAGGTGAGGGTATGATCTGGGTTATGGAAATTGTGGATTAGAATGGATTAATATGTTGTGGTCAATATTGTCTGTGATGCATGGGTTGTGCCGTTCACTGAGCGTGTGGCTCACCCCTCGCATATGTTTTTCCCCAGTTGCCACTGAGCCTGAGCTGGAGCCGGAGCAGCAGTTGGAGCTTTCCGAGGGATTTCTTCAGTAGCGGAGCAGCGCTACGTCCGCGAGTACCAGAGGCTATCAGCATCCCTTTCCTTGGCTGTATGTATTGATTTCCGTGCTTGGCACGTGTTTGTATATGTTCCGTTATATTTGTGTATATTGGCTCTCACAGGACGTATGATTGTGTATCGAGTCTGTAGAATGTTTATTCACAGATTCAGTCTTTTGCTTCCGCATTAGGTGTATATATCATGTCAGCTTCTTGTCATTGTGTGTCATTCTGTTTATTGTGTATGATATATATTGTTGACCTCCTGTGTAGGTTTCTGATATGATATATATACATTTGCCGCGTCCCGGGGTTGGCCGCCCTGGGGCGTGACAAAAATATACCACAGACTCGATACATAATCATATGTCCTGTGGGAGCCAACATGTCCATATATACACAAATAAAAATCCATACAACATCCAACTAGGTGCCCAAGCACAGAGATATATACATACAACGGAGAGAAGGGTGCTGATGGCCTCAAAACTCGAGGGACGTGGCGCTACTCCGCTACTGGTGTAGTCGCTCAGGATGCTCCTCCGCCAAGTCCTCCTCAGTGCTCACTGAAAAAGATTTGATGCGAGGGGTGAGCCACACGCTCAGTGAATAGCACAACCCATGCTTACAGTTCATATTAACCACATTTAAATCAAGTCAATAGCCCCAAAGCGGCATAAACAACACAAATCCGGGGGTTCATCACATCGCCGAACCGCCATACCCTCACCCTCACCTTCACCCTCACCCTCAATAGGTGACCAAGGATGTTGGGACTTAATGGGCAGATAATCATCCATACACAATCCTGTGGGTCGTCGCATCGCCGGCCCACCATACCCTCACCCTCACCTCTCAATAGGTGACCTAGGCTCTTGGGACTGACTAGGCTGTTGGTCACCCTCGATCCACCGATAGTCTCTCCCCACTCCGTAGGTCGTTTGGCCACTCCCACGTTCGGCGCAGTCCTTCTACCAAATCAGGAGGCGCCTACTGATGGAAGCCCCTGCACGGGACAACCTTTCCAACGCCGGGGTAGTCTCTACACGGATCCAACGGAGGGAACAGAACAGCCTATCCATCGCATATGATCCACTCGGATCCGCTGACAGCACATCTCTACAACTCTAATGTCTTGAATTCCTCAGAATTCCACCAGCGCGCATAACTAGGATGCGGGGAAATAAATAAGACATAAAAGGGGAAAAGAGACCTTGAGAGGGTAACCTGAGGTCCCGATGTAGGACATCCGACAACCAAACAAGGAACACGGAGTACCCTAACCTGGGTCTCAATGTTAACCTCGCAAGGCCCCCTTATATTCCCAAGGCATGCTAATCTATATCGCAGTTTACATTTAAATAAATAAATCAAACTAATAGGACGCATGCTCAGGTCGGGGCTTTCCTAACATGATAACGGGGTGACAGGATGCACGGCTCATGCACAAATCCTAAGGGTGCAAGTCCCTATCATACAAGTCTAGGGTGGCATGCATTCTACACACACATCATGCTTACATGGATTATAATAAAGCAGTTAATACTAACTACGTGCCCCAGGGGAGGACGGTACACGCCCATATGCATGTAGCGCCTCCCAAACTGGGTTGGGTTGTCCCACTCACCGGAAGTCGGGTCGATGCGCGACCGCCCGTCGAGATCTGCAAGACAGGATATCAACTGGTTGAGTATAATCCACAATTACCCCAAAATACACAAATCACACAAATAAATACCCAACACTCGGGGAAACGTGCATACGACCCGCACGCACGCTAGCCCGAGAACTCCGGCAACCACCCGCACGGCCACCCCGACCGCCCGGGTGCACCGCCGCGCCTCAGCCCACGCACCCCGCGCCCCGCCGGGCCCCTGCCCGCCGCCTGGACACGCTGCCGAACCTCCCGGGTGCACCGCGCGCCCCCTGCGCCCCAGCGCAGCCGCCCGCGCACACCCCGCACGCCTCGCGCCGGCCCGCGAGCACCCCGCACGCCCCGCGCGCAGCGTCTCGCCCCGCGCACACCCCGCGCGCACCACCGCCGCCTCACGCGCACCACAGCCGCCTCGCCGCGCCCCCGCGCGCACCACAGCCGCCTCACCGCGCCCCGCGCGCACCCTGCACGACCTCCCGCACGCCCTGCCCTCGGCCATCACCCCCAGCACCCGCACGCCCAGCACCGCCAACCCATCCAGCGCGCCCAGCACGCACTCCGCGCGCATCGACCGCTCGCACATCTCACCCCACCGGCCGCTCGACCAGCCCTTGCACCAGCCGCGCGCGACCAGCTCCTCGAGCACGGCACCCGCACGCCCAGCACGACCAGCACGCACGCCCTGCACGCACGCTCTGCTGGCCACCAGCTCCCCCGAGCGCACGCACGCGCGCACGCCCGCGCGCATGCACGCGAGCACGCCCGCGCGCGCCCAGCCTGCCGCGCTGCTGTGCTACTGCCGGTGCTGCTTGTGCGGCCTGCTGCCCGAACAGCAACCCCCTTCACACCCGAGCACCCCTACCACCCCCCACCGACCTCCGACCACCACCCCAGCCCTCCGACGGCCCCCCACGGCCGCCGACCTCCACCCAACCCCAAACCCCCCCCCCCCCCTATCAAGCATCTAAGCATGAAAAAGAGGGAAAGAAGGCTTACCGAGGGGAGGAAAGGGTGTCCGGTAGCTCTCCGCGCACCGAAACTCCTCTCCTAGGGTTTCCACCACCGAGGGCAACTCCCACCTCCGGAATGGCTCTGATCAGAGGCGAAAAGAGGGTGGATGGGGAGGCTAGGATCGCCGGAATCGGGATTTGAAAGCACCGGGGTGTAGATCGGGACCCGATCTACACTTCCTATGCTTTAGGTTTTTGGGTTTGAGGGGTCTAAGGCCTTCAAAAGGGAGAAAAATGAGAGAGAGGAGAGAGGGGATGAGTTGGTAGGGATGATGAATAGTGTTTTCAAAAATTAGATCACACATATATATAGTGAGCGACTTAAAAACCCAGATAAGCCCGAGCTGAGCCTTAATTCTTCATTGTGTCGTTAATTACCGCAAAAACTTATCCGAGGTGACCCCAAAGGAACACTTTGTTGCATTTAGTTAAAGGTGATATTTGCGCGACACTGAGAAAACTTCCTCTAAGTGTGATAGATGGTCATTTCGATGCACGCTTTTGACCATCTATCGTCGATATAGACCTCAACGGTCTTAGCGATCTAGTGCTGGAAGACTTTGGTTACCAACCTCTGGTATGTGGCCCTGACATTTTTCAACTCGAATGGCATCACCTTGTAACAGTAAATGCCTATAGGGTTATAAAAGTTGTCTTCTCTTGATCGGGCTCATACGTTGGGATTTGATGATAATTTGAGTAAGTGTTCATCAAGCTCATTAGTTCATTTCCCGATGAAGAGTCCACCAATTGATCAATCTTCAAAAGTGGGAAGCTATCCTTGGGGCAAGCGCTGTTCAGATCAATGAAATCCACGCATACCCTCCACTTCTTGTTCTTCTTGGGAACCACCTCCGTATTTGCTAGCCAGTCGGCATGACGCACCTCACAAATGAACCTGGCTGTCAAAAGTTTGTTCACCTCATCTCGCACGGCTTCTACGTGCACAGGGGCCATTCGTCATTGTTTCTGACGAATTGATTGGACTATGGGCGAGATGAATAGTCGGTGATTGGCAACCTCGGGGTTGATCCCAAGCATGTCATGTGGCCTCTAGGTGAAAACGTCCACGTTCCTGACGGAGATCAAGGATCGCCTTCCTCTCCTCAACGGATAATAAACTCCCAACGAGAAAGAATTTCTGGGTCTCAAGAGGGTCTATCTGGACTTGTTCAAGGTCCTCCAAAACCCTGTCTTCTGGGCTGGGTCGGCTTTCGTCTGCCTAGACCCGGTCATGCAATAATTGCTACCTCTTAGGATGGATTTCTCCCTCCTCGGGTAGCTCTTCAGGCACGGTTTCCTTCCCTACTAGTGTTGTCACCTCAAATCTCCATTATTCCCTCGGCCGTGGGAAAAGGAGTCATTGATGATAGGTTGACAGGATCACCTCCATCACTGCCAGCCATGTACACCTGGTGATGGCGTTATACGGGGACAGAAGATCCATGATCGTGAACTCCATCATGGTGGTTTGGTTGCCGGCTCGAACGGGCACTGTAATGTGACCTGCTGGGACCGCTTGCACTCCATTAAAAGCGACTACAGGATCCTTGGTCAAGGTGAGATCAATTGTGTTCAGACCCATCCGGAGGAAGAGTTGCATGAAGAGAATGTCAACTAAACTACCCGTATCGACCAGAATCCTCTTAACATCGAAGTTCGAGATGCACAGATGATTCAGTATCAAGTCGGTCGAATGCTCCTTCACAGATTCAGTCTTTTGCTTCCGCATTTGGTGTATATATCATGTCAGCCCCTTTTGTTGCATGTGTGTCATTCTAGTTGTCTGTGTATGATATATATTATTGACCTCCTGTGTAGATTCTGATATTATATATACACTTGCCGCGTCTTTGGCTTAGCCGCCCTGGGAAGTGATAGTTCACATCCAAAGATGACATTGATGGCCTCGGCCAAAGTGTTGGGGTCAACATTTTTCACATGCTGCTAATTTGCAGCCTGGGTCTTTTCAGCGGGGATGTACTCCTTCAGATGCCCCTTGTGAACATGCTCCTCCAGAAATCCCCGGAGAGTGTGGCATCTGTCGGTGATATGCCCCACGCTTTTGTGATAGTCACAACGGAGAGTCTGATCCCGTTTGGACTCATCTTCATGGGTTCAGGCCACCTGAACCATTGCTGCCCCTAGATATTGGGCAGTATTTGAGACAGTGGGATCTTAAAGAATGTCCCTCACCCCTCACGTACTTCGTTGGTTGATCCTTTGGCCGCGGATCAGACAGGCATTTCGTTGCTAGTGTGGTAGTGACCGCTGTCGGTGAAGATCGGGCTGCAGCCACCATTTGTTTTAGGAGCCTGGACTCCTCCTCCATTTTGGCGTACTTTTCAGCACACCCCATCAGGTCGCATAGGTCAGAAGGAGTTTGTTTGATAAGCGACTCCTTTAGACCGTTTACGGCTGGCAAGCCATTGCGACACACCATGATTGCAGCGTCTTTGTTGCAATCCTCCAACTCGAACTTCAGGAGGTTAAATCAATTGATGTATTGTCAAATCGTCTCGTCTTGTTGTATCTAGATCTTCATCAGATCCCCCAAGTCTTTTTTTCACCGTCTGTTGCAAATGAAATGTTCGGCAAACATAGTGCCAAGCTCTTCAAAAGTGCGAATTGTAGTGGGCAGAAGTATATGGAATCAAGTCAGTGCCGCCCCTTCAAGGCTAGAAGGGAAGAGATGGCATATAAGTCCATCATACTGCTTGTACACACCTATTTATTCACGAGGTGCAAGGTCGTCTGACAAGATCTTATATCTAATCGTGCCTTGACTACTCAAGGTGGCATTCGCCCATGAGGTGTTAGACCGTCCAACTAGGCCTTTGATCTAATCTAGTCATACCTGCTCGAGAATGTCCTTATGATATCCCGAGTTCATATTCAGGTTTTTTGCTTCCATACATGACGGCCCCCGCAAATCTTGGCTTCACACGTGTCGTTATTTAACACGGTGCAGATTTTTACTTCCACAACTAGTATATATCTTGTATGGAAATTGATAGATTGGCAGTTAATTTTGTATTTTGGGTCATTTGTTTTACCTTTTCATGTGACTGTTTTGTTGTGTACTAATCACATCTTTATTTAACACTTTCATTTTATTTTATTTTTTTTGAGTTTGTATAATTTTTCTATTAGTATTCCATTGTCTCATGATAACATTGTGTCTTGTTAAATGAAGAAAGTAGATTGGGGTTCTTTAACTTATCCAATAATGGATCCTTGGAACAATAAGGAAACTATGGAATGTACATATTGTTGTCAATGGAAATGATGAGAATCTATGCCTGAATCAGGTGTGAGGTTTTCTATGCTATGCATTAGCGACTATGTTTGGCTGTTATTCATATGAAATTTATATTCTTCATTTATGGTTTATGGAGTTAGGAATGATTGATAGCTAATAGGGTTTTTACGGTTGTTCTTTAGTTCTTGTCATCTCCATTATTCTTCTCACAAATCAGATATGTAAAATTTGATTGCCCATATATATGATGGAAGCCTTTATGGATATAAAAAAAAATGGTCTACAAGCAAGCATAGCTGTCCTTGAAAAAACGGAAAAAATATGGGTGAGGAGCAAGATTTTGAGCAAGCTAGAATTTTGGATAAATCTAGTTAGAGATTAAGATACTTGTTAGAGATGCGCCATCAAATTTCATAGTTTCATTTGTTGAACAAGAGACTATGGAAGTGGATGTAAGAGAGGCAGATGTAGGTAGTGAGGTGGTAGATTCTGATATTTTAAATTAAAGAATAATTTGTATTATTGATTGATTCTTGTTTGATGATTCAATGCGTGCCGTTGGTGGAGTGAGAAATGGTTGTCCATTGGTTATGATCTCCATCATTACATGAAATTAATGTTCATGCAAATTTGTGATTGTAGGAACACATTCGACATACAGCTTCTAACAGAAAGAATAGATAGCAAGATGTGCCTTCAAATTCTCAAAATGTTGGACATGACCCATAAGAAGAGGAAGTGGTGGTAGAAGAGGTAGAGAAAGATTAAGAGATCAAGGATACCAGATTGAAGGATCATTTTCAAGGTGGACTAGTAAATAATGATTTCCATGTGGACTATCGACGCTGTGCATACAAAGAGTGATATATTTATTTAAAGAAAATTATATGTTCACGTTGAATATTGGTTATATTTTTGCATAGGAGCGTTCTATGCTAAGGTGTCATGAATCTATGACCCAGCTAAATTGTCACGCCCCAGGGCGGCCGTCCCCGATACGTGGAAAATATATATAATATCAGCAGTCTATACAGGAGATCAATAAAATACTCTAAACAACATCAAAAATGACAACACAATCAATAATGTAGCTGACATAATATATATACATATAGCGGAAGCTTAAACGACTGAGTCTGTAATTCAAAAACATATTACAGACCAGAATACATAATCAACTGTCTTGTGAGAGCCAATATAAACAAAGACATCCAAATACAAGTGTTGTGCCCAAGCACGGATAACAATACATACAAGCAAGAAGGGGATGTTGATGGCCTCTCACTCGCAGAACCCAAAACGTGAACGCTGCTCCGCTACTGCTGTGATGCCTCAGGGAGCTCCTCCTTCAGATCCGACTCAGATACAACTGGAGGAAAAGAATATGCGAGGGGTGAGCCACACGCTCAGTGAATGGCACAATCTATGCAACACAACTCATATTAACCTTATAATAGTTAAAGTCCCTAAACGGGAGTAACTGTACAAGACAGTGGGTCGTAACATCGCCGACCCACCCCACCCTCACCCTCACCCTTTAGGGGGTGACATGGGCCTTTTGGGACAGACTAGACTGCTCTCCACCCTTGCTCCACCAGTAGCCTCTCCCTCACTCCGTAGCCTCTACCTGGTATACTCCCACGATCAGCACCCTCCGACGCATCGGAGGTACCTACAGATGGGAGCCCTCTGTCAGGACAGCTTTCCAATGCCGGGGAGTCCCTACTCGGATCCAACGAAGGGGAGAAAACAGCCTACCCACACGGGTACGATCCTCTTGGATCCGTCGACAATGATTCCTAACATTCCTAATGTCATGAATTATCAAGAATTCCTCCAGGGCGCATAACTAAGATGCGGGGAAACATATATTATAACAACAAGGTTATAATATTCTCTAAGGCATGCTTATAACAATATATTCTCATTTTGATTTAAATAAATTAAACTAAATGGGAAACATGCATAGATCTAGGCTTTTCAAGCATGGGACATGGTGTCTAGGCATGTATGGGCCTCTATACATAATACATGGATGTATATCCCTAGCATATAATGTCTAACAAGGCATGGTTATATCATAGCAAACATGCATTAAATAGTTTTTTCATTTAGCACAAGTTAATATGCAATTATGGTGCCCCAGGGGAGGGCAATGCACGCCTACGTGCATCGAACGCCTCCCTACTGGGTTGGATTGACCCACTCACCGAAACCCGGGTCGTTGCGTGACCGTTCGCCAAGATCTGCAAGACATGGGCATTCAATATGGTGAGTAAACTACACAAATACACATGAAATTTACTAGAAATACCCAATACTCGGACAAGCATGCAACGGACTCGCACGCATGCGAGCACGCACGTACGCACGCGAGTCCGAGTGCCCCGACACCCACCCGAACCCTCGGGCAGCCATACGCATGGCCCTCCGCACGCGCACGCACGTATGCGCACGCACGCATGCGCCCCAGCACCCCTGGCGCACTGCCGCGCGCCTGCCCGCGCGCCCAGACGCGCTGCCGCTCGCGCGCGCCCGCGCGCCCGTGCAGAACCCCGCGCGCACCCCCGAGCACCTGCGCGTACGCGCGCACCCTCCAGCGCGCCAGCGCCCTTATGCGCGCGCGCCCGAACCCCTCCCACCCCCTCCTCAGCTCTCCCACACCCCCTACCACCCATGCTAGGCATGCTTCAACACTTCAAAGCCCTAACAATCATCTAAAACAAGCTAAGGAAGGAGGAGAACTTACCAATAGGAGGGAAAAGAAAAAGGGGGAAAGCTCGGGTGCCCTTTGCGCACCAAACCACCTCTTCTGCCACCACCAACACCACCACCTCCTCAGCCACTCACAAGCCCTAAAATGACTGAAATCAGGGGTGGGGGAAGCCATGAGATGGGAGATAGAGAAAAGGGAAACAAAACAAACACCACACAAGGGTTGCCCACACACATACCTTCACTTCTCCTCTCTAGGGTTTTCTTCTTCTACTACCTCTAATGGAACAAAAAGGAAAGAAGAGGGAGTGAGTGAGAGGGAGATGGAGATGGGGATGAAGGGGACGCCCAAGAATAGGTAAAAGTCTAAAATTTTAGCGGTTCCGATCGAAAAAAGAAAAATTGAAAAACTACCAGAAATGTCCCAAAGATGACCAAAAGGCTAAAAGTGACACATATATAACATAGATAGCTGGACTTTAGATGATGAAGCTATCATCTTTGTTGATAATATGTGGGAGAGTGTGTTTTTTGAATTGCTTATACAATGTGTCTTGAGAATTTCTTATATGTCGTGTTTTATGAAATGTTGGTGCATTGTGTTTTGAATGGCTGGTTGAATTAATGAAGTATTGCCACGAGATGAATTTTGATAGGTGTCATTGTACTGGACAATTCAACACTAAAACTGTTGACATTTGCTGACTGCATCGACAGATGGATTGCCGGTGGTATTTAAAAATTACTCAACCAAACAGTTTACATATATCGACACTGATTTGGTCAATCTGGATTCACTCTGTCAACATTACAACTGTCTCTAGTAATTCACAGACCACACTAGCATTGTCAATATTGAAGATATGTGATGACATTCTTAATGTCACACATCAGAAAAAAATAAATGTACATGATCAACACAATACCAGTCGATCATGTATTGATTCATCAACGTTAAACAATGTCGACGGTGTCAATCCATAGGACAAAAAGTCAAAAAATACCATCGATCTTTTGCTTGTCAATGAAACATTTAAATATCAACAATAGATCCGGGTTAGCTGTCAACATATTTACTCTCAACAGAGCATTTATGTTTGGGTTTTGTGTTTGAGGTGGGTTTGCTCTTTAAATGTGTTGCTGTGATAGGTAATATTCAAGGTGGCTTAAGTTAAATTGGAAAGGACAGTGAGGGGGTGGTTTTGATTTTTTTCAAAAACTAATAAAAATATTTGTTTTTTAGTTTTATATGTGGTGGGGTGAATATCTGTTGGAGTGGTAATAACCAGCCCCCGGTTAATGGAAAGGGGAAGATCAATTGACCCCAAAATATAGAAGGGTTATATGGATATTTGAAAAATGAACTATCAATATGAATATTAGCAAATATACAAGGGGCTATTTACATTTTTCCCTTGAAAATAACTACGCATGGGACCCTCTGGGTTTATTAAATAAATCAATATAATTGAAAGAACGGGAGAAAATGCAAAAGGCTCATGGACAATGTAAGTTCCACCAACACACCCCAAATCATAACCCTTTTGGCATACAATTTGCACCTCCCAAAAAAAAAAAAATGCAAGGCACCCTGTCCCTACAACTCTTCTTCCAAAAGCTTCAACTCCAACGATCCGGCACTCTGAAAATCATCATAAACAAATAATAACATCAGTAACCTTAGGCTACTACATCAGGGTGAGTCAACAATTATTGCAATCACTGTTTTATTGAGCCAGACTTTTTGGTAATAACAACTGACACATGAACATATGATGACCAATTTAATAGAAAGTTGACGAGAATTTTCAATGAAAACAAGGGGAAATTAATTCCATTTTTTTTTTTTTTTTTTTCAACCCACTTATTTTTAGGCATCTGGACTTTTTGACTCCTAAATGAATGGTTTTTTTTTTCTAGGTCTTTCCATCTCTTTTTCTGTCGCTTACCCGTTGCTTACTATCAAATATTAAGCTCTGACCCAACCGGGTACATTGCTTGCTTACACAAAGAGCGTTTTTACACTCAAGTCTTTTTTTTATAATCCCAACTGCAATGCCATATACCTCTTCAACCCCCTCCACTCATTATAACAAGTCATATACCTCGTTGAAAATTTTCACATTTTCCACAAATGATGCCATTCAATTTATTGAGGTATATATTTCACATTTTATAAAAAAACATATCTCAATAGATGAGATATATGATTTAAAGAAAATGAAAACATGGGCGGGCTTTGTTTGGGACTGCAAAAAGAATTACGGGTTACATTTTCCTTAAATAAAATCAAAGACACTAGATATAGGAAATATAATTTTCTGTTTTCCACTTCATGTAATTATAAATAGATTTGGCTTTGTTGTTTTCCTTCGACAGCCAGGCTTAACACTAGCTGCCCCAAGACCCTAACCCATTTCTTTTTCTTCTATCTGAATATAAAAGGTATTAAAGACAAGCGTAACACTAACACTATAGCGCACAAAGCATTAAACATAAGCACCTTCTTGATGGAAAAAGAAAAATTACCCCGTGAACATGATTAGATCACAAAAATTCCCAATCTTCCTTTGACATGTCCAAATCTTCAGACCGACCATCCTCGTATATAATCTGTCATCAAATGTAATTTCCATATCAGGATTCATGATTATAATGGAAATTTTGAAACCCATCAAAATAAATGTCTTACTGTGTGTTTTCCAGAAGAGCTGTCAAACTGAGATATCAATCCACCATGGTACCTGGAATAATTTACAGTCAACTTTGTAGGTGTGAAAAAAAAAAAAACATAACAAATATAGTCAAGGGGGGATAACAAACTTTTTTAGAGAAAAATAAAGTGCGGCAAAACCTGCAACATACTGGCACAAAAAGAACACACGACCTCCTAATGAAAGTGTTAAATATAGTCTAAGAAAGGCAAATCTCTGATGACTTCTATAAACTTACATGACAGTGTTAGATGCATGCACAAAGCATGGGAATAAGATCATCCTAGAGAAAGTATCTCATGCATATGAGTAGTTAATTAGTTATGTAACTATGCAAAACAGTTATGATTTCAGTTAACAACGCAAGACAGTTGGGCATTGTACTCAATATAAATAAAAATGAGTATAAAATCTTATCAGAGAAAAAAAACTTCAAAAAGCATCTCCAACATCCTGTTAGGAGATCCCGCCTATCTCTGAATTTATCCCAATTTTATCTTTCTAATAATTGGTATTGGAGCTAATCCAGTATAACCCATGCGGATGAATTCGCATCTCAACTACATGGATATCAAGAGACTACTCAAACCAGATTGATTTTCTTCAGAAGTTCAATAAATTGCTTGACCGATTGACTACAGCTCTTGATTCTCGAGCTGAATTGCAACAATAGGCCTAATAAGCATATGAACACGAAGAGGAGCATTCAGTCCAGGTCCATGAGAAAGCCAATGAAGTCATACAATTCAGAGCTCGCCTTAACACGTTTGGCCTTTTCAAAGTTCAATGAAAAAACTTCGCCTGCATGGATATCCAAGCCAATCAATTTCTTTACTTAACACTCTAATGAATCAACATGTCTTGATTACATAGTTTCAGACCAAATGGAAAGCTCTCCAATGGCTCCAATGAATGGAATGATTGCAATCAGCTAATATCACCAACCTGCCTGAATTTATTTCTGCAATAGAAAGTACAATTTGGCTCTATGGCCTATGACGACCTCTCAAGCGTCCCATCCAAACTCAGCCAGACATCAAGGCATGTCGATAAGTGGTGGGGGAAATCACAACCGTGCTTGATCTGATGGGGATTGTTATGTTCATGTACCAGGCATATGTACACGGGAAGAA
Source organism: Acorus gramineus (assembly GCA_030737835.1). Taxonomy (NCBI): domain Eukaryota; kingdom Viridiplantae; phylum Streptophyta; class Magnoliopsida; order Acorales; family Acoraceae; genus Acorus; species Acorus gramineus. Next base: position 463,527 of record JAUJYN010000046.1, read on the forward strand.
AGAAAAAAAAGAGGAAACTTAAGAAGGAAAAGTGGAAAGGAAAACTAAGAGCCTCGCTACTCTCAACCCAAAAAAAAAAGTTTAAGGGATATAGAACCTTCACCAAACAACTAAATAAGATAAACTACAACTTGATGTGAAATTACAAGGTAATTGGGGGCTTTTAGAAGCTCTGAAGTTGGTTCCACCGTCACTGAGAATTGCTTCCCGTGCTTTTCTCAAGTTAGTTTTTTATGAGAAAAGCTTCTCGAGTTAGTTGCACCACTAGGAAATCATCGGCTTTGACAATTACTCCTAATGACAATTTACCTTTGCCATCAGTTGTAACAGCCAAACTGAATTAAATATAGTTGACCGACTTTTCACCTTCCCGCCAGAGTGATCCACTGACCTGGTTCATTTTCCATCATTAAGGGAGAAGCTCTCCCATGCTGCCTTCTCCCTTGGACATGGCTATATTGGGGCTGGTCTACATCATTTTCTTTAAGATGGATATAGCTTGCCCTCAAACTCAAATCATCTTTTCCGGAAAGAGTTCATGAAAGGGAACAAAGTACTTTATGTTGAACATGTCTGAAATCGGGATGGAAGATGGCAAGTGGAAGCAGTAGGCATTACTGATATTCTCAAAGATCTTGAAAGACAGGATTTTTCTCGCTTAGTTTGGCATGTTCTCTAGACGAAAAGCATTCTTTGACGAACACTATCAAAACCAAGTCTCTTGGGTAAAACATGAGTTGCTGATGTCAATTGATCTTTCTTGTATATTTCTCGATGGTATGGTCAAGATTTTCCTTCAGAATCTCATGGATGTGATGTAGATGGTCCATGGCCTCTTCCATTTATTGAGTGAGGCCTTTTGGGTACCCATGAGAAGGACCCATGGGGCATCTCAGATTTTCATCATACACAAACTAGGATAAATAAAAGAGTGTGAACTCTTATAGGAATGCCATCCACTTTGCATGCAAAGAGTTCAGGTGTTTGGTTTTTCAAAGTATTGGCTTCATGGTCACAAATTTCACATTGAGCAAGTAGTGAAGAATGTGTTGGAAGTTCGTACAACTACATTGTCAGTTGTAGTTGAGAACCTCAACCTCACTCATTGAGTTTCTAGTTGAACAAGGTGATTGATTTTCCTTGACTGAAGACCACTTCAACCCGACATTCAAGGCATCACAACAAATATCCAAAGGCTTTTCTGAAGTCGAGAAAGGAAGGACATGGCTTTTCTTAACAATTCCTTAATTCGCAAAAAAAAACTTCTTTCCACATCAAAGGTCCATGCAAACTTCTCCTTACTGAAAAAATTTGTGTTAAGGAGCCATTATAGTGGCAAAGTTTGGGAGGAAACTCCAGTAGAAGGATGCAAACCTGAGGGAACTCTAAGCTTCATAAATTTTCATTAAGGTAATCAATTCTTGACAGTCTTCACTTTGGATTCATCCACCGTGATGTTGTCAAGAAACCCATGAAGAGATGTGCTCTACTCAAATAGTGCACTCATTAGAGCCCCACAAAAATGTTCATGGTGTAAAATCTGTCACATTTTGCTGTTTGAGGTAGGTTTGAGGATGTAAGATCTCTATTACAGCTCAGTTGATAAGGTAGGTCTCAGGAACTTGCCAATGGATGATCAGAGCACTAAATTCATCAATTTTGTAAAAGTTCTTGGGGCATCAGATGGCCCAAAAGGCATCATTATCCATTCATACAACCTTTCAACATCTTGATAGTAATCTTCAATTTGTCTTCGGGGAATACTCGAATTTGATTGTATCCAAACTTGTAGTCTATTCCAGGAAAATAAATATAATCTCGCTAGTTGGTCCCAGTATATTCTCCAGGTGTGATATCGAGAAGCAATACTTGATGATGATGCAGATGATGATGCATAACCTTGAGGTATTGTCCTTTGGAGTAAATAATGCAAGTACAACACAAGGAGTAAGGCTCTCATGTATGTAACCTCGCACAAGTTATCGTCACAATTCTTCCCGCTTGGGCGAGGAAACGTGATAGTGGGACCTCTTGGGGAGGGCTACCCCCAGGTACCAAGTCAGTAGGATGGCTAATATCACGGAGCAAGGGAAGCTAAATGAGAGTTCTCAGGCAACACATTTGTCAATTATATGAGAATTGGTTGGCGTCCTCTTCATCTCTTCTTTGACTCCTACAACAACAAATACTACCCCAGTCTCGTTGACTTCTTGAGCAAATTGTTAAAGAGTAAACAAGTGGGGTTGGGTAGTTGCATTGGTTCTCTTCAATGGAGATTCTCGTGAAGGGTGAAGAGTAACTTCTTGTCCTCAAATGTGGAGAAGGTATTCCAATCCTGTTATGTACCACCTCATAGTCGTATTGCCTGGGTCGTCTAGGGAGTTACATGACAACAAGCAAGTGTATCATCCCATTACCAACATAAATATCTTCATCATTCGTAGGTTCAGGGTACTCGTGGTAAGCATTGGTCAATGACTGAGAATTGCCCAAGGTTGGGCCAATGGTTAACAAGGAACATTGGGTTCAAGTAGACATCCGCCGGGAATATGTCCTTCATGACCTTTGATTTGCAAGTTCTTAATTGGTATGTCCTCTTTGCGAAAATCAGAGTAGCAGGGCCCCTTCTTTCCACACTTCTAGGAGATTCCATGTGAGTTTGTGGATGATTGGAGAGGTTTGAGTCGGGGTCAATCCCATAGTTCGAGGTATATCCTATTGCTAAATGATGACCTCATCTAAGTTTTTGAAGGGATTGAAATAAATTACCAAAATTATAAGAAACGAAATTTTCAATCGTAGTTTCCTAAAGACCTTGAGTGTCGATCAGTGTTTTTTGTGGCACTCTTAGTCCACGTGTTCGCATCTGCGATAAGCCTAGTAAAATATGTGGTCAAGAGTCCCACTCAATGTTCTATGGGAATACCAAAAACCCCAACAATTCATTGACTTAAAACAATCGATCAAGAAACTCCAGCATAAAATCCACATGAAATGTCAAGATCTACGGCTTCACAATGGTCCAACAGTCATTCTCAATAGTTATAAGTGGTGGTGTTGGTCCAAACCCCGGTCTTTCATGTTGATCATGAAACAAGTTAGCAGAGGATTGATTCAGAGAATCATCCCAAGGGGATCTCAAGTTGAGGCCGTTGGCCAACCTCTGAGACTCAAGATCATTAGAATAGCAATATTGTAATCGTCTTTCGATGTTATCGAGTTGCTCATATCCACTATCAATTGTTTCATTGATGCCCCTCATTAAGGGTTCCCCCATATGTCTAACCAACTTATCAATCTTCAGATCTCCACCTCCTTGGTTCACATTCGTGTATGTTGCGCCAACACGATTTTCTTTCGCCATCTCACTATGGTAGGGATATGCCTTCATATTCCCAACATGATTTAAAACTCGAGTTTTGTAATCATATCATGTGAGCCATACGTAGGAAAACCAAAAAAGGGGAAAAGTTGAAAAGGAATGTTACAAATGGAAATTAAGAACCTTAGCACTTGACCAAAATGAAATATATATATAAGTTGTTGGAGTTAGAAGCTTCATCAAACAACTAAATATTATTAAAAAAAACTTATGAGAAATCCTAAGTTTATGGATGGCTTTTATAAGCTCTAAAGTCCAACCCACCACCATTGAGGAATGTTGCACATGTTCGCATCCAAAATGTCCTTCCATAGCAGCTACAAGACGCAACTCCAACAACTCAAGACAAGAATGCAATTTTATTTTACTCGCATATACTCTTATAGACCTCATCAAACACACACTATAAGAAACTTAGTATAGAACCATGAGAGCATGCATGCGCACACAAACACAAATATAAACAAGAGCACATGCCATATAAGGAAATCTCTTTCGCTAATTCTCATTCACCTATAAAAAAAGGCCATATACAACAATACATTATCATATTCTGAATGAATTGAACTTAATCAGGACATTGTTGGGCACCAAGACCCAATAAATTTTACCTACACAGCAACCAGATTGTATCTTCATATGTAAAATTCTAAATACAAGATTAAAACACTAGTAAAGGACAAATCATCCCCAATCTTTGCACAAAGAATTGAGCATGTTTTCTTTCAGAGAGCAAGAAAGTAACTCTTACTTACTCTCCACTACATAAAATATTTGGGGCTATAAACCTATGTAAATGTATAAAAGGAAAATTTCCTCATTACAGAAACTTCATTCATCTCATTCATATTTGTACTACCAGCATTTTGCCCACCAAAAAAATCTATCTCAAGTAGAGTACAACCAATTAAAGAATTATATGCAGATCAAAAGTAAGAAATTCAGCCTTACCTCCTATTCTTAGAGCACCATACACGTACAATTTCCCCGATACAATTCTCCAAATCTCTTTCTCTTTCATAAGATAAGGCAATTTTTGAACCACCTAATTAAACGAATAGCAATCAAGGTATTACAAACAAAGATTTTGGTTCATTCAAATAAGTATATTACTCATATTATTATCAGAAATTATGACAGCAGGAAGATAATCATGGGAGAGAAAATGCACATACCTAAGAGAATTCTTCCATTGGAACGACCCTTGTCACATATAAGTTCTTCAAGTCAGTTGAGCTTCTAAATCAAACTCAATAAAAGCAAACAGTAATAAATGAAAGACAGACAGTAAAATTCAAAATAGCTTATAGTGAATTGATTGCTATAATTGCGGTGCATAAATTACAGTGAAAATTTGTCCTGTCATTTTCTAATTAACAATGTTACCTGAACCTGGGTATGGGTACAGGTTCAGGTAAGAGAAGGATCTGGTATGGCAATCCTAGCGTCCTACAAAGTTAGAAGTCTAAGAATAAGAATGCATCAGGGGTCAGGATTTTTATTTTCTTATCACTAGTTCATCGCAATTTGCGATGCATGTAATCATAAAATTAAGAGATCTTGTATAAGTAAATTAGTTTTTTATTTTCTTTTTAATTTTTTGTTAGTGAAAAAGGACACCTTAATGTCAAAGCGAGTATAAAAAGGAGTAAAATGAATAAAAAAAATACGATGTAGTGGTACAATAATAATAAGTAAAGGTCTGTTGGAAGTGTGTTGAGTTTTTTTTTTTTTCTTTCGTGTGAGATTTTTTCAGTAAACTAACAAAATCACCATGCACAATCCTCTCACCCAATATTCCAAATTGAAATTTTTAAGATCGCAACGAACAGGGCAGGCGTGGTCTCAGACCATTGGCGTGCGGGAGATGGCCCGGGTCAGTGGGATATTAGATTTCGAAGGCGCCCGAATTTGACTTGATGTCTCTTCTGTTGGCAGTTAACGTTCATCTGGGGAATGGTGACTGGGCTGTGTGGATTGACAACGCCAGTGGGACTTTCTCAGTGAAGGATGGCTACCGGTGTGGAGACAGGAGATAGCGCCTATTGAGGAGAGAAAGCAAAAATGGAAACTATCTAGACAGTGGAAATACCTTTAAAAGTCAAGGTATTCATGTGACAGGTATACCAGGAAAGGATCATTACATGGATATATACAGGGCCAAATGCCACCCAGGGGATTCGGTGTTGTGTGCTCTTTGTGGGGCTGAACCGGAAATGGTGACCCACTTGTTCTGTTTTTGCACCATCGTGCAACAATTTAGGGTGAAAATGGAGGAAAACACAGATTTGCGGGTCAATTTTGTCTCATTGGAGACGTGGATGGCAGGGAAACGCCTTCAGCGGCTGGGCGACCGCTCAGTGGCAGCAAAAATTTCACAATCTCTGATAGTGGTGGGGATATAGACAATATGGCTCACTAGAAACTCTGCCATATTCATCGATGCTCGGGTATACATCGAAAACATGATGGAGATGGGCATCTCGGACTAGGGTCGTTTTATATCCGGAGCTAAGTCGGTCAGTTTTCGCGGAGGGAGGATGCTTATCGATGGCTAGGGCCCTTGCAAGCTAGTCTAGTTCTTAGGTAGTCACTCGACTACCTAAATGTCTCTTTCCCGGCTAGGAGCCGGGACTTCATCTTTCCCTTTCATGCTCTACGTCTATGTATTCTCTCTATTCTCTTCTCCAAAATTCGGACTTTGTATTGATTTCCAATCATAATACAATGTCTATCTTCGGCTCAAAAAAAATATATTCCAAACTGCTCATCATATCCCAAAATACTCAACCGTGTCCCAACTAGAGGCCACAACTATACCAATATCGCCATTAGAAGGATCCGAGTAACATTCATTATTTGTCTTCTTATAATCCATGTTTGGCTACATGTTCTTATATTGTCCACATTTTTTGTTAGTAGAAAGAAAGGTTTATTGGGGCATTTATAGAACTTTCAACAACAATCAGCAAATGTGAACATACCTCTTTTAAGTAAAGAATTACTCCCCCTACCCTCCTCTGCTACCTTAATCCCAAAATTATGAAGGAAAAGAAGCATAACTGGATCCATCATTTATCTCCCAATATAGGTTGAAAGTGTATTTTGTCCCAACGCCTTCAGCTGTGTCCCAGAAATGCCACAGCATCCATACTTAAAACCAGCTACAACATTCCTCAGGTAATCTTATTGACAATTGGGCAAATGCCAGTGAAAAATTATGTGAAGCGTATCATCTGTAGATCTCATCAAGCAGTCCCCCGTCCCCCAACAAAAAAGAAAAAGAAAAATAAGCACCCTTAGCAAATAAAAAAAAAACCATATTGAATTACTTGATCATCACTTCTCTCAATAGGTTGAAAGTTCATTTTGTCCAAATCTTTTCCAACACAGCCAAAACAATCTTCACTCCAAAGAAATGAAGAAACTTTAAAAATGGATGGACTTCTTAGGCTGACACACATAATCCATTACTGATATTTTATTTTATTTTTTGAAGAATGATGTAAGAGAATATTATTAAAAGAAACCCCCGCATAGAAGGAGATCATCCATTATTGATTATATATCTTGTGTGCATTATCTAATTAAAAACTCACGACTGTTATAATTATTAAGTGACGATTAATATAAGTTCTCCATTTCAAAAACTCAAGCCAAAAAAAAAGATTAAGAATGTTAAGACTGTGTCTCTTTTTAAAAGTCAAATATCGTGTTTTATTTATTTTAAAAAGTTTGGGCGCTCAAGTAAAATATTAAAATATTTGACTGCATATTTATTTTCCTGGTGCTGGCATTGGCCTACCTGTAAATTTTCATCGCATTATGATATCGTTTTAGAAATTATGCAATTCCGATTGGTATCTGGGTTTGATTTTTTACTGGATTGGAAAGTGGGTGAAATTGATGTTTCATCTCGCATTAACTTGCCGAGCAAGCCACCCCCACTTTAAATCACTATTTGGTGAGTGAAACTTGCCTAAACTCACCCCCTAATCATCTCATCACACCAAACCCTCAAATAGGCTTTTTGTCTCCATCTCTCTCTCTCACACTCATATTTTTTCCCCTCTTTGTGCTGCTGCCGGCAGAGAATGAAGAAGGAGAAAAACAGAGAAATAGAAGGGAAAGAAAGAAAAGAGAAAGGAAAAGAGTGAGTGATTAGGGAAAGAATTTGTGTGTTTGAGCTTGGCTTCCCTCTTCTCCTCCCTCTCAAGGTATTCCCTTCCCTTATTGTGAGTGTGTTTGTGTTAATATGTGTATGTGATGGTGGTTGTGGGTATGTGTGGGTTATGGGTGTGTGTGTGTGCCCTCTTTTATTACCCCCACCTCCCTCTTCTTTTCCATGGCATTCTTTTGACCTTATTGTTTGTTTTGGCTTATGTGAGAGGGTTGATCTAGTGGTGGTTGTGGCTATGCATGTGTGGCATGTGTGATGGTTTGGTTGCTTGTGATGATGGTGGTGGAAATCCTTGTGTGCACCCTCTTCCCCTCTTCTTCTCATGGCATGTTTGCTTCCCCTTTATGCAATGTAGGTGTTTGTGTTTATGCTTCAATGAAATATGAATGTTTTTATTTAGTGCTTTGGGTGGTCAGCAAGGATGCTCAGGTGTTGTTGTATGTGTTTTCCCCCTTTTCTTGTTGTTGGGAGTTCTGTGACATAGTAAGGCAGATTTTTGTCTTGTGAAAATCTTTATGAAACTAGTACTTAAATGCATATTATGAATATTGTGTCTTCATGTGATATGATCATCCATGTGTCTAGATGCTATATATGAAATTTGGTGTCATAATATTACCTGTGTTGTGAGTTATAAGCTAATTTGCATGGGCTGTCCAGATTCGCATGGGAATTAACCAGTGTCCGGAAACATTTTATTTCGGGTATGTAGAGGCTACATCAGGTTATGATGTCTTCACGAATTATGATCCTAACATATCAGAAAACGTGTATAATTAATTTTAGAATTTCTGGATGTGTATTTGGTGCTGTAGAGAACAAAGAGCAGGGCTGTTCGCTGTAGATGCACCAGTTTTACATGGCTGTGTCAATGAGTTATTTATGCATGTTGTAGGCAATACTAAGAGTTGGTGTCTTCATGAAGTAGGCTTATTTTTGTGTCAGGAAGCTTCATATTTGATTTGAGCATCATTGGTTGTCGAGTTTAGAAGTTATGACAATTTTTTATTGTGTTGCGATGGGAGTGCGTCGCACGCTGCCCGCCCCACCCCGCGCACTGTCCTGCGTCATGTTTATGATTCATTTATGTAAGTTGTGTATGTCACGATGTTTATCTTTATTTTGTTGTGTCTTACAGATCTCGTAGACTGGACGCGCAACGATCCAATTACATGTGAGTGGTTCGATCTACCACCTTTTGGGAAGCGCTCGATGCATGTAGTCGTGCATCTCGCATCCATGGGGCTTTATAGCTATACTCAATCTTGATTTCTAAATTGTATTGCTATATTAGACTCATACCATGCTGGAAAACTTGCATGTTTAGTTTCTATGTGAATTGTATTATATTTCGGATCCTATGCTTGCTGGTATTATTTTTAGTGTCTTATACATTATGAAATATAGAGTATAGCATGCCATAGGTAGTCATTTGTAGGGCTGCCTTCATATTAGTAAATGCTTAGTATGGTTGTATTATATTTAGCTAATGGTATGACATTTATGCTAACTTATTAGTGGGCCTATGTTGGATTGTATAAAGTGTGTATATATATGGTTTAATCATAGGTTATTTGGACATGTGGTCCATGTATCTCTTTTATGATAGAATCTCTTGTAATAATTGTGTGTGTGTTTAATTAGTCAGGCATGTGTGTGATTTATTGTCTGGATCATACTTTGTCTTGCTATGCAAATGTAGTAGTTTATCTACCCTACATCCATGCGATGCTCTCATAAGGGAATTCAGAAAAATTCATTTATTGTATCGGTATTCGTTAACCGATACCTATGATAGTATGCTTGGCCTATCTGTAATAGGCGCGTGGATGACCCGCCATTAGGGTCATGACTTCTCATTGTTGAGTGCTAGAACTTAATTATCTTTCCCCGCGTCCGAGCGATGCATCTGTATGGCAATTCAAGAGAACTCACTGGTATTGTTAATTGCTAGATGATTATAGTTGATCCTTAAGGATCGTATTGCGAGCGCGGAATGCTTCTCCCCTACTTCGTATCCGCGTTGAAGCTACCCGGTGTTGGAGCTATCCTGGATTGTGCCTCCACATCGTAGGATGCTCAATGTGTATTTCGATACCGTTTTGGAATTGGACCTACCATGGATGGCTGCCAGGAAGAGGGCTACCCGGGAGAGTGCTACCAGAAGGTTAAGGGAGTCAGCGGGTTGTCTTCTGTTTCCAATAGTCCCATGTCATCGGTGAGGGTGAGGGTGAGTTGGGGTCACATTGTCACGTGACATTTATATTCATCAGGAATGCCCAAAGTATAATACATCTACTGGATGATGTAAGGCATCTAGCGTAGTTATACCTTGATGCAGATTGACTTGTGGTAATGTGTTATCCGGTAATGCTATGCGTCATGGTTAATTGTACAGTTCCTTCCCAAGAGTCCTAAGAGTTCCCCTCTGAGTCAAGGGTGAGGTTAGGTGAGGTCACGTCTTCGCGTGACACTTATCTCCGTTGCGTTTCTCCCATATTTCTTTTCATTGGAAGGAAAAATGCACTAATATTATATTATTATTGTAGAGCTTGAATTCTTACCACTCACTAAGCTTGTAGCTCACCCCTCGTGTATTGTTTATCCACTAGGGACTAGGTTGGCGTGGAACTGAAGCATCCCTCTGGCGTGGTTCGTGAGTGGAGTGTTCCACCTTTCGATTAGCGAGTGCGAGGTTGTCAACAATCCTATTTTTTGTGTATGTACTAGTAATCGTGCGTGTTGCACATGTGGTTGTATTTGAACTAAACTTGGACTCTCACAGGACAGTGATTGTGTATTCGGGTCTGTAATAATATTTTTTATTTACATACTTATTTGTATTTTATGCTTCCGCATCTTTTATTGGTTATCGCTTCCTTGTCGCCTTATTGCCTTATTCGATCCTTGTTAGTTATTGTTGCATTTATTTGGAGTCATTATTGACCTCTCGTGTATGACTTCTGATATTGTATGATTGGTATGGTCCCGGGGACGACAGCTCCGGGGCGTAACAAAGAAACAAAGGAAAATACAGCCTTGGGAACTCCCAAGCTCCAAATCTTATCAAGTTTAGCATAAATTAACCCAGAAAACGCAACAAACATAAATGGATGTTTATGTAATAATAATATTAGAAAAAAGGGGCCCAAGACACCCTTTCCTTAATCCTATTTCAGAGAAAGATGGGCTCCCTGAACAAGAAGGAGATGAGGGATCTCCATACAAAATAGTCAACAGAAGAAAAGAATAAGAAAGAAAATGAAGGGTAGTCCCTTCATGAAAATGTCATCTCATCACCTCCTGAACCAATGGTTTCCCATAATTGATGATGGATTGTCAACTTACAAAATTATTGTCACCCAATATCTTAATATCAAGTAAATAGCCACACGTATTCTCCAAGTAATATCTTTTTTGTTGGAATACATATTCATTACATGTAATCCAAATGCTCCAACAAACCACACGTAGAACTAGCCATTGGAGGCTACTTCAAGGGTAAAATAAGACTAGTAAAAACCCATCGGAGGTGATCCTAACAAATAAGCCAAAATGCATGATAACTTGATGGTAAATCCAATATATGATTTATAGATCACCAATGAATTAGCATATTTCAAGGCTAAAATAAAACTTCCAGACAAGATATGAGATTGGAGGATTACATTAAGTAAACAGTGCAATTAAAATAAGAGCAAGGCTTATGTTTCATCTTTTCAAAAAAAAGAAAAAAAAGCATATGCTTCATAAAATTGTAGATATTTTGAGAAGGAAAGAGTCAATCAAACACACAACTAGCAATCCCAACTAGCAAAAGATAGTGTCACATACATTTTTCCTGTGAAGAAAACCTTTCATGGTGGGAGAAGAGGCTGCCAGCTCATGAACGACAAGTTTCAAAGCGGCATCTGAAGAAAACTTCAGCTTGCCAGGCTTATTTCCCAGCTTTCTTCTGCAGCCTAAGGCGCCACAATGACAATTTTGATCTGCTCCAAACTGCACAAATCTGATTTAAAATTATATTAATTGGAATTAATAAATTTGTGAAAATAGGAACTTGGACATTAACAGAAAAATGAAAACATATTTGATGCATGCATCCGACGCACACCATATGCAGAGTCAAGACATGCATGCTAAGAAGCTCTCAAAAAATAACATACTGGTAATCATAGGTCAACTCCTCGCCCTTCTTTATGTCACAGGTTGCAAAAATGCCAATTCTGGTTTCACCATTAATTCTCCTATGAGAAAAATTACAAGAGTAAGTAACTATAGTAATAAAAAAAGATGTAAAATGACCACAAAGAAGTGATTGAGAACCATTTCTGCATTTCAGTATTAGGTTGACAACTGTGGTTTATATATCTGGACTTGTTTCCTTTGTGTGTGGCATCAATCACCATATCACGGTTAATTTCGCATAGGTAGAAATTTGTTTCTCCACGGCGTTTCATTTCCCAAAGCCTTTCCTCGCAAGTTTTGTCATCAATAACTGAGGGAAAATAATCAAATTTAGAAATTTCAAGAGTAATTCAATTTGCAAAGAAGAAAATGTCAAGAAGGCCTTCAATGATATAAAACACTCACCTTCTCCTACATATTCTATCACAAATTCTCCTTGCTTTATATCTTCATTCGTTATCAGCCCTTTTCCACATTTCGCGGTCTATAGAATACTTGATTTGAGGTCAAACAATAAGTACTTGTATTTTCAGAAAATAACTTTCACCGGAAGAGAGAGCTGAAAATTTAGTAGTCTAAAGCAGCAATATTATGTCAAATGTTTAGGACTGTGTTTGTGGACCATTGAAGTAGATCAGTTGATGAACCATTAAAGTAGCAGCAATACTCTGTGAAATCATGGAGATAAAATATGGGCGCTTTTAAAAACAGCCCTGTTTACAGCCCCACATGCAATCTCATATATGACAAGATATATACTTTGTTAAACGAAGCATGTAATTGTTCACTTCTTTTATAAGTGTATCCATACAATCTATTGGAGTATATACCACATTTTTATGAAAATATATGCTTCATTACGTGAAATATACACCTTTAAAAAAAAACAAAGCATATGAGGATTGCACGTGGGGCTACACGCTAGACCATCCCTAAAATTTTCCATAAAATAAATCATAAATCAGAATAAACAGAAACAGAAGATCATATAAAAGTGTTAGTAAAATTATCCACCAGAATGTTAATAAGAAAAATGAAACAATTTTGGACTATTCAGTAATACTTGCTATTTGAAAAAGATACATATAGCATTTTAAACTTTGTCTTTAAAGTAGTGGTAGAACAGAATTTAAATGTGGAAGTGTTATTACATTGGAAAATGATAAGGTGTTAGCTGCCACTAAATGACTAGCCAGTGAGATTAACGTCGGATCTATAGAACTCATACTCTAAAAGTCAAACCCAATCATCAAAAAAAAAGTGCACTGGCTAATTCTTTTTCTTCCTCCTCTCTCCATCCATCATCCCCCAATCCCCGGAAGGCGAAAGGAGATGGGTGGCAGCAATGAGAGGTAACATCCAGCTTCCTCTTTCTGCCTTCACAGATATCTAGTCCTTGGTTTGTGTACAGGAGCAAACCAAATCAGGTTTGCTCAAACAAGAGCTCTTCAAATGCAAAGGTTGTCAGTTGTCACTTAGCCACTGCACTATCAAAATATCTCCTCTTATATTGTGACAGAATAATGTCAGGATGCTTGATGTGCATGCTGTGGTGATTGAGATGGGAATGAAGGTATATCTGGATTACAAATGCCCTGGATGGGGGCTGGATGCCGAAGAGACTGGGGAAGAAGGTAGAGCCGTACTTGTTTGCATTGTTCAATAAGAATCAGGACTTTCAGTTGTTTCAGTCTGACTCTGACATGGCTGAATCCCATGAAGTTCATTGTTTAAAATAACTTTTTAGTGAGCTTTGCTGGTTTTTTCCAGTCATTGAGGACACACATTCTTCTTTGGGGTGTTTAGTGAGAATCTCTACAGTTGGACCAGTCCAATGAATCTCATAATTTTGATATTTAATGAAGAACTAACGTTAAAGATTTTTTGTTTATTTAGGGCTATGAACTTTCGAAGGCAATGTTGCCATTCACCGTCGCAGCTGCTGCCTTTTCCCTTTTCACAGTAAGAAGAGAAAGGAAAAAGAATCCAGAAGAAGTGAATAGTTTTCTTTTTATTTTTTCGCTTTTGCTTTTGTTTATCTCCCCACCTAAAAAGTTTCAAATGTCCATTTCTTTTTCTTCTTTTTTTTGCCATTTTCAAATATCTCAATCATCCTCAGATGGTCAACTCGCTAGCAAGTAAAACACATTTTACTTATTAACGAGTATCTTACCATTCCCCATTATGTAAACATGTCAACTAGGGTGCGTTCTCCCAATCTTAAAATCTTAATATTTAGGCCACTGGATCTATCATCATTCATCATATAAATGATAAAGAAAAACACCTAAGTGAAAGCTGAAACAAGAGTTTCTTTTGAAATTTAGCATCTATGATGGAATAACCCCATCATCAAACTTTGATGCAAATGTACATTTTGGTAATGGAATTATTATTTTTTTAATAATATAGAAGCACTTAAAAGATATAAAATTAACGAAAAATGTGATAACACAAAATCACAGTAATTTTTACATTTCCCATGAATATCAAACATAATATAAGGACTTTTGAAACAAGCTTGAATTTTTACTGAGATATGTATTCATGAATACTGAGCAAAACACAACATTTTTTATACAGACATCATCATATATAACGGCAAGAAAAGTAACCCACTCTACTGCAAATCATACCTGAACTACTTTCATTTTCTTCAAAGTTCGATGCTGAAATGGTTTATTGAGGCATGAGTTTCCACATTTACAACTAGGTGAACAGCAAGATAATAGCATCCTACACAAAAATCATATTGTTACTTGAAAGGAGAAAAAAAAAATTTCAGGTAACTAACAGCAAGTTAAGACTTTAAGGTCTCGTTTGAAAGGGAAAAGATTTTAAGGATTATCCCAATTTTAGGGGATACGAGTCTGTCCTTACTTACATTTATCAAAAAGATAGGATAGATTTTATTCTAGCCTTTACACAGAACAAAAATCACCATTTTCAATACAAAACTGGGATAATTATCCACACTTTATCCCATTTTTTTTTAAGAAACAAATTAAATTGTTCTTTAACCATTTATACTGCCAATTATCCCCTTTATCACGCCATCTAACCCCTTACTAAACTAAGCTTAATATTATAATTTTCAATTTATATAGCAATTATATTATAATCCATAATGGAAAATGCATCTATGTTATCATTTCTTGGACGTGAGCTTAGAATATTGCCTTTTTTAAGGGAGTTAGGGGTTCTCCCTGATTTTATTAAATCAAATAAACCCTCCTCAACAACAGAGACGAAGGATCTCTATATAATAATAAAAAATTAACAAAAACGATAGGCATACTACCTTGATTTTATTAAAGCAAAGAGAATGGAAAGAAAAGAAATAAAAGAAAAATAAAACCACCAACCATCAATTAAATTACAAATCAACCAAATGACCCATAGCGGGGCAACAAAATTAGCCGACTCAAATTCACAATGAGCTTAGGATAATACTGACCCACAAGGGCAATCTCCATCACATGTGAATGATGATCCAGGGGAAGGGCTGCAAGAGCAAAATATACCATCATCCTCTGTACGCCTTTTGATGAGATACATGTCTTCAGAAAGTCAAGGTTCACAAAAAAACCAATTTGTTAAATCAGAAATGTGTTTGAGATATAAGATATCTTATTCTAATCTTGCATATTTTCCTTATTCAATAATATAAGTTAATGACAAAATTTGTCAGAATTCAAACTAAAACATTTCCATCAATGTATGCCATAGTTGTCTGGGCGACGCGCCTAGGCGCCGCCTAGGCGGTCCAGATGGACCTAGGCGACCGCCCGCCTAATAGCATGTTAATTAAGCGAGCGCTTGGGCCCGCCTACCTCCCTAAATCACACCTAGCCCGCTTTAATCACGCCTAGCCCGCCCAATCCCTCGCCTAACCTCAAAAATAAAAAAACAAAAAAAACACAATCGAAAGATTGAAACATCACCTACCCAGCCGGCCAACAGTGAAGCAAATTCTCCCGATCCCAAGTGAGTCTCTATTGCTTTTTTGTCTCTCCCTCCTATCTCTCCCCAAAATTACTGAACTTTAATCTCATTCTCCCTCAATCTCTTCCCCCTTTTCTCCTTCTTTAATGCCACTAGGGTTAGATTATATTAATTTTGTTGAAATGGACTTGCACCAATAAATTAATTCATATGTTCTTTATTTAGAAATAACATTCTTCATTTTAAGTAATATTCGTGAAAAAATTAAAAAATGCATAAGCAGATAAATAACTTTAATACAATTATCAATTTTAATAATAAAATCTTAATTAAGCACCGCCTAGGCGCGCCCAGACACGCCTAGGCGGCTAGGCGGTTGGCCACCGCCTAAGCTCGCCTAGCCACCCAGACAACTATGATGTATGCATAACCATTTCAAAATCAAATCAAAGTATATCAGACTTCCAGAAGTTGACATGAGCCAGAAGAAAGGGTAGGAAAGAATATCAATTCAGTGGGTGTCAAAAAAATCTTAAACTGCATAAATAAATTTTAAAAAAACCTTAAATTGCAGAAATAAATTAAATAAAGCCTAATGCTCAAGTTTTGCAGTTGGTCCTGTTCTTCATTTATATTTAACATTGTATGGCCCTAAAGATCCATAATTAAAAATTGAATCACCTCTGCATAATGATTGTCTATCAAGAACAACATGACTAAAAAATATGTGTTGGGAATGAAAGAATATCATATTGCCAGAAGAAACTAATGGAATAATTTTATATTCAATAATAGAGGCCAAAAGGTCTCTTATATAGATTCAAGATGTACAAAACCCTAGAAATATAAAAAAACCAAAAAACCCATGGAAATATTCAAGTCGGGGGCCCTCCCCTGAGCCGGAGGGCCTATTCCACTATATAACTCCAATATTGTCTATCAAACTGTGACCTTAATATACTCTTGTAAGATTATCCATATTCATGATAATCATTCAATAATAGCCTTCAACCTGTCCAACACACAATTATTGTCCTTCAGAGTGTTGGGTGCACAGGTAAGTTTTCATGTTAGTTTCTTACAGCACAAGAATTTCTATTTTTCTATCTCCGATCATATGTTATGACTGAGCCTAACTAAACTGGCTCAAGAACAACACCAAAAAAAGAAGCTTACCATGAAACCTTTCATGAAGAAAAATAGAAAGAAGTAACTGGTCAAAACTATATTTAAAGAACTGAAAAAACTTCAATCAGCTAGTAAGGATACTGCGCTTTATATACGTGTAGGGCAAAAGCTTTCGCTTCTTTAAATGCTTCGGGAGTTGAAATTCAGCAGGTCTTCCAATATCTTCAAGCAGTTTGTCAAATATCCACCCAACTTTGTTGCACTCAGGAGTCTGGCCCAGGAAAAAGACAAGCATTAAATTTATTCTAAAAACAGAGAATTTAGGAAAGTTAAAAAAAGAGCAAACATTGCAGTGAAAACATCAAAGTGAATAAAATTCTATATAAAAAAATCCAGGACAGGGAAAGGTCAAATTATATTAATTTATAACCTCCTATCTACAACGAAAAATATTCTTTATATCAGAAGGCTTAAGTAAGCAAAAAGAAAATTGGATTTTAGTCATTGCAATCTGGTAAATGATCCTGATATAAAAAGCCAAAACCCATTAAAAAAAATTAGCTTATATGAAATCATGGAACATCTGTTTAGTGAATTCTTCCATATTAGTAGAGTACAGGGCAATAGGCCTTACAAACAACAATTCTACCTAGAAATTTCAGATTATCATTATAAATATAGCAGACATTTTTATGATGTTTTTGTGTAACTAAGTTGACATGCGTTAAGGCTTTATAATAGGAAAAGAAGACTCACATTAAAATTAGTTATGACTTCAATGACATTCATCTTTACATGATCATTTATAATAACATTTTCATTTCAGCTGATGTGTTACATTTTTCTAATAACCCATTAAACCTAAGGGTAAGAAGTTCGAACAAACTTTTGGATTTGGCAAACTGAATCAAACAACAAGAAAAATATAAACATATGAACAGCTAGCAACCAATTATGGCAGAAAATAACTAGAGAAACCTCCAACCTTTTTTTTATGGAAAGAAACCTCCAACCTTTAATATGTGGAGGAAAAGTCCCAATCAGATTTTATAAAAATACATCTCAAAAAGCTCACATTTACACCATAATATTGTTTGTTGCATTCAACATTGCAGTTGACACAGTCATGACCCAAACAGGGTCAAGAACTGCCTGGATATGTTGTCAATCAATTAGAGAATGATATCATCAATCATGCAACTACCTCAGCAACATGTCTAGGAATAGTGGTCGGCATATGCCTGGGATTTGAGACATAATTTATCTATAACCTTTCAGATTTGCCCACATTTTGTGGGGGATGATGCTAACAGTTTGATTTACAGAAAAGAAAACAGAAGGAAGAGAAAGACTTGGCACGTAATACTTCCTATGAGATAGACACTTCTTCATGAGGCATCTGGGAACTATTTAAAGGTCTCAGTCAATAGCGGTCTTCCATTGCCCAGGCAGATCAATAAATGAGATGTGCACCTCAATGGCAGATGGTTGGGAAAATTAATGCATACGCATTGAGGATTGCAAGCGTAAATCCACCAAATTATGTCCTATGTTGGCCTTCTCTGAACTATACTTGCAACCACCTAGGCACCTATGATGTAGCAAGTACAGAAATAAAGGATGAGATTAATCTTCAACAAGTTGAAGCTATGGTCATTAACTTGTGCTCTACTAGAGACATTTCCACAAGAAAATGTAGAAAATGCACAGCGTCAATGTGAAATATGCGACGACTATACCAAAAGGATCATGGTGACAATAATAACAACATCAACTCGATATCATGGGAAATAAACTATAGAAATATGCACCACATAAAGTCATGAAGCACAGAGAATTCCATGATCAGGTAATACAATACAAATGTGAACAGCTAGAATGAAAGGCGTATACCTCATCTTTGATTTTATATTTGGCGTGATGAGTGGCCTCACAGTTCTGTCAACGATAGTACACACAAAGTTTAACACACTTAAGAGCATAAGAAACACAGAATTCAAAAGAAAAGTACAAGAAAAAAACCAAAGAATGTCATAGCATACATTACAAAATGAATCATCTGTGGGCACATTATGCATACAAGCAGTCCATTGGCACGTCCGCTTATTTACTGCATTTGGAAGCAGTGCTGCGATGAGAGACTTCACATGAAGTAAATACATTCAATCAATCAGGAACAAGCAGAATTTGAATCATCAAAAAAGCAATGAATATACCAGGCATCTGCAGAAGCCAATCCATTAAGAGAGCGATTGAGCATCAATAACTCCTCCCTTGTTTAACAAATTTCTGGTGGACAATAAGCCTAAAACCGAAATGATCTGTGACAATGCATACATGATGAAGACATCAGGACTTCTCTATGTTTTCATCTGTTCCTTATTCCTAAAACCCCAACACTATGCTCTGTAATAATGCATGATAGGTTAGAGAGGTAAGAAAATTCAAGTTCACCGGTTATCTCCCCACTTAAATTGTATATATTTTGATGCATTCAAAGCAGGAAAATCTAAAAACAACGCTAACTGCATTTCCTTTTTATGCCTTATCTTCACTGCCAATCTTCCCATGAGACAAAGAGCAGGAGAATGAGTTCATCATGCAACTCCTTCGCTGCCTAAATTTTCAATTTTGATACCACGCAAGAAAAGATCAATTTCACTGTACAGAAAAAATTTAATCAAACTCTTTCTAGGTAAGAAATCACTTTTCACACTGCACTGCATTTTTCAGATTTCTTGAATTCCTCAAAGTGTTTCCCGTTTTCGATATCACGCAATTTTCTTGCCTTCTTGGGGAAAAGTACTACTTTCTTTGACCTACTTATCGAAAATCTTGATTTCAAACTTAAGCATGTTTCAATCCATATATTAAAATTACCAAATTCTCTATAACATCCATGGTTTTCCAATTCCCAAAAAGAAAAACTTTTCTCCGCATCAAAATTGTTTATTATGAGACAAAAACAGATTTTTTTGCTACGAAATCCAAAAACAATGAGAAGCACATCAAAATCAACCAAAAACAGAATTCCAGATCTGTAAACAGAGGAGAAGAAGTAGAGATCAGAACCTCTAAAGGGACCTGGAGAGAGAAGAACCGCGACGAAACTCCGCCGATGAAGCTTGTACGAAGGACGCAGAGAGGACCGCGATGGAGGGAGTTCGAATTCGAAACACGTTTTAGGTTTTTCGGTAGAGATAGAGGTTTGGTCTAATATGTCGACATTTTGGGGGCATGGGGTTGGACAAATCGTTAATTAAAGAGTTATGCCATAACATCTGACTTCTTTCGTGGTTACTTTGTTTTATACTTTTATACGTGTAAAAAAAAAAGGGAATATACCAAAACAAATCATTTAATACAAAACTAGTTAAATGCACGTGGTATATCGTACTTGAAAACAGGAGCGGATTTAAAGGGGGGGTATACGGTGGCCATGCCCCCCCCCCCCCCCTCTTTTCTTTTTTTTTGATCTTAGGTTTGATTAAGTGAATTCATGCACAATGCCCCCCCCCCCTCCAAAACATGA
Source organism: Acorus gramineus (assembly GCA_030737835.1). NCBI lineage: Eukaryota > Viridiplantae > Streptophyta > Magnoliopsida > Acorales > Acoraceae > Acorus > Acorus gramineus. The sequence goes on from JAUJYN010000046.1 coordinate 483,882, forward strand.
AATGGATGGCTAAGATGATCATCCCCCATTTCTTCTAAATAATTAAATGAATGGCTGAGATGATCCCCCCTAAATGATAAAATGGATGGCTAAGATGATCCCCCTCATTCATATTTAAGCAAGTTGTGAAAAAGAGAGAGAGAAAGCAAGCTCTGTTAAAACTATTTTAGGTATCTTCGGCTGTCCATTCACAATAGATCCCAAATTCCAAACAAAAGAAGGGATCTCCAAAACAAAACCCTCGCAGCCTCCCCAAAAACTCTCTGTTGCATTTCTTTATCTCTTTTGAGTCAAGGTATGATGTGCAAATTCTTTACATATTATTCTTCTTTTACAAATTCCAATGTTAACAAGTAACAATTATCATTCATTCATTCTTTATTTCTTTCCCTCCAATAGGTCATTTGAGTTTTGATTTTGATATGTTTAGATGTCAAGTTAACAAATTTTACTCTTTTTTATTATTATTTTCAATCTTAAGGGGAGGGCAGTATCAAATAATCAAATGTTTAATATGTTGACATGTATATTTTTATTTGAATTGTAAAGTGTAAAACCCCACGACAAATATTCGTCTTCAATTTATTTGATGCTTGGTATTTATTTGATTCAATTTTAGGGCTAAGGACTAAGGTTAATGGAATGTAAATTGGTTATTGAATGAACATAATTCTAATTTTTTTTTTTTTTTGTATTAAGAGGTTTGGTACATCATGGTTAAGTCATCTAAAATTGATTTTTTCTTCAAGAAAAAAGATCAATAAGAGAAATCTCATACAAATGCATCATTTGATCTCAATGCCTCAAATATTGCACCTCGCCCTTCTAAAGCGCCTAGAATTGAATTGTCAAAATTTGATATAAGTTCCTTAGAACGTGATCCGGGAGTACATCGTCCAATATTGGATTATCATCTTAATCAGCGTGATGAAGTTCGTCGTAAATATATTAAAGTTGGTCCATATCAGCATGTTCTTTTGGAATCTTTTCCGGGCCTGAAAAGCATCATCGTCGATTTAATTTATCATGGTTTAAATTGTTTCCAACTTGGTTAGAGTATTCTCCATCTAAAGATGCAGCTTTTTGTTTACTATGCTATCTTTTTAATCACAAAGCACAAGAACATCCTATAGCAAATGCATTCACAAAAGAAGGATTTCGTAGTTGGAAAAAAGTTAATGATGGACATAATTGTGTTTTCTAGTTCATGTGGGTAAAAATCCAAACCCTTCACATAATGCAGCAGAACAATCATGTAGAGAATTGATGAGTCAAGCACAGCATATTGAAAAAGTGATCCACAAGCAAACTTTCACCCAAATTGAAAACAACCGTTTACGACTGAAAGCTTCAATAGATGTTGTTAGATGGTTAACATTCCAAGCATGTGCATTTAGGGGCCATGATGAGAGCATTAAGTTTAAGAATCATGGCAATTTCATTGAGATGATTAAGATCCTAGCATCCTATGATAAAAAAAAAAAAAAAAGTGGTTGATGTTGTCTTAGAAAGGGCTTCAGGGAATGCTAAATATACATCACCAAAGATTCAAAAGGAAATTTTACATATTTTCTCAAGCAAGGTGCGAAATGTTATCTGTAATAAAATTGGTGATGCAAAATTTTGTATTATGGTTGATGAAGCACGAGATGAATCTAAAAGAGAACAAATGGCACTTGTTTTGAGATTTGTTGATAAAAAAGGATCTGTTCGGGAACGATTTTTTGATCTTGCTCATGTTTCTGACACATCTGCATTAACTTTGAAGAATGAGATATTTACAATTCTTTCTCGCTTCAATTTGAGTATTCAGAATATTCGAGGTCAAGGTTATGATGGTGCTAGTAATATGCGTGGGGAATGGAATAGATTGAAGGCTTTATTATTGATTGATTGTCAATATGCTTATTATATTCATTGCAGGGCTCATCGTCTCCAACTAGCATTAGTTGCAGCTTCCGGAGAAGTAATTCCTATCCATCAGTTCTTCAATAATTTGACTTGGATTGTTAATATTGTTGGTGCTTCATGTAAACGTCACGATGAATTATAAGCAGCTCAAGCACTTGAAATTGAGCGCTTGCTTGCCATTGATGAGTTGGAGACTGGTAAAGGACTTAATCAGATTGGCACTTTACAAAGAGTTGGAGACACTCGTTGGGGATCTCACTTTGGTTCTATTGGTGGTTTGATAAGGATGTTTAAAGCAACTTGTTCAGTTATTCAGAATATTATTGCAGATGGAACAACATATGTTCAACGAAAGGATGCAGATGCAAATGCAGCTTATTATGCATTAACTTCTTTTCAGTTTATTTTTAACTTGCATCTTATGAAAGAAATTATGCGCATCACTGATAATTTATGTCAAGTTTTGCAACGCAAATCTCAAGATATCCTGAATGCAATGAGTTTAGTCTCTACCACCAAAGCACTTATTCAGAAAATGAGAGATGACGGTTGGGATAGTTTTCATAGCAAAGTATTGTTATTTTGTCAAGAGCATCAGATTGATATTCTTGATATGATCGCCCATTACAATGCAGGTCGCGGAAGGCGTTGATATCAAGATCCCATTACACTAGAACATCACTATCGGGTTGATATATTTAATGCAACTATAGATTCTCAATTGCAAGAGCTAAATAACAGGTTCAATGAGCACACAGTGGAACTTCTTGTTCTTGCCTCAGCCTTAGATCCTACAGATGGCTACAAATTGTTTAATATTGCTAACATATGTTGTTTAGTGGACAAGTTCTATCCAGAAGACTTCACTGATTAAGAAAAGCTTCATTTGCGATTTCAGTTACAACACTATCAACTTGATGTTTCTAGTCATCCAGTTCTTAAAAATGTGAAAACACTTGCTAACCTATGCCAAGGGTTGTTAGAGACAAGAAAATCAGAAATTTACTTTCTTGTTGATAGACTCATTCGCCTTGTACTGACTCTTCCAGTTTCAATGGCAACCACGGAGCAAGCAATTTCAGCCATGAATATCATTAAAACAAGACTTCGAAGCAAAATGGATGATGAGTTTCTTAGGGATTATCTAGTGGTATACATAGAAAAAGAAATTGCAGAGAACTTTAGTGTGGATGCAATTATAGATGATGTTTACTCTATGAAGGAACATCAAGCACAACTTTGAATTATGTAAATTTTAGTAGTTTTTTTTTTTTTTTGCACACATGACTGAGTCTCTAAACTTTTTTATTTTATTTTATCCATTCAAGTTTAGTTTCCTCAGTCATTTTGTTTATTTTTGTTCTTGTATGCATGGAATTATGAAGTTTTAGTAGACAGAATTATAGAGTAAATATGTGACTTTGTTATTCAAATTTAAGTGGCCCCCTTATAAATATTTCTGGTTCCGCCCCTGCTTGAAAATATATTTATGTACACAATTTCAAATAAAAATAAATAGATTTATATGTGAACATTTATAATAAACTTATAATTACTATATATATTATTTTCATCTAATAAAAGATTATAACAAAAATTTCATTAAACTGATGGAGAGAGAATGAAGTCAAAATTATATATATTTGTATCATGTTATTACCAATATTTGACAAATGTAAATGAAAAATTACATTTTTCTAAAATAAGTTTATACTTAAACCTTAAATAACAAACATAATATGAAAATAATACCATATTTCCCTCACAATTGTCACATAAATTAATTCACGTATAAATCTCCTGAATATATTCAAACTCTTAATTGAATACCATACCACCACCTCTGTGAGTTAAATGTAAAAAATAAAAGAGACCTACAACATACTATGTTTGAAAGTTCTTCATCAAATTCTTCTATCACTCTCTCACCCACATGGCCCTATTCAATCATGTTCTATCTTAACTTCCTTGGGAATAGTAAATGACTACATTTAATTTTTTTTATTGATATACAACCATATAGAGACTTAATATTTTCATAAATTGCATAGGTATAACAATTATGGCATGTCACAAACATTATTTTTCAAAAACTTAACTCTTAAATCAACAAACCATATAAGGTTAATATACCCCTTATAAGATGTTTGAGTTGAATTCAAACTTTTTTGTAGGCCCTTTATTTATTCCAACATTACAAAGGTCACATTCTTCATCACATACAAATATTTAAGAAAAAAAACTACAACATGTCACATTTGAATGTTCTTCTCCATTCAATTTTAAATTAAACATTAACTACTTAAAGAATTTTACTTTAAAATCACATATGCATGAGAATTATATTTTATCTATTAAACCAATTTTTCATATAACTCCATAATCAAATCAAATCAAACATTTAATTGAAAGTCGTTATCATTGATTAATTAAAAGTGGAAAAACATAACTAACATTTTAAGTTACTTCTCTATTCATTTACATGATGAAATAATATTCAAATAAAATCTCATCGTTAATTATATATCTCATATTTTATGATCATGGATGCATAACCATGTAAACCTTAATTCAAATCATAAATTAAATTTCATAAATGTCTCACCACTTTTACTGCATCTATTATTTTTTTTTTTATCATTGAAAAACATCTAACCAAATTCTATAAATAAGTTGACTTGACTTGACAATTATAGTACCTTTATTATAGAACACAAAAAAGCTTTTGATTTGCGTAACGGTGCTCTTCAAAAATAACACATTGCTTAATTTATTTTTTATTTATAAAACACTTGCTTCATTTATCATTTTCTTTATGGAACACATCATTTTAAAAAAATATTAAAAATCAATGGCATCTAAGAAACTAAGAAATAAAAAATAATTGAGTAAAACAAATAAACTTAAAAAAAATTATCATCCGTACCTATCCATTGAAGAAGAGAAGGGTTTTGATGTAGTGGCCTTCAAAAATGACAAATTAAAACCAACAAAATGTAACATAAAATATAATTAACATCTATAAAATTGTGAAATAAAATTAATTTTTTTTAAAAATATCTGAACATTAACCGTGGGGAGATTTACATATAGTATGTATTTTGATCAACTTTCAAAATTTTCATCATCAACGACTCATTATCCAACTTTCACAATTTTGAATCTAACCTTAGTTGTGAGTCTTTAAAGCAAGACAATACATATAAAATTTTATGCAATACAAAGAAAAACAAAATCCCACAATCTATATAAAAAAGAAATATGATTGATAATTGAAGCATTTTACGATGTTAGTCACTCTCTTCCCCATTACCTTCACATCACCAGAAAAATTTGTTTTAAATTTACATTGAAGAAATATAATAAAACGATAATAAAGGGGAAGACATTCTTACCTGAACTCCATTTTTTTTTGGCTCCTCCAATGTGAGAGTATTTTTATATATGTAGGAGGATAAGATTAATTGAGATAATATGTTTGGATAAGAAATGAAAATCTATATCTATAACATCTAAACAATATAATATCAATAAGTTTAATTGAACCTTCCAAATCATCTAAAAAATATATATATTTTTAGATTAGATGCATGTGCTCGTAGTAAAAAAAAAAACTTTAACAATGCGACCCTCTACACAAATATATGTACATATAAAATCATGTAAAAGCTATCTAATTAAAATTTTTAAGTCATGGATTATGAAATTCAAAGAAAAAATTGATTAAGCATTCATATGTATTTTGCTTCCACAAAAATAATTAATTAGATGATTAAAACATACAAAAACTAATTCTTTTTTTTTTACCTTGATTTTGTGTTCGAGGGGAATCTGTTCTCTATGAATGAACAAATCAATTCACCTGTGTAATAAAAAAAATATAATTAAAATGAAAGATGAAAAACCTCAATATTTATTGAGACAAATATTAAAAACAAAAATCTAAAATAATAATCTACCTAAAATAAGAAAGAAATTAAATTATTATAAACAAAAGAACACAAAATAAATATATTGTTAGCCAGATTGATCAAATGAGAAGGGAGTGTATGGTTTTTGAGGTAGTCGGGTAATATAAACTTTTTTATGGAGGATTTTGGGGTTCTTTGTTGAGGATTTTAGGAAGGACTTGTTAAAGGTTTTTAATAGGTCATACAACCAAGACAGATGTGGAGATCAGAATATATTTGAACCATTCAAATATATTTAAGAATCCCTAAATATATTATATTATTTTTTCTTATAAATATTTTTTTTTTACATGAATATCTAAATGATTTTTAATTAATCCAAAAAATCCCAAAAAAATGGAAAATGCAACCCAAATCCAAATATTATTTAAATATTATGTATCATTGAATAATATTAAAATTTAATAAATATATATTATTATGGATAAGATTTTTTTTAAAATAAATCGCTTATTAAAAAACAACAAAATAAAATATGGATACTTTTTTAAGAATAATAAAAAAATTCCAATAAAATGGAAAATGCAATCCAAATCCAAATACTATTTAAATATTGTGTATCATTGAATAATTTTAAAATTCAAATAAATATATATTAATAATTAATTAATTATTTAAAAGATAAAAAGGAAAATGAAAAAACTGGGTTAGAATCCTTTTAATAGGGAAGTAATATATATTAGTAATTAATCAACTGTTTAAAGGATAAAAAGGAAAATAAAAGTACTTTTAATCCATGTATATATATCATGTATTTATCCATTATATATTTTAAAATTTAAATTAGTAGATATATTAGTAATTAATCAATTGTTTAAAGGATAAAAAAGGAAATGAAAATACTGGGTCAGAATCCTTTTAATAAGTAAATAATATATATATATATATATATATATATATATATATATCCATTATATATTTTAAAATTGTAAAATTTAAATTAGTAAATATATTAGTAATTGATTAAGTATTTAAAGGATGAAAAAGGAAATGAAAATATTGGGTCAAAGAATCCTTTTAATAAGTAAGTAATAGATATTAGATATATCTATCATAAATTTATCCATTATATATTATAAAATTGCAAAATTTAAGTTAGTAGATATATTAATAATTAATCAATTTTTAAAGGATAAAAAATGAAATGAAAATACTGGATCAGAATCCTTTTAATAAGTAAGTAATAGATACACAAATCAACCATTTTTAAAAATTTTACCCAAAAAAGTAAAATGATTTTTACTGCCTTATATTATTTAGTATTTAAACACTATCAAACATATTTAATTGTTTAATGCCCCAAATAAGAACAATAATAAATAATAAAATATTTTTTATTTGTGCATAAAGTTTATTATTTTTTTGTATATCTTTTTTTTTCATTTGATATGGGAGGGACTCCCCGTGGCAGACCTTACGGGTTACAGCCTGAGAAGGCAACCTTCGACTGTTTGTCCCTGGTCCCACATAAAATTCTTTTGAATTTTGCCTAACAAATAGGAGGTATGACACAAAGTCAAGACTCGAACCCAAGACCTACCCTTAACACAGGTTAGCCCTAAACCTTTGTGATATGGCCACTGGGGACTATTTTTTTTGTATATCTAAATACACCATTAAAAGTTAAATTATAAAAATTAAAATCTTTCATTATAAAATACTTCTTAGATATTTTTAAACTTTATAAAATATTTTGGGGCTTATATATGTTTAATATTATAAAAATTTCTTATGCAAGACATGTATAAGATATAAATAAGAAAAAAAATTAGAAAAAATCCAAAAAAATATATATTATCATTTAAGAATGACAATTTCGACAATGTTAACATTTTTTATAGCATACTTAGAAAAAATAAAAATATATAAAATCATTCTCAAATATAAATCATTTTTTATATTGATATTGTTTTTCAATTAGATGATGGTGTGAAAAGTTTTAAATATAATGAGAGAGAGTTTATAAGAGTTAAGGGCATTTGCATCATTTTAGGTTATGAGATTATTAAATGAGACTTTTTTCAATAGAATTCTTAAAAATAAAGTTCATACAACCCCCTGAAATCTAATTAAAATTCATATAAGCCCTTGACTTTTCTTAAAATCCATATAACCCACTAAAAACAACTAGTAAATCCAAATAACCCCCTGAATGAAATTTTCATTAATAGATGATGAATATTTGCGAATATTTCATTGGTTGACCCTGACTGAAGACACAATATACTAAAAAACCACTACAGTGTGTTAAAAATGTCAAAACTCTTATGAAAATGATGATTTTACCCTCTCTGGATATATTATAAAACCCTATCCAAATTTGTAAAATCATCATTTATAGAAGGCATTATAGGTTTTTTTTGGTATACCGTTGAGGAGAATATTTTTTCCTTCAATTAAACTATCGGTCTTTGGAGCCTCCCTTCACGAACTTGGTCCCGATTAGGAAGTGGATCATGCATTCACAATGAAATCAGGGGACAGCGGTGTGGTGCCAGGCAAAGGGTCTCCGAAGAGATGTATCAATCAAGGATTCAAAACAACACTCACTTAATTTTTGGTAGCTTGAGAGTAGAAAATTAGATATTCAATTCAACACCTTAGCTTTTTGGATAACCTCCCTTTTCATATGGTCAACTTGGCTAGACTGCCGCTTCCACTCTTCTTTGGCTGTTGTAACCGTTTCCTCACTAAACACTTAGTGGACACTTTTCAGGGGGAACTCTACGTGTTAATGAGGCACGTTGTGCCACTAATTGCCCATGTCCAATAAGTAATGGACCTTAATTATCTCTTTGTCAGTTACGGACATTACAGTCGTCTTACCGTTTCCTTGGTTCTGCTCGTGGCCTTGGGCATGATTGTACTTTTGTTACATCTTCGAGTGTGTCTGCGAGGTGAAAGATCGCCCGACCTGACCTCTTGCCTGGTCGTGTCTCTTCTGCTCGTTCGTGAGAAGTAAGGTCGTCCGACCAGACCTCTAATCTAATCATGCCTTATCTACTCGTGGTGACATTCGCCCATGATGTGTTCTGACTGTCCGACTAGACCTTCAATCTAGTCGTGTCAGCCTACTCGGGAGTGTCGTTATGGCATTTTGGATTTGGATTCGGGTTTGTGGGCTTTGGTTTTGACTGTCCAAGTCCGTCTTGACTTGACATGTGTCATTCGCTTAACATGGTCCAGATTTTTACCTCCACAACTGTATTTTCTATCAGGGTTAATCAAACATAATATTCACAAAATATCCATCATCTGTAAACGTAAATTTTTTTCAAGGGGTTATTTGGATTTATTAGATATTTTTAGAGGGTTACATAAATTTTAAGAAAAGTCAAGGAGTTATGTGGATTTTAGTCAGTTTACAAGGCATTATATGATTTTTTCCTTTTTTATATTGATATTATTTTCAATTAGATGATGGTGTGAAAAGTTTTAAATATAATAAAAAGAGCTTATAAGAGTTAAGGGCATTTGTAACATTTTAGGTTATGAGATTATTAAATGAGACTTTTTTCAATAGAATTCTTAAAAGTAGAAGTTTTTGGTATTTTTATTTTTAGAAGAATTTTTTTTATATTTTCCCTCCAAAAAAATTCTAGTATTACATTAAAATAAAATTAATAATAATATTATAGGTTAATAGATTTCTAATAAAAATCTAGAAACAAAAATAAAATAAAACCAATATGATGATTAAACCCCTTTAATCCCAATAAATTCATTTTTTTAATTAAATAAAATATAATATAACATAATAAATGAACCCCACCCACATGTGAGAGAAAAAAACATGGGGTCCACTATTGGTGTTCTGGACCTAAATTTTTATAGAGGTTTGTTTCTTGGGGCCGGATATATCCACCACCTATTTTATCTGTCACACACCATGTTAAATGCACCTCCTATCATTTATTTTTTCATAAACACGCCACTTTATATATATATATATACACACACACACACACACACACAAGCAGGTTCTTAGACGGACGCCCGCAAGTCATTTTTTTGCTGACGTCAGTCTGGACCGTCCGATCGCATGTGATCGGGTGGTCCAATTTTTTTTTTATAAAAAAAGCAAAAAAATAAAAAGTGATGGATGAAAAACACCTGACCTTATAGACCATCCGATCAGATATGATCGGACGGTCTAGAAAAAAGAAAAAAAATCCCACTTACCACCCCCCACAACCCCGACTCTCTCCAAAACAGAAAACCAGCTAAAAAAAAAGACCCCTTGTGAGGTGCGGCCTTGACCACCCAGCAACTGACTCCGGCGACCCCTCTCTCTCTCTCTTGTTCTTCCCTCTCTCCTCTCACTCTTACTAAGACTCTCCCACACTCCCTCGCCTCTCTCTCCGTCTCAGATCCCCACCCCCTCCGCCCTGTCACTCTCTCATAGACGCGTCGGATCTGATTGGAGACGTCGACATCGACGCGCCGGATCTAATCTTCCATAGGCGACGCGCCGGTCAAGGATAAGAAGGGGCGATGGCTGAAGGAACTATCGGCGTGCTCTGGGCGTACCGAACCACATGAAGGAAACCAACAGGGGAGACCCCGTATGCCCTCACTTATGGCACAAGGCAGCCATCCCCACTGAGGTCAGGCTCCCAACCCTACGGTCAGCACTCGCTGACTCTTAGCTGAACAACGCGGCCCTCACCGATAACCTCTCGTCCTGCTCAAAGAACGAAGGGTAGCCGCTCTCATCTGTCTGGCTGCCTACTGGCGCCAACAAGCTCTTCACTTCAACAAAAAGGTGCGCGCTTGGTCATTTGCGCCCGGCGAGTGGGTACTCCAATGTGCCATCGATAACACTCGGGAACTCAAAGTTGGGACGCTCGGAGCCACTTGGGAAGACCCGTACGAGGTGGTAAAGGCTTACAGCAAGGGGCATACATGCTTTGCACGGTCGGACCGTGAAAGGTATCCATTCCAACCTCCTGGAACACCATGAACTTAAAAAGTATTATGTGTAAGCTGGGTGGCGCTTATATATAATGTCCGAGACTATTTTGATTAAAATTCATTCCTTTAGCTTGCATGTGGTTGCACTAAATGATTGAATGGATGTCTGCAAATATTTGTCTATATACACTGTTAGTTATAGGGACCAGTATATTGTTTTCGGTCCTCTCCCCCAAACACGTACAACGTCAGGTTAGGTCCGCCACTAGCTGCCGCCTCCCCCCCCCCCCCCCCCCCCGATCTGACGGTCGCGGAGAGACCATGTCAAACCGAGTCTAGCCACGTATGTGCGACAAGCGAGTTTAGCCACGTATGTGCGACAAGTTTAGATGGGAACGAGTCACCCTCTCACGCCCATATACGTGGTCGAATAAAGACCACACTTCCTCCAAGGGTGATGCTGCTTGGACTGTTCAAGCCAGAGGAAGTAGGGGAACCCCAAAGGGTGACGCCGCTAGCCAGTTCAAGCCAAGGGGGACCCACACTGAATCCCAAAGGGTGACGCCGCCAATCGGCTCAAGCTAGAGGTATAGACTGAATCCCAAAGGGTGATGCCGCTTGCCGATTCAAGCGAGGGATATAGACCAAATCCCAAAGGGTGATGCCGCCTAGCCGGTTCAAGCCAGGGATAGCTTGGAAGATCCCCTCTTAGGGAGACGCCGTTCGGACCACTCCAGCCAAAGGGAGTAAATTTACCCGTAGGATGACACCGCGCAGCTAGCTCAAGCCAGGGGAAAACCCTATCCAATGGAAAGGTGCCGCACAATCAGCTCTAACCAAGGATGCATACCGGGCTCTCGTAGGCTAGCACCATACAGTCAGCTTAAGTCAGGTCACAGACCAAATTCCTCACGGCTATACCACCATAACAATCCAAGCTAATGGATATGCAAGCCGACCCCCAGAAGGCAATGCTGCAAAGACAACTCAAGCAGGGGGCAAACCGAAATCCTGTTGGGAAGGCACCATGAAGGCAGCCAAGGCTGGGACGGAACAAGTCCACCTGTTGGGCTAACGTCATCCCACGGTTCGGGCCACTAACACATGGTCCAATCCCTCATGACCACGCCTTCAACGGTTCACGTCAGAGGGAAGGCCAACCCCAGAAAAACCATGCCCTAGGAAAGGCAAGGGTTAGGGGGCAATTCACTGCTTGGAAGGCAAGGCCACATTATGGTTATAGCCAAAGGGACGACCGACTAGTCCTTGGTGTCGGTATTGAAAAGGCGCGTGGGGCGTGGTTGGTCCTTGGACTTGGGCTTGGTTCGTCTCACAATGAATCGGATCACCGCCCGGTGGGGGTCACTTCTTGGATGGCCCGCCAAGCCTCCCAAAATGACCGGATTGGTGTGATTGCCACCTACTTTCTCGAAAAGCAGGAAAAGTTGGTGTTTGCTATTAATGGGCTCATGGAGTAGATTATGTGGGTCCTCTTTGAGACACGACCGGTTGTACATAGAGGTGAAAATGGAGAATCCTTTCTACTTGATAAGAACTTGAAAAGGGCTGTTGAAAATGTGAGAGGGTGCCAATTACTTGAACCAAGCTGTCTGGGTGGGGACGGCTGGTTTGGGAGAGGCGCCTGGTGCCTGGTTCTTTGGTTTTGGAAATTTGGGCAGAATCTAGGTAGGAAATTGGTTTAGGCTTGGCTAGGGTTAAAACGAGGTTTAACCAAGGGTTTAGAGAGGGTTTATGGAGAGTGGAATTTGGTGGAAAATGGGTTTCCTTCTCTCAAATAAGGATTTCTCTCTCCCAAAGGGGTTTTGAAGTGGCTTGATAGGGTGTATTGGTGAATGCTATTTGTGGATTGTGGTGTGTTGATGATGTGATGATATGTTGAAAAGGTTTTGATCCAACCCTATTTATAGTAAAAATAATGCAAGGGAGTTACCTCTGGACAATAGAATGAATTGGATAATAGACTGGTTGATTAGATTCCCTATTAGATCTTTGTGTTCTGTGATTTTGTCGGCGGCTACTTGATCTTAGCCATCGGACATGGGGTGGCTAGGTTTAACAACCCACCTTGAACCCACCTTGCATCATTACCTGTCATATGTCCTATCTCTGACAAGTGGTGGTTTGGGACGGTTACTAGGTTGAAGCCGTCAAAGATGGGCGGCTAAAATCAACAAACCATTGCAATGATCAATCATTAAATACCAACTTTATGTCCCATCCCTGGGAAGCGGTTGGGGGGTGGTTTGTTACTTCTAGCCATCGGTGGAAGGGCAGCTAGTTTGGAGTAGCCGTCCTGCTTCTGGCCATCGGATTTTCTAAATGTTGGGCCAGGTTTTCTTTCTTGTTTTTCCCTCTAGTTTCTTTAAGGTGTTTTCTATTTAATCCAAATGTGGTCATTTAAAATATGTTACTTGAAGTAAATTTTATTTTATTTGGATGGTCAAATTTGGGGTATCTACACTTCGGTATATCACTCTCGATACTAACCCGATCTACATGAAATGGTGATAGGACTACGTCGCATGGCTGTCTTAAACTTTTCATCATACGAACGCATGGGGGCAAGTTGCATCAAGCGATTAAAAACCCTACTCCTTCGTAGTTGAAACACGCCCCCGTCACTTGGGACGTAACAGGGGATGACACAACTACGACTAAACTAGTGAGGAATCAAACATGAACGATTTGGCCGGGAATTCAAACTCAGCTACGATGCAAGTTTTGAAAAAACCCCTTCTCAAAACTCAGATGGGATTCATAATGTTTCAACATTGATTACAAAAGGGAGAGAAAAAGGGGAGAGAGAGAGGGCGGTAGCGAACTACCACCCTCGTCGAGCACCACTAGGACGATAACGTGTCACGCCCCAGGCGTCCCCGAGACGTGACAATAATAAATAAGATATCAGCTATAAATACCTGAGGTCAATAAGGACACCAACAACAATACACAAGGCGTCAAAGCAAGATAAAGATAACTGACTGAAAAGCGGAAGCATAATATATAACAATGTCTGTAAATCAAAAACATTATTACAGACCCGAATACACAATCAATGTCCTGTGGAAGCCAAGTCTAGACCAAAGAAAATACAACCTGTGCCACATGCACGATTTACAAAGCATAAAAGACTCTAGGAATGCTGACGACAGCCTCGCACTCGCCACCCGCCGGCAGAACGCTCCACGCCCATAAGACCACGCCACAGGAAAGCTCCAGCTCCACGCCCAACACTGCCCCTGAAAAGAAACAGTATGCGAGGGGTGAGCTACAAGCTCAGTGAGTGGCTGGAAACCAATCACCATTCTACAGATCAATACATAAATCAGTTCCCTTTTTCCAAGGAAAAACATGGAAAGAAACCCAATGATCACTGGGTCACGTGGCGGCGCGACCAACCTCACCCCCACCCTCAGTCCCGAAGGGAGTCTTTTGGGACTAATGGGGAGAGACCATACCGTCTGTCGAAGAGACCCGGATTTACTGGTCTAGGGACCATGCCGTCGGTCGAAGAGACCCGGAGTTACTGGTCCACTCAACACTACTGGATCATCTACATCTAGATAAACGCCCATCGATGTCCCTCAACATCGATCACAAGACTGGACTCAACATCTATGGGAACGGTCGAACAACGAATGGGTCACGATGGATGCGTCTTCGCCTCATCCACACCCTCACTCTTGCAAGGAGGAAACTTGGGACTTTGGGAGAGACTTAGACTGCTCTACACCCCTGGTCCACTAGTAGCCTCTCCCACCCTCGTAGCCTCCGCCTAGTCCTCTGACAGGTATAGCCAATGCCGGGGAGTTCCTACATCGGATCCAACGAAGGGGAGAACAATTCCACACTCGCGACATCATTCAATAACCAACCTCAGATTATTTATAGCCTCTAAGTGGCAGCAACTACACAAACCAGTGGGTCGCTCATCGTCAACCCACTACACCCTCACCCTCACCCTCAAAATGGTGACATGGTCTTTTGGGACTGACTAGGCTGTTGATCACCCTTGGTCCACCGATAGCCTCTCCTCCACACCGTAGCTCGCCTGGTCTACTCCCACATTCAGCACAGTCCGAAACCAAATTAGGAGGTGCCTACTGATGGGAGCCCTCTGTCAGGACGGCCTGTCTAACGCTGAGGAGTCCCTACACGGATCCAACGAAGGGAAGAGAAACAGCCTACCCACACGCATGCGATCCTCTTGGATCCGTCGACATCGCTTCCTAACATTTCTAATGACATGAATTCTTCAGAATTCCTCCAGGGCGCATAACTAAGATGCGGGGAAGCATATATTATAACCACAAGGTTAAAATATTATCTAAGGCATGTTAATAATCATATGCTCGCATTTGATTTAAATAAATTAAACTAAATGGGAACATGCATAGGTCGGGGCTTTCGAATCAAGGGGCAAGGTGCCTAAACATGCATGGGCCGCTATACATGATATAAGGGTGCATATCCCTAACATGCAAAGCCTAGGGTGGCATGGATACTACATAATAATCATGCATGCATAGATCGAGGCTCTTAAGTACAGGTCATGGTGTCCAGGCATGTACAGGCCTCTATACATGATGTATAGGTGCATATCCCTAGCATACAAGTCTAGGGTGGCATGCATAGCATCATATTGATCATATAAGGGTGCATGCATAGCATCTACATATAATAGCTAGGGGACCCCATCGATGCGCGACGCGCGTCTACGCGGGTCGAGCGCATCCCTAGAGAGGGGGGGGGGGGATTGGAATCAAACCACTCACCTTATGACCCGGGACCTCGCGCATCCCATCCGACGAGATCTGCAAGGTAGGGGCATCCAACTGGTGAGAAACAACACAATTTATACAAAGAAATTATTAGAAATACCCCATACTCGGACAAGCATGCATACGGGCTCGCACGCATGCGAGCACGCACGTACGCACGCGAGTCCGAGTGCCCCGACACCTACCCGAACACTTGGGCAGCCACACGCATGGCCCCCCGCACGCGCACGCACGAATGCGCACGCACGCACGCACCCCAACACCATCGGCGCACTGCCACGCGCCTGCCCGCATGCCCAGACGCGCTGTCGCATGCACTGCACGCCCAGCCCGCGCCCCTCGCGCAGCACCTCGCGCACGCCCCAGCACGCGCACGCACGCCCATGCACGCACGCGCGTGCACTGGTCCCCTACCCCGCGTCCAGGCGCCCTGCCACGCGCGCGCACGCTCGCGCGCACGCCCGCGCGCACTCCCGCGAGCACCCAGGCGCGAGCACTCCCGCGAGCACCCGCGCGCACGCACCCGGGCGCGACTGCGCCCGCCAGCGCCTGCCTGCGCCCGCCTGCTCGCGCCTGCGCGTAGACCGCGCCTAGCGCGCGCCCAGCCCATTCCAACCCCATTTTAACCCTTCCGAACCCCTCACACACACCCTAACACATCTACCCAACATGCATGACCTTCCCACAACCCCTTAAGCCCTAAAAATCCAAGAAAAGAAGGGGAGGAGCTCACCTTGGAGGGGGAACAAAAGGGGGAGGTTCGGGGGCCCTCGACGCACCCGCGACCACCTCAACCGCCACCACCAACACCACCGCCTCCTCGGCCTCTCCTCAGCCTCCTCCTCAGCTGAGAATCAGGGGGGGGGGGATTCATGCAAAGAGAGCTTGAGAGGGGAGAAGACAAGCAACAACACACTTGCACAACTCTCTCTTCTTCCTTCACCATCTCCATCTCATTGAGGCTTTTAACCAAACACATGGGGGGTGTGTTTGCAAGAGAGAAAGAGAGGCAAGAAAAGCTACTCGTGGGATTTGGGAGGGGACAGAGAGAAGATATTTATCACAAATATCTTAAGAGGGGAAAAGACTTAGTCGCCCTTTGACTTGAAATTTTTTGCATGCTTTACTGGAACAACCATAACTTCCTCGATATAGCTCCGAATTGCACAATTTCAAGACCAATGGAAAGCTAAGAAGATTATCTACAACTTTCATGTTTATGTCATGATCAAATAATCTCTCCAGCTAATCCAAAATTAGAGATAAACATCAAGCAGGGCTACTGCCAGAATTTCCATCCCCGGGGTATACTTGGAAAAATACCCATAACTTTTACTACAAGAATCCAGTTGATCTATTTCTACTTCTGTACGAAAGCTAACTCAAAACTGGAAATCTCATAGTAAACTCATATTTAAACCTCTTCATCTTGGATTTTAACAAAATCAAATCCAAATACCAAATCTGGAATACATAACTTCGAAAAAAAAATTATGTACCCAAATTTTCAAACAGAGCGCTCCAAATGACATAGGCACAAAATAACGGCAGTGGGCTGGGAGCTCCGGGTACATCCCTGGGCTGAAGCCCTCCTCTGCATCAACAGAGTCTGGGTGACCCTCTGGTAGATTAGCGGAGTCCCATCCTTGATGGAAACTCCTGGTGCGAGTCACCCTCAACCCGGCGTCCACCTGACACTAGCGGTCACCTTCAGATGCTTCCCGCTCCAATGCGCGAGACTGCCAGTACGTAGCTGAGCGCTAGAAGTAGTCACGCTCGGTCTGGAGTAGAGATTCATGCGTCACCGCCAGCACCGTCGCCTCAACACGAGCAAGGGCATCTGATGACCACATCCTTGGGCCATGGACAGGGGTCACAGGAACCACCTCCTCCACGTCGTCAAAGTCCTACTCAGCGTCGTTGTTCGCCTTGTCTCCCTCATCCCTAGAAGAGGATTTAGGATTCGACCGTGGGCGATGACTACCCGCCTGGGACAAACTCTCACCTCCTAGTGATCTCCGTGCGCAGCATAAGGCCAACAGCCCATTGGCGTTGGCCATCGGAGTGCACATATGGATCAACATTGGGAAGGACGAAACCTAGACGAAGCTCTGGAGGGCGGGCAGCACTGTTTCCTCCATAAAACGGACCCGAGGCCCAGGCAGCTTATTCCAAGGTCGACGCATCTTGCATGCTACAATACCATGCACGTAAAGATCAAGAAAAATAAAAAAAGAAGAAGAAAAAGGAAAAAGGGGGCAACCACGTGCGAATACTTATGAAGGGTCCCGAACCTCGTCGGTACGGGCAGTGTCCCATCTATTAGGCACCGCCACACCCCTCCAAGAGCGACCACCTCCTCCTTCCACCTATGGTCGATGTCGGGTAGCTCGGACAGGGTGGGCCAGCGTCCGTTCATGATGAAGTAGAAGCAGCACTTCTCGTATGGGCACATTGCAAAGCGGTAGTAGTACATGACCTTGGCGAGCCCGAGGCCGTACCCCCTCATAACATTGAGGTACAACGCCACGTGGAGGACGTTCGGGTGCACCTAAAGCGGTGCAAGCCCAAAACAAGCGAGGAAGATTGAAATAAGAGGATGGAGGGGGAGATGAATGATCGAAAGGTGGTGGTGTGAGACATACACCTCGCACAGACGGAGCCCGCTCGCACAAACGGAGTCCCTCTCCATCCTCGACCTAAGGGTCGTATCGGACCCTCCACTTGGAAATACCCCTCGGTAGAGCAGCCATTACGATCGAACAAAGAAAAAGAACAGGAACAAAAGGAAGAGAGAAATTGAGAGGCCGAGCAGCCCCTTCCTCCCCTTCTTATAGTGCCAGTAGTGACCGTCCCGAGTTCTAAGCGCCCCCTTACCGTTCAACACGCTCATTAATGCTGATCGAGCATTAATCTGCCTCGGAACAGTACGACGGGCCTCCTGAACGACGGCTCGATAACAGTTAACTAGGGGATGGGCGTTAATCCACCTCGGGAACCCTCAGGTCAACGAGATGACATTCGGCGCGACAAGACGACTTAACTCCCCTCGAGAACCATAGTCTTGACTGACAGGTGGATCGACATATGTCATCCCGTCAGAACCCCACGAGCCGCCGTGAATAAAAAGAACACACAAGGATCAATGAACATTCCTCCCAATCGACTTGCACTGCCAAACACGTGTTGCCTCAGGTATATTTTTCCCACTCAACAGGAGGATCATCGATCCAAATCGGATGAAAAAAAGGGGGCTTCTGTAGGACCCAAAAATGAGGCCCACTAACTATGCTCCACGTACCAACGGCCCATGACCCGATTGACAAGGGGCCCACGGCCCGCATCACCCACCATAAGCAGATCCAGCCCTTTAACTCTTCAGTGCCCAACGACCAAGCATCATTCCAAGTCAGTAAATCCATAACTTAATTTTGAAATCAGGGACTATCAATTGTTGATTATCTAAATCTACACAAATATATTAAATCCAGAGTTAGCATGTAACTGATCCTCTAGGATCAGAATAATATATCCTGGATGTGGAATTAATCACAAATTGATCCAGAGGATCCCAACAAATTAAGTGTATTTATCAAGGAATAGTGACTGCAGATCTTGCAAATCCCACAAATGACACATAATTGATCCCCAAGAATCTGGGATCCCATCCCATCTGTTTGATGGGAAAAGGATTCCCAAAGGATTCTAGGGTTTGACCAAAAACACTATAAATATGGAACAATTATCCCTACTGAAATAGGTGAGAAATTCTTTTTTACAATAACCCTAATTGTGCATTCTACTGACTTGAGCATTGGAGGGTCTTTCGCTAGTAACCCCCAACCCTGTTTCCGACAACGTTCGAGGAGAATGAGTGTCAGCAACACCAAGGAAGTATTCGGGAGGAGCGGAGCAGATGGATCCTGACAACCCAAACCCGATTCGTCACTTTTTGCCCCCTCCAAATTCTTTAGTAAACATTTTTTTATTTTTAAAGTACCGCATATAGTTTGAAACATGATCATTTACATTTTCTTTTTTCCCATCAGTGTCAGTTTGCAAACCTTATACGGGTTGTTTGTTAAAAGGAGATTCTGTTTGTTTTTCATTTTGTATATTATTGTTAATTAATAAATCTCTCCCATCCATGCGTGTTCTTCAAAATCGGGTAACGTGAATTCTGAAAAATCCAATTGCTCACAAAATGATCCGTGCATTGGTGCATGTGTATATCAATTTACATGTTTATCAAACCCGGTTGACTGTCATGTCCGGTTCAATTTATAAAATATTAGATTTAATGCATCACCGTCTTATGAAGAGCATCAATCTATGTTGACCATAGAATAATGTTTTATTGTTTCAAGTATTCCTTAGATATGTGTTATGAATTAATTTTTGAGCATCTTAATATTTCAGTAGTACTTCTCTTCGTAGATATTTTATGTGTCCCTACATGATTATATTGGTCCTAGAAGGACCATGCAAAAATCATTAATATTACATGTCTCTGTGGGACTGTGTAAAATTATTATGATTACATGAGTCCCTGAAGCACCATACAAAAGTTATAATAACATATACCCCTGAAAGACTATAAAATAAATAATGGCTATTTGTGTCCCCGTAGGACCATACACCCAGCAGAAACATGTAAAAATTCTTTTGGTTATTTTGTTCACGACTTCATTTGAAAGATATGATTAAAAGTGTCCTTGAAGGACTATATACAATTTTGTTATCCCTAAAGGACTATACAAAAATAATGACTACTTGTCCCTACGGAACCAAAGAAAAATTATGATATATTTTTGTTCGGATCCTTGAAGGATTAAAACAAAAAGATTTATGTACTTAGCAAAACCTGTAAAAAAATTATGAAGAGGATTTAAATATAAGTATCTCATTAACAAAGGTCCACCGATCATTATGCCTCAAATATTCTCCAGTTGTAGTAATATTGAGAGCATCAATTTTATATATTCTCATTGTCGAACAACGATTTGAAGAAAAATCATGTAACCCAACTCATTGGTGTAGCATCATTGCTTGAAGAAAATGAATTTTATTTTATTTTCGTCATGGAAGTTGTGATCAAGAATGATGAGATCATGATTTATGTAGTTGAAAGTACAACAATCATAGAGTTTGTAATGTCACGCCCCAGGGCGGCCGTCCCCGAGACATGGTAATAATGAATATCAGCTATCAATACCTGATGTCAATAAGGACACCAACAACAATACACAACGCGGCAAAGCAAGATAATGATAACTGACTGAAAAGCGGAAGCATAACATATAACAATGTCTGTAAATCAAAAACATTATTACAGACCCGAATACACAATCAATGTCCTATGAAAGCCAAGTCTAGACCAAAGAAAATACAACCTGTGCCACATGCATGATTTACAAAGCATAAAATGACTCTAGGAATGCTGACAGCCTCGCACTCGCCATCCGCCGGAAGAACGCTCCACGCCCATAAGACCACGCCACAGGAAAGCTCCAGCTCCACGCCCAACACTGCCCCTGAAAAGAAACAGTATGCGAGGGGTGAGCTACAAGCTCAGTGAGTGGCTGGAAACCAATCACCATTCTACAGTTCAATACATAATCAATTTCCTTTCAAGGAAAACATGGGTAGAAACCCATGGATAACTGGGTCACGCGACGGCGCGACCAACCTCACCCCCACCCTCACTCCCGGAGGGAGTCTTTTGGGACTTATGGGGAGAGACCATATCGTCGGTCGAAGAGACCCGGATTTACTGGTCTAGAGACCATACCGTCGGTCGAAGAGACCCGGATTTACTGGTCTACTCAACACTACTGGATCATCTACATCTAGATAATCGCCCAACGATGTCCTTCAACATCGATCACGAGACCGGACCCAACAACTATGGGAACGGTCGAACAACGAATGGGTCACGAGGCGACGTGTCTTCGCCTCATCCACACCCTCACTCCTGAAAGGAGACATCTTGGGACTTTGGGAAGAGACTTAGACTGCTCTACACCCCTGGTCCACCGGTAGCCTCTCCCACCCTCGTGGCCTCCGCCTAGTCCTCTGACAGGTATAGCCAACGCCGGGGAGTTCCTACATCGGATCCAACGAAGGGAGAACGATTCCATGCTCGCGACATCATTCATTAACCCTCTCCCGGGTAGTATCTACAACCCGATCTCCTCAACTCACTGCTCTACACCCTTGGTCCGCCAGTAGCCCTTTCCCACCCTCGTGGCCTCCACCTAGTCCACTCCCACCATCCGTACTGTCCGACACATCGGAGGCACCTACGGACGGGAGCCCTCTGTCAGGTACAGCCAACGCCGGGGAGTTCCTACATCGGATCCAACGAAGGGGAGAACGATCCCATGTTCGCAAAGCGAAACCCAAAGGAAAACAACCACTCTCGATACTCGCTTATCGGGATATCACACACATGCATAACAACAAGCAACACACTCATATTAACCTTAAAGTAGTCATAGTCCCTAAACGGGAGTAACTACACAAGTTAGTGGGTCGTAACATCGCCGATCCACCCCACGCTCACCCTTTAGGGTGTCATGGGTCTCTTGGGATTGACTAGACCGCTCTCTACCGCTGGTCTACCCGGTAGCCCTTTCCCACCCTTGTGGCCTCCACGTAGTCCACTCCAACTACCAGTACTGTTCGACACATCGGAGGTACCTACGGACGGGAGCCCTCTGTCAGGTACAGCCAACGCCGGGGAGTTCCTACATCGGATCCAACCAAAAGGGAGAAGACAGCCTACTCACGCGCGTACGATCCTGTTGGATCTGTCGACAACGATTTCTAACACTATTAATGACATGAATTCTCAAGAATTCCTCCAAGGCGCATAACTAAGATGCGGGGAAACCTATATTATAACCACAAGGTTATAATATTCTCTAAGGTATGCTTACAACAATATAATCACATCATCCCATCTTGATTTAAATAAATTAAACTAAATGGGAACATGCATAGGTCAAGGCTTCCTAGCATGAAACATGGTGTCTAAGCATGCATAGGCCTCTATACATGATGTATGGGTGCATATCCCTAGCATACAAGTCTAAGGTGGCATGGATATATCATATTTATCATGCATGCATAGCGTTTACATATCATAGCTAGGGGAGCCCATCGATGCGCGACGCGCGCCTATGCGGGTCGAGCGCATCCCTAGAGAGGGGGAGGGGAGGGGGATTGGAATCAAACCACTCACCTTATGACCCGGGACCTCGCGCATCCCATCCGACGAGATCTGCAAGGTAGGGGCATCCAACTGGTGAGAAACAACACAATTTACACATAGAAATCATTAGAAATACCCAATACTCGGACAAGCATGCATACGGGCTCACACGCATGCGAGCACACACGTACGCACGCGAGTCCGAGTGCCCCGACACCTACCCGAACCCTCGGGCAGCCACACGCATGGCCCCCCGCACGCGCACGCACGAATGCGCACGCACGCACGCACCCCAGCACCATCGGCGCACTGCTGCACGCCTGCGCACGTTCGCGCCCGCCCGCGAGCACTGCGCGCCCAGCCCACGCGCCCTCGCGCAGCACCCCGCGCACGCCCCAGCACGCGCATGCACGCGCGCGAGCACTGGTCCCCATCCCCGCGCCAAGGTGCACTGCCCCGTGCGCGCACTCTCGCGCGCGCCCGCGCGCACTCCCGCGCACACTCCCGCTCGCGCCAGCACCCACGCGCCCACTCCGCGCGCACCCGCGCACCCGCACGCGTCTGCGCGCCTGCCAGACGACCCGAAACACTCGCCCAGCCAACCCTTACCCCTTTTTAACCCTCCCCAACCCCTCACACACATCCTAACACATCTACCCAACATGCATGACCCTCCCAACCAACCCTAAGCCATAAAAACCAAGAAAAGGAGGGGAAAGGCTCACCTTTGGAGGGGAAATGAGAGGGGGAGGCTCGGGGGCCCTCGACGCACCCGCGACCACCTCAACCACCACCACCACCTCAGCCCTCCTCAGCCCCTCCTCAGCCTCCTCCTTGGCTAAAAATCAGGGGGGGGGGAGGATCATGATATGAGAGCTTGAGATAGAGGAGAACAAACAACAACCACACATATGCACAAACCTTCTCTTCTTCCTTCACCTCCTCCTTCTCTTTGAGTAAATTTTACAAACACTTGGGGGGTGTGTTTGAAAGAGAGAAGGAGAACCAAGAAGTGGTAGACGTGGGGGTTTGGGAGGGGAGAGAGAGAGAGAGATATTTATCACACAAATATCTAAGGAGGGAAAAGACCTAGTCGCCCTTTGACTAGAAATTCTGCGCATGCTTCACTGGAACAGCCATAACTTCCTCAATATAGCTCCGAATTGCACAATTCCAAGTCCGTTGGAAACCCAAGAAGATTATCTACAACTTTCATGTTTATGCCAAGATCAAATAATCCCTCTAGCTGATCCTAAATTAGAGCTAAACATAGAACAGGGCTGCTGCCAGAATTTTCATCCTCGGGGTATACTTGGAAAAATACCCCTAACTTTTACTACAAAAATCCAGTTGACCTAATTTCACTTCTGTACGAAAGCTAACTCAAAACTGGACATCTCATAATAAAATCATATTTAAACCTCTTCATCTTAGATTTTAACAAAATCAAATCCAAATACCAAATCAGGAATACATAACTTCTAGGAAAAAAAATTATGTACCAAATTTTCAATCAGAGTGCTCCAAATGACACAGGCACAACATGTAAAACATCTCAAACCACTGGAAGTGGATTGCTAATTAAAGGGAAAAGGTTTGTGGAATGAACCCCTAACACAAGGAAAATTATTGTTATTTATGTTATGCTTAAAAATATGGTCACGTACTTGACGCACGATTAGACTTTTATCATTTATCTATTTACATTTTTATATTTTTTATTTATTATATGAAATGCACTTTCATGCTTTTATATTTATTTTATTTTTGAGTTTAACATTAGTTAATACAAATGACAATATTAGTTTTGGTATTATAAACTTGATTGACAGCTTCAGAAGAGCAGCTTTATATTATAAGGAGATACAAAAATTTTGAATCGAGGATAAATTTGTATTCATCTAGATCCAAAAGAATCTACTAAAATTTAAGGATATCTATCTTAATAGATATCATATTGAGACTATGAAGTATCAACGCATTAATAATATCTTATTCTAGAAGCATATATTAGAAAAGCTTTAAATTCTCTCCTATGGGGTTATAATATATGAACCGGAAGTTCTATGATATTTATGATTTAGCATGACCATCTCGGATATCCAAGGTACATGATGATGCGTCGAATTATTCATATGGGCATGATATTAAAGAACCAGAAAATTCTTTGACTCGATGATAGATAATGCTTTTACTGCATGAATTGCGGATTGCCATTCCAATGAGAGTATTCCATCTGTTAGGGGGAGGAAATCCATCACGAGAAGAACAACGGGAAATTTTGTGAAAGACTCCATTTTTATCTCATTTTAACCCTCACACTTCTCAATGTGATATTGAAGGAAAAAAAGATCACCCATCTTCAAAGAATTGCGCATAAATTGCCAGATGCATTTCCTGATGCAGCAAAAGTGACAAAGTCACATTCCATATGTAAATATTCCAACTCGAATTGATGCTTCAATTGGAAAAACTATTAGTATGCCAGCTAAGCGTGGAAACCCTATCAGTTCAAAAGATTATGGTCCCCAAAGGAATAAAATAATGCTCTAGAAGAGCTTGAAATACTTCTAAGATCAACATTAATAACTTCTGCATAAGATAAAATATATGAATAGATACATGATAAGCATATTAATTATACATTTGAACCCCTTAATCTAATTTTTTTATATCCTAATTTTATGTATAATAATAATATTCAGAATTCATTTGTTATTGCAGGTAATTGACTTAAATGATGATTATCAATACAAGATATGCTATAAATCAATTAAAGATATGTAGAAGAATTAAGAGTTTATAAAAGATCCAAAATTATGGAAAACAATCTGGTGAAAATTGAATAAAAAATCAATTCAGTCAAATATTTTTCAAAATCAATATTGAACCCGTCCCACTGTTTTGACCATAACTTTTGTCTCAAGTATCGGATTTATGCTCATCATATGGCGTTGGAAAGATAATTTCAAGATATACAAATCACTATTTCATGAAGATTTCCCAATTCCACCTTATTAGGGGTCAAAATGGCCATCCGAAGATTCTACTGAAAATCAATGACTGGAATAAAATCTAAACTTCATACGAGGAAGGTTGAGGCCAATCTTAACTACCTAATCTTAACCATCTAATATATTGCAAATAAATGGTTGAGATTCAAGGGCTGGAGGCTATAAAAGGAACACATATGAAAGGAACAAAGGCATCAATCAACAAAGAGGAAGAGGGACAACCGAAGGAGAAGAAAGATTCAAGAGTCTTGTTTTATTTTTTATTTTCTTTTCATCTTATATCTTGGGATTCTTGTATTCATTTGGTTCTAAATTTTGATATTAGTTTTGTGTTTTTATTTTCAGAATTTTTCAATAATATGGGCTCTTTTATTTTTCTTTGTTTTAGTTTAATCATATCTTCTAGTAGCTAAATCTTCAACTAGGGTTGAAGATGAAAACATGCAATACTAGTTTATGATTTTATATATGGATCTGAATTCTTCATATTATTTGCTTTATTGAGTATCAATTTCTCCTTCATGTGAATTTCTTATTACCATCTTAAAAAATCTCTTGTATTTGATTTGATACGCTTTGATTGAATTCTTTGATATTTTTGTGCTCTTCTTAAAATTTTAAATATTGAGTTGATATATTTTATAAAGGGAAGGGAGATAGATCATTATATTGAGTTTTCATAAATCAAGGTTTTTAAATAGTAAAATCATCTTTAAGGATCTCTCGTTTAGGGTTTGATATGGTATGCTTTGATTAACTCTTTTGATATCTTATGCTCTTCCTAATGTGTGAATATTCAGATGATTGTTTTGATTTCAAATATGATTTTATGAAATAATTAATATGATTTTAAATATTTATTTTCCGATTGGTATTTGATTAACGTCGATATTGATTGAGTTATATGGTGGAGTTTTATATTTGAATATAATCCCTAAATTGGTATTGCATGGTGGATTCTAGAACTCTAGTTATCTTTCTATATTATTATTTTCTTATAAAAAAAATAGAATTTTTTTTCCATCAATCTTTTCCTTCTAGTTCGATTAGTTGAATCGATTAATAATCTGATTTGAATAATTCTCTGTGCGTTCAACCTGTATTTGCTAGATCTATACTTTTGTAACGATCCGTGCACTTGCAGTAATTGATAACAACTTAAAAATTCAATCAATAAAAGTCACTAAAGAGACACACATCCTTAAAGTGACATACATCCCTAAAGAGACACATCTCCATAGGACAAATACATGAAAATTTTCATAAATTATGCATATACAAAGATATTGTGGGATCGCAAACAAGTGATCATCGATGATATATTTTCTTTTATTATAGCTACTAAAATCATTGAAGATGATTTAATACGATATTCAGTGGATGAATGTAGGTGGAAACATAATTAGCCTAAAAAATGTTATTAAAGTGGAATTTGATTCACTTGACAAGTATTTGGACCAATAGTCCTAACCCTGAAAGTGATAAACCCGTAAGTTGTGAATGTGTGTTTGCAAACACAATGAGAGAAATGAGATTGTTAGATACAAATGTCACGACCCAGGGCGGCCGTCCCCGGGACGCGGCAAGTGTATATAAGATATCAGTATACAGGAGTTCAATAACATACTCAAACAACAGCAAATATGACAACACAGATAAAAGCAGGGCTGACATAATATATACACCAAATGCGGAAGCTAAAAAGACTGAGTCTGTAATCAAAACATACTACAGACTCGATACATAATCGTATGTCCTGTGAGAGCCAACATGTCCATATATATACACAATAAAATCCATACATAATCCAACTAGGTGCCCAAGCACAAAGATATATACATACAACAAGAGAAGGGTGCTGATGGCCTCAAAACTCGAGGGACGTGGCGCTACTCCTCTACTGGTGTAGTCGCTCGGGAAGCTCCTCCCTCAGAGATCACTGAAAAGATAATATGCGAGGGGTGAGCCACACGCTCAGTGAATAGCACAACCCATGCATACAGTTCATATTAACCATATTTAATCAAGTAACTAGCCCAAAGCGGCATAATATCACAAATCCGGGGGTTCGTTACATCGCCGAACCCCATACCCTTACCCTCACCCTCACCCTCAATAGGTGACCAAGGATGTTGGGACTTAACGGGTTGATAATCATCCATACATAATCCTGTGGGTCGTCGCATCGCCGGCCCACCATACCCTCACCCTCACCTCTCAACAGGTGACCTAGGCTCTTGGGACTGACTAGGCTGTTGGTCACCCTCGGTCCACCGATAGTCTCTCCCCACTCCGTAGGTCGTTTGGCCACTCCCACGTTCAGCGCAGTCCTTCTACCAAATCAGGAGGCGCCTACTGATGGAAGCCCCTGCACGGGACGACCTGTCTAACGCCGGGGTAGTCTCTACACAGATCCAACGGAGGGAAACAGAACAGCCTATCCATCGCATATGATCCACTCGGATCCGCTGACAGCACAACTCTACAACTCTAATGTCTCGAATTCCTCAGAATTCCACCAGCGCGCATAACCAGGATGCGGGGAAATAAATAAGACATAAATGGGGAAAAGAGACCTTGGGAGGGTAACCTGAGGTCCCGATGTAGGACATCCGACAACCAAACGAGGAACACGGAGTACCCTAACCCGGGTCTCAATGTTAACCTCGCAAGGCCCCCTTATATTCCCTAAACATGCTATCAATATTAAAGCTTGCATTTAATTAAATAAATCAAACTAATAGGACGCATGCACAGGTCGGGCTTTCCTAGCATGATAACGGGGTGACATGATACACGGCTCATGCACAAATCCTAAGGGTGCAAGTCCCTAACATACAAGTCTAGGGGTGGCATGCATTCTACACACACACATCATGCTTACATGGATTTCAAAACAACAGTTAATACTAACTATGTGCCCCAGGGGAGGACGGTACACGCTCAAAGGCATGTAGCGCCTCCCAAACTGGGTTGGGTTGTCCCACTCACCGGAAATCGGGTCGACGCGCGACCGTCCGTCGAGATCTGCAAGACAGGGTATTAATTGGTGAGTATAATCCACAGATACCCCAAAATACACAAAATACACAAATAAATACCCAAAATCCCAAATCAAACACCCAACACTCGGGCAACCACCCGCACGGCCACTCGACCACCCGGGGGCACCGCCGCGCCTCAGCCCACGCACCCCGCGCCCCGCCGGGCCCCTGCCCGCCGCCTGAACACCCGCCGCACCACCCGGGGCACCGCGCGTCCACTGCGCCCAGCCGCAGCAGCCCGCGGCGCCCCGCACGCCTCGCGCCGGCCTGTGAGCACCCCGCACGCCCCCGCGCGCAGCGCCTTGCCCCGTGCGCACCCCGCGCGCCCCTCCGCCACCTCGCCGCGCCCCCGCGCACCACAGCCGCCTCGCCGCGCCCCGTGCGCACTACCACTGCCTCGGCCACCACCACTGCCTCGGCCATCACCCCCAGCACCCGCCAACCCGTCCAGCGCGCCCAGCACGCACTCCGCACGCATCGCCGCTCGCACATCTCCCCGCACCAGCCGCCCGACCAGCTCCTCGCGCACAGACCCGCGCACCAGCTCCTCGCGCACAGACCCGCACGACCAGCTCGCACGCCCACACGCCCGCGCACAGCACGCCCTGCACGCGCGCTCTGCTGGCCACCCACTCCCCCGAGTGCACGCCCGCGCGCACGCCCGCGCGCACGCAGCACGCACGCCCGCGCGCGCCAGCCTGCGCGCTGCCTGAGCTGCTGCCGCTGCTGCCTGCTGCCCGGAACAGACCCCCACTGCCCGAGCACCTCCACCACCACCCAATGGCCCCGACGGCCTCCGACCGCCCCCAACCACCTCCGACGACCTCCCACAGCCGCCGACCACCTCCCAAACACAAAAACCCCCTCCTATCAAGCATCTAAGCATGAAAAGAGGGAAAGAAAGCTTACTAAAGGGGAGGAAGAGGTGACCGGGTGCTCTCCGCGCACCGAAACCTTCTCAAAGGCCCTCCTACGCCCCGATCTATCTCGGCCTTCGAAACGGCCCAAAACAGAGGAGAAAGAGGGAGGACGGGGAGGCTAGGATCGTCGGAATCGGGATTTGAAGGTACCGGGACCCGATCTACACTTCTTAGGTTTTGGTTTTTGGTTTTGAGGGGTCTAAGGGCCTCAAATGGAGAAAAAGAGAGAGAGGAGAGAGGGAAAGTTGGTAGGGATGATGAATAGTATTTCAAAATTAGATCCACATTATATAGTGTGCGACTTAAAAACCCAGATACGCCCCGGAACTGTGAAATTTCAGAAACGTTGCCGGAATTCGATGAAATTTTCATGAGTGGCTTAAAATGGCACCAGGACACATAATATGCAGTTAGATTTTCAATCGGAGTCCTCATACTCAGGACGATAGCTAACAGTCCAAAATTATGCGGTTCCGATCGAAAAATGCAAAAATTTTAAAAACTGCTAAAATGCTCCAATGGTTACCAACAGGCCAAAAAGTGACACATATATAACATTCTCCCCCCTTAGGAAATTTTGTCCTCAAAATAAATACAAGAACATCTAAGAAGGGAAAAGATGCGGATACGCGTCACGCATGGCGTCCTCGAGCTCCCAGGTGGCCTCGGCACCGGAACGGTGCTGCCATCGCACCTTGACCAGCTGGACGGTCTTGGTGCGGAGCCTCTTCTCGCGGCGGTCCATGATCTCAATCGGCTGCTCCACGAAAGACAAGTCCGGCTCGAAGACGAGCGGCTCGAACGGGATGATGTGAGCAGGATCGTGGACGTATCGCCTCAGCTGCGAGACGTGGAAGACGTCATGGGCCTGAGCCAACTGTGGGGGCAGAGCTATGCGATAGGCCACCTCCCAACTCGCTCGAGGACGAGGAGCGGCCCAATGAAACGCGGACTCAGCTTGCCCCGCACACCGAATCGGAAGATGCCCTTCATCGGGGACACCTTCAGGAACACATGATCACCGACCTCGAAGGCGAGCTCACGGCGACGGCGGTCGGCGTAGCTCTTCTGACGACTCTGAGCGACTCGGATACGCTCGCGAATCGTCTTCACCATCTCGGAGGTCTGGTGAACGATCTCTGGTCCCTCTAGCTGGCGCTCTCCGACCTCATCCCAACACAGGGGGGACCTGCAGCTGCGGCCATAAAGTGCCTCGTAGGGAGCCATCCGGATGCTCGAATGATAGCTGTTGTTGTAGGCAAACTCCACCAACGGAAGGTGCCTCTCCCAACTGCCCCCAAAATCGAGTACACAGGCCCGCAGCATGTCCTCAAGGGTCTGGATCGTCCTCTCCGACTGGCCGTCCGTCTGAGGATGAAACGCGGTACTGAAATGGAGGTTCGTACCAAGGGCGTGCTGGAGGCTACGCCAGAACCTCGAAGTAAAACGCGCGTCTCGATCAGAAATGATGCTGACTGGAGTGCCATGGAGTCAGACAATCTCGGAGACAAAAAACTGCGCCAGGGTGTCCAGAGAATCGGTGAGTCGGATGGGGAGGAAATGAGCAGACTTCGTCAGCCGGTCGACGATCACCCAGATGGCATCGCGACCCGAACGTGACCTCGGCAGACCCGAGACGAAGTCCATGGTGATCTGCTCCCACTTCCACTGAGGGATCTCAATGGACTGCAGCTTCCCCGCAGGGCGCTGATGCTCCGACTTCACCTGCTGGCATACTAGGCACCGGGCAACGAAACGGGCGATATCCGTCTTCATCCCGCGCCACCAGTAGCCGCGACGAAGGCCTCTGTACATCTTCGTGCCACCAGGGTGCACGGTGTACCTCGAGCGATGGGCCTCGTCCAGAATCTTCCGCCTCAGCTCTGCGTCGTCGGGGATGCACACTCGGCCTCTGAATCTCAGGATCCCGTCCGCGCGAATCTGGTAGTCCTGACGCTCGCCCCGGGCGACGCCCTCAGAAAGGACTATAAAATGCGGATCCTGAGCCTGAGCCGTGCGGATCTCGTCGAGAAGAACCGGCTGCACCACCAGCCTGGCCAAAAAGCCACCCGCAGGGGTCTCCCGAACACTGATCCAGCAAGCGGCCTCCTCCAGAAGCCTCCAACGACGGACAGCCATGTGGGCGGCCATGCCCAGGGGCTGCCTACTGAGCGCATCTGCAACGACATTCGCCTTACCCGGATGGTAAGCGATGTCACAGTCGTAGTCTGTCAGGAACTCAACCCAACGCCTCTGTCGCATGTTGAGCTCCGGCTGAGACTGCAGATACGTCAAGCTCTTATGATCTGTAAAGAGCTCGAACTCCTCTCCGTAGAGATAATGCCTCCACATCTTCAGCGCAAATATGATCGCAGCCAACTCGAGGTCATGGGTGGGGTAGTTCTGCTCATGGGGCTTCAACTGACGAGACGCGTAAGCCACCACCTTACCGTGCTGCATCAGGACGCAACCCACACCCAACTGCGATGCATCTGTGTATACTGCGAACCCACCACTCCCAGATGGAAGGGTAAGAACTGGCGCTGAGGTGAGCCTTCGCTTCAGCTCCTGGAAGCTCTCCTCGCAAGAAGGGGACCACTCGAACCGAACGTCTTTCCGAGTGAGGCGGGTAAGAGGAACGGCTATCTTGGAGAAACCCTCCACAAACCTCCTGTAATAACCCGCCAAGCCCAAGAAGCTACGAATCTCTGTGGGGTTCGACGGTCGACGCCAATTCGACACGGCGAGCGTCTTCTCCGGGTCCACAGCTATACCCTCACCGGAAATCACATGGCCCAGAAAGGCCATACGCTCCAACCAGAACTCGCACTTGCTGAACTTGGCGAACAACTGATGTTTGGCCAAAGTCTCCAAGACAGTGCGAAGATGGTGAGCGTGCTCCTCAAGACTCCTCGAGTACACCAATATATCATCGATGAATACTACCACAAAGGAGTCGAGGAAGGGTCGAAATACCCGGTTCATCAGATCCATGAAGGCCGCCGGCGCGTTCGTCAACCCGAATGGCAGTACTCTGAACTCGTAGTGCCCATACCGGGTGCGAAAGGCCGTCTTCGAAATATCTGACTCCCGGATCTTCAACTGGTAGTACCCCGAGCGGAGATCGATCTTGGAAAAGACGCACGCTCCCTGGAGCTGGTCAAACAGATCGTCGATCCGCGGCAACGGGTACTTGTTCTTCACTGTCCGCTTATTCAACTGCCTGTAATCAATACACAGCCGCAGTGAACCGTCCTTCTTCCGGACGAACAGGACAGGGGCTCCCCACGGAGACACACTCGGACGTGCGAAGCCCTTCTCCAGCAACTCCTCTAACTGCTCCTTCAGCACCCTCAGCTCTGCGGGAGCCATCCGGTACGGAGCCCTCGAAACCGGCTCGGTCCCCGGAAGCAGATTGATCTCAAACTCGATCGCGCGATCCGGCGGTAATCCCGGAAGATCATCGGGGAAAACCTCGGGATACTCTGCCACGACCGGAGTCTGACTGATATCTGCCCGCAGCGGTGCATCCTCCAGAGCAATATAAGCCAGAAAGCCCTCGCACCCACCCTGAAGGAGTCTCCACGCCTGCATGGACGACACGAACCCCAAAGGAGCCACATCTCGATCGCCCACGAACTGGAAAGACCTCCGACCAGGAAGGTGGAACGACACCGACTTGGCGAAACAGTCGATGCTGGCATGACTAGCTGCAAGCCAATCCATCCCCAGGATGGCATCAAAATCTGCCATCGCAAGCTCCACCAGCTCTACCGGGAACTCATGCTCCGCGATCTCCACCGTGCACCCTCGGTACACCGAACTGAGGAGAATACGGTCTCCCACGGGCAATGACACCTCTAACACAGCATCTAGAGGAGCGGACGCCACACCCGTCCGTCTCGCGAAAGCGGGAGACACGAACGAGTGGGTGGCTCCGGAATCAAATAGTACATAAGCAGGAAGCTGGGAGATCTGAACAGTACCTCTGACCACGCTGCCTGATGCCTGGGCCTCCTCTGCCGAAAGCGCTGCCACACGGCCCTGGACGAACTGAGGCTGAGGAGCAGGGGCACGCCTCGCCTGCTGCGCTGGCTGCCTCCTCTGATCAGCACGGCCACCCTGTGGCTGCTGCTGCTGACGCTGAGGCTGCTGCTGCGGCTGGCGCTGAGGCTGCTGCTGCTGCTGGCGCTGCTGCTGAAACGGCTGCTGCTGCAACTGCTGCTGCTGGGGCATCACTGCGGGTCGGCCAGCGTCGGGGCAATTATACAGAATATGCCCGACGCGCTGACAGTGATAACAGCGCCTCGTCTCCGGTCGCCTCGTCTGGACTGGCACTGCTGCGATGGGTGCTGGGCCTCGCGCTGGCACCACATCTGCTGGAGAAGGGGAAGCCGCTGACTGCTCGAAGCGGGCCCTCTTCTTCTTGCGCTGCCCTCTGTCCTGACCTCTGGGTGGCCTCTGGTCTGTCGACGTGGTCGGAGCCCGCACCTGGATCCCGAGGTCTCTCTCGACGGTCTTCGCCCGAGACACTAAGTCGGAGTACCTCGTGAAAGCATGGGCGGTGACGTGCACTCGGATGGCACTGCTGAGACCGAGCTCGAATCGACGGCACCTCATCTGCTCGTCCATCACCAGAGCTGGAGCGAATCGGGACAGCCTCGTGAATCGCGTGGAGTAGTCAGCGACGGACATAGTGCCCTGAGTCAGCTGCTCAAACTCCTGCACCACTATCTGTCGCGTCGAGAAGGGGAAATACTCCTCCAAGAAATATCCCCTGAATCCCGCCCACGTGAGCTGCTCCAATCCCTCTGGAATGTCAACTGATCTAGTAGCCCACCAGTCGGCGGCGCTACCCTTCAGCATAAACGCAGCCAGGGAGACCCTCTGGCGGTCTGTGCAAAGCATCGTCGAGAAGATGGTATCCACCTCCATCAGCCATCTCTCTGGGGCAAGGGGGTCCTCCGTCTGACCCCGGAACTCGGGAGGATGGAGCTTCAAAAAGGCTGAGAGGCCACTCTGCTGCACTCTCGCTGCTGCCTCTAGCCCCATCTCCCTCTCCTGAGGATCCTGAACTCTGGCCACCGGAATCTCCACCACGGGGACTGGGGGTGTATCAGGTACCACAGGCGGATCTGCCGCCAAGGGAACCTGCGGTACTGCCTCGCGGGCCGCCCGCAGCTCCCGTATCTCCCGTGCCTGATCTGCCAACACCCTCGTCTGGGTCTCTACTAAATCCGCTAACCGCGCAAACGCGCGCTCCCAGGCAGGAGGCTCCTGCGCTGAATCTGGCCTCACGCCTGAGGACTCACCAATAGCATCCTCGACTCTGGCAGGTCCGGAGACCTCCAAGGGTCGAGAGGGACCACGTCCGCGCCGTCCTCTGCGAGGAGGCATATCAGCAACCTAAGAAAACCAGACACTAGGATCAGAATACGCATATAGAAATCCTAGGACTCATCTCTATGAAAAAGAAGACATTTGGCTCTGACAGGACCAGGCTCTGATACCAACTTTTGTCACGCCCCAGGGCGGCCGTCCCCGGGACGCGGCAAGTGTATATATGATATCAGTAACAGGAGTTCAATAACATACTCAAAACAACTAAAATGACAACACAGATAAAAGCAGGGCTGACATAATATATACACCAAATGCGGAAGCTAAAAAGACTGAATCTGTAATCAAAACATACTACAGACTCGATACATAATCATATGTCCTGTGAGAGCCAACATGTCCATATATATACACAATAAAATCCATACATAATCCAACTAGGTGCCCAAGCACAGAGATATATACATACAACAAGAGAAGGGTGCTGATGGCCTCAAAACTCGAGGGACGTGGCGCTACTCCTCTACTGGTGTAGTCGCTCGGGAAGCTCCTCCCTCAGAGATCACTGAAAAGGCAATATGCGAGGGGTGAGCCACACGCTCAGTGAATAGCACAACCCATGCATACAGTTCATATTAACCATATTTAATCAAGTAACTAGCCCAAAGCGGCATAAACATCACAAATCCGGGGGTTCGTCACATCGCCGAACCCCATACCCTCACCCTCACCCTCACCCTCAATAGGTGACCAAGGATGTTGGGACTTAATGGGTTGATAATCATCCATACATAATCCTGTGGGTCGTCGCATCGCCGGCCCACCATACCCTCACCCTCACCTCTCAACAGGTGACCTAGGCTCTTGGGACTGACTAGGCTGTTGGTCACCCTCGGTCCACCGATAGTCTCTCCCCACTCCGTAGGTCGTTTGGCCACTCCACGTTCGGCGCAGTCCTTCTACCAAATCAGGAGGCGCCTACTGATGGAAGCCCCTGCATGGGACAACCTTTCTAACGCCGGGGTAGTCTCTACACAGATCCAACAGAGGGAACAGAACAGCCTATCCATCGCATATGATCCACTCGGATCCGCTGACAGCACATCTCTACAACTCTAATGTCTTGAATTCCTCTGAATTCCACCAGCGCGCATAACCAGGATGCGGGGAAATAAATACGACATAAAGGGGAAAAGAGACCTTGGGAGGGTAACCTGAGGTCCCGATGTAGGACATCCGACAACCAAACGAGGAACACGGAGTACCCTAACCCGGGTCTCAATGTTAACCTCGCAAGGCCCCCTTATATTCCCTAAACATGCTATCAATATTAAAGCTTGCATTTAATTAAATAAATCAAACTAATAGGACGCAAACACAAAAACCCCCTCCTAACAAGCATCTAAGCATGAAAAAGAGGGAAAGAAAGCTTACCAAGGGGGAGGAAGAAGTGACCGGGTGCTCTCCATGCACCGAAACCCTTCTCAAAGGCCCTCCTACGCCCCGATCTATCTCGGCCTTCAAAACGGCCCAAAACAGAGGAGAAAGAGAGGAGGACGGGGAGGCTAGGATCGCCGGAATCGGGATTTGAAGACACCG
Source organism: Acorus gramineus (assembly GCA_030737835.1). NCBI lineage: Eukaryota > Viridiplantae > Streptophyta > Magnoliopsida > Acorales > Acoraceae > Acorus > Acorus gramineus. The sequence continues at coordinate 520,613 of JAUJYN010000046.1, forward strand.
GGGTGTAGATCGGGACCCGATCTACACTTCTTAGGTTTTGGGTTTTTGGTTTTGAGGGGTCTAAGGGCCTCAAATGGAAGAAAAATGAGAAAGAGGAGAGAGGGAAGGTTGGTAGGGATGATGAATAGTGTTTTCAAAAATTAGATCTCACATTTATATAGTGTGCGACTTAAAAACCCAGATACGCCCCGGAACTGCGAAATTTCAGAAACGTTGCCGGAATTCGATGAAATTTTCATGAGTGGCTTAAAATGGTACCAGGACACATAATATGCAGTTAGATTTTCAATCGGAGTCCTCTAGCTCGAGACGATAGCTAACAGTCCAAAATTATGCAGTTCCGATCGAAAAATGCAAAAAATTTTAAAAACTGCTAAAATACTCCAATGGTTACCAACAGGCCAGAAAGTGACACATATACAACAACAAAGCTCGTCTTTTGGCACAAATTTTTCTACAAGACTTGAGGACCAATTGAAAAAAAAAGAGTTTATTTTGAAAAAGAAAAGATTGGGACTCTTGTAGAGCTCAAATTGTCTTCTGAGTATTTTAAAAAGGAATTTGAAATGAAAGATATATCCTGGGAAAATAAAGTATTATTTCAACCAGTAGATTGTGAAAAATACAAGTTGAGTGATCCATGTCCATTAAACAATGTATGTTGAAAAAAGTCACGAAGTGCTTTAATATGGACAACTGTCATCCATTAAATTCTTTTATGTTTGTTAGGTCATTTGACCCAAAGAATGATCATTTTCGTCCTAAAGAAGATAACTAAAATATTTTAATTGGTGAATTATTATATTTGACACAATGTACTAGATATAACATTGCATTTTTAATTTATTCTATTGGCCACATTTAGTTCTACTCCAACTAGAAGGCATAGGAATTGCGTGAAGCACATTCTTCATTTTAGTCATGAAACGATAAAGAGATAATTAATATGGTCTCTATGCAAGGATGACAACACAATTCGAGATATAAGTAATGTCATTAAGACACGATGGGCTTGCAACCAAGTTATTTTAATCTCATCGTTATGAGGGACAATATTATTAGATGACATTTGCGTGCTGTACTATTTTTCCTACAGGTTTTTTCTAACAAGGTTTTAACGAGGTAATGTTAAAGCGCATACATCAATCTAAGATAAAATATATTGTACTATTTATTTTTGCTTTGGTTTTTTTCCACTAGGTTTTACAAGCAAGATTTTAATGAGGCAATTATCTTAGCGCGGTGGCCATCAAAGAGGGAGTGTTGTGAATATTGTGGATAACCACCACCACTTCAACTCCCACAACTTTCTCAATAAACCCCTCTTCATTTCCCTAACTTCCCACTCTCCTACCCCCCCACTCTCTCCACCCCAGATATGCAGATTGAGCCTATAAATAGAGAGCTCCTCAATGTATTGATAACCAACAATTAGTGAATAAAATATGTCACACCCCAGGCGTCCCCGAGACGTGGCAAAGATAATATAATATCAGCTATCAATACCTGAGGTCAATAAGGACACCAACAACAATACACAAGGCGGCAAAGCAAGATAATGATAACTGACTGAAAAGCGGAAGCATAATATATAACAATGTCTGTAAATCAAAAACATTATTACAGACCCGAATACACAATCAATGTCCTGTGAAAGCCAAGTCTAGACCAAAGAAAATACAACCTGTGCCACATGCACGATTTACAAGGCATAAAATGACTCTAGGAATGCTGACAGCCTCGCACACTCCACCCGCCGGTAGAACGCTCCACGCCCATAAGACCACGCCACAAGAAGCTCCAGCTCCACGCCCAACACTGCCCATGAAAAGAAACAGTATGCGAGGGGTGAGCTACAAGCTCAGTGAGTGGCTGGAAACCAATCACCATTCTACAGTTCAATACACAAATCAATTTCCTTTCAAGGAAAACACGGGTAGAAACCCATGGATATCTAGGTCACGCAGCGGCGCGACCAACCTCACCCCCACCCTCACTCCCGGAGGGAGTCTTTTGGGACTTATGGGGAGAGACCATACCGTCGGTCGAAGAGACCCAGATTTACTGGTCTAGAGACCATGCCGTCGGTCGAAGAGACCCGGATTTACTGGTCTACTCAACACTACTGGATCATCTACATCTAGATAATCGCCCATCGATGTCCTTCAACATCCATCACGAGACCGGACCCAACATCTATGGGAACGGTCGAACAACGAATGGGTCACGAGGCGACGCGTCTTCGCCTCATCCACACCCTCACTCCTGAAAGGAGACATCTTGGGACTTTGGGAAGAGACTTAGACTGCTCTACACCCCTGGTCCACCGGTAGCCTCTCCCCGCTCCGTAGCTTACCTGGTATACTCCCACGATCAGCACTGTCCGAACACATCGGAGGTACCTACAGATGGGAGCCCTCTGTCAGGACAGCCTGTCTAACGCCGGGGCTGTACTACACGGATCCAACGAAGGGGAGAACGATTCCACGCTCGCGATATCATTCGTTAGCCCTCTTCCGGGTAGCCTCTACCTGGTATACTCCCACGATCAGTACCCCTCCGACTGCATCGGTGGTACCTACGGATGGGAGCCCTCTGTCAGGATAGCTACAACCCGGCCTCTTCAACTCGAACAACCCTGGGAGTGAACATTCCATGTTCGCAAAGCGAACCCCATGGAAACAACTCCCACTCTGGAGGAGAAGATTATGCGAGGGGTGGGCCACACACTCAGTGAATGGCACCAACTATGCATCACAATTCATATCAACCTTATATAATTCATAGCCCCTAACACGGGAGCAACCACACAATCCAGTGGGTCGTTACATCGCCGACCCACCACACCCTCACCCTCACCCTCAAAGGGGTGACATGGGCCTTTTGGGACTGACTAGACTGTTATTCACCCTTGGTCCACCGGTAGCCTCTCCCCGCTCCGTAGCTTACCTGGTATACTCCCACGATCAGCACTGTCCGAACACATCGGAGGTACCTACAGATGGGAGCCCTCTGTCAGGACAGCCTGTCTAACGCCGGGGCTGTACTTGTCACGCCCCAGGGCGGCCGTCCTCGGGACGCGGCAAGGGTATACATGATATCAGTAGTCAATAAAAGAGATCAATAATATACCATAATCAATAGCTAAAAAGACAACACAGACAACAAAAGGCTGACATGATGTATACACAAAAAGCGGAAGCTAAAAAGACTGAATCTGTAAATCAACAACACTTTACAGACTCGATACATAATCATATGTCCCGTGAGAGCCAATATATCTACAATACATCCAAATACAATCCATAATAGGTGCCCAAGCACAGAAATATATACAAACAACAAAGAGAAGGATGCTGATGGCCTCAAAACTCGAGGGACGTGGCGCTACTCCGCTACTGGTGTAGTCGCTCGGGAAGCTCCTCCTTCAAGTCCGCCTCGGTAATCACTGGGGAAAAACAATTATGCGAGGGGTGAGCCACACGCTCAGTGAATAGCACAACCCATGCATACAGTTTATATTAACCACATTTAATCAAACCACTAGCCTCAAGTGGCATAAACAACAACACAAATCCATGGGTTCGTTCCATCGCCGAACCACCATACCTTCACCCTCACCCTCACCCCTCAATAGGTGACAAAGGATGTTGGGACTTAATAGGCTGATAATCATCCTTACACAATCCAGTGGGTCGCCACAACGCCGGCCCACCATACCCTCACCCTTACCCCTCAATAGGTGACATAGGATCTTGGGACTGACTAGGCTGTTGGTCACCCTTGGTCCACCGATAGTCTCTCTTCCACTCCGTAGGTCGTTTGGCCACTCCCACATTCAGCACAGTCCTTCTACCAAATCAGAGGTGCCTACTGATGGGAGCCCCTGCACGGGACAACCTTTCTAACGCTGAGGTAGTCTCTACACGGATCCAACGAAGGGAACATAACAGCCTATCCATCACATATGATCCACTCGGATCCGCTGACAGCACATCTCTACTACTCTAATGTCTTGAATTCTTCAGAATTCCACCAGCGCGCATAACCAAGATGCGGGGAAATACATAAGGTAATAATGAGGAAAAGAGACCTTGGGAGGGCAACCTGAGGTCCCGATGTAGGACATCCCGCCAACCAAACAAGGAACACGGAGTACCCTAACCCGGGTCTCAATGTTAACCTCGCAAGGCCCCCTTATATTCCCCAAGGCATGCTAACAATATCACAAGTTTGCATTTAAGTAAATAAATCAAACTAATAGGACGCATGCATAGGTCAGGGCTTTCCTAGCATGATAACGAGGTGACAGGATGCACGGCTCATGCACATATCCTAAGGGTGCAAGTCCCTAACATACAAGTCTAGGGTGGCATGCATTCTACACATAGATCATGCTTGCATGGATTACAATAAAACAGTTAATATTAACTATGTGCCCCAGGGGAGGACGGTACACGCCCAAGTGCATGTAGCGCCTCCCAAACTGGGTTGGGTTGTCCCACTCACCGGAAGTCGGGTCGTCGCGCGACCGTCCGTCAAGATCTGCAAGACAGGGTATCAACTTGGTGAGTAAAATCCCAAATACCACCAAATACACAAAAACATACAAATAAACACCCAACACTCGGGCAAACGTGCATACGGCCCGTACGCGCGCTAGCCCGAGCACCCCGACTCACTCCCGCACCCCCGGCAACCACCCGCACGGCCACCCGCCCCCGGATGCACCGCCGCGCCTCAGCCCGTGCACCCAGGCGCACCGCCGGGCCCCTGGCCGCCGTCTGGACACGCCGCCGAGCCTCCCGGGTGCATCGCGCGCCCACTGCGCCCCATCGCAGCAGCCCGCGCGCACATAATTTCTTTTTTTCCTAAGTTATGTATTCCTGATTTGGCTTTTGGATTTGATTTTGTTAAAATCCAAGATGAAGAGGTTTAATTATGAGTTTACTATGAGATGTCCAGTTTTGAGTTAGCTTTCGCACAGAAGTGGAATTAGATCAACTGGATTCTTGTAGTAAAAGTTATGGGTATTTTTCCAAGTATACCCCGGGGATGGAAATTCTGGCAGCAGCCCTGCTCGATGTTTAGCTCTAATTTTGGATTAGCTAGAGGGATTATCTGATCATGGCATAAACATGAAAGTTGTAGATAATCTTCTTAGATTTCCATCGGTCTTGGAATCAAGCAATTCGGAGCTGTATCGGGGAAGTTATGGCTGTTCCAGTGAAGCTTGCGCAGAATTTCTAGTCGGAGGGCGACTTAGTAAATTTTCCTTAGATATTTTGCATAAATATCTTCTCTCTCTCTCTCCCCTCCCAAATCACCTCGTCGAAAACCATTTTTTTGGCCCTCTCTTTCTCTCATTCATGCCCACCAAGTGTTTGATCAAATGTTTCAATGAGAAGAAGAGAAGGAGGTGGTGGAGGAAGAAGAGGTTTGTGCTTGTGTGTTGTTGATGTTGTTTGTTCTCTCCTATCTCAAGCTCCCTTTCCATGATCTCTTCCCCCCTTGTTTTGCTGCCATGAGGAGGCTGAGGAGAGGCCGAGGAGAGGTGGTGGTGGTGGTGGTTCCGGTGGCGGTGTTTCGGTGCGCGAAGGGCCCCCGAACCTCCCCCTTTTCTTTTCCCTCCCAAGGTGAGCTCCTCCCCTCCTTTTCTTGATTTTCTCGGCTTAAAGGGGTGTTGGGAAGGTCATGCATGTTGGGTAGGTGTGTTAGGGTGTGTGTGAGGGGTTGGGATGGGTGAAAATGAGGTTAGAGTGGGCTGGGCGCGCGCTGGGCGCGGTCTGCGCGCGTGCGCGCGCAGGTGCGCGCGCAGTCGGGCGCTGGCGGGCGCGCAGACGCGCGCGGCGCGGGCGCGCGAGTGCGCGGGTGTGCGCGAAGCGGGCGCGCGGGTGCTGGCGCGAGCGGGGGTGCACGCGGAGTGCGCGCGGGGGCGCGCGGCGTGCGCGCGGCGGCCAGTGCGCCTGGGCAGTGCGCCTGGGCGCTGGGCAGGGAACCAGTGCGCGCGCGCGTGCATGCGCGTGCGTGCGCGTGCTGGGGCATGCTGGGGCGTGCTGGGGCAGTGCGCGGGGTGCTGCGCGAGGGGCGCGGGCTGGACGCGCGGTGCGCGTGGGCGCGCGCGAGCGTGCGTGTGCGTGCGGGTGCGCGTCTGGGCGCGCGGGCAAGCACGCGGCAGTGCGCCGATGGTGCCGGGGTGTGTGCGTGCGTGCGCATTCGTGCGTGCGCATGCGGGGGGCCATGCGAATGGCTGCCCGAGGGTTCGGGTAGGTGTCGGGGCACTCGGACTCGCGTGCGTATGCGCGTGCTCGCATGCGTGCGAGCCCGTATGCATGCTTATCCGAGTTTTGGGTATTTCTGTGCATTTCTATGTATAAATTGTGTGGTTTCTCAGCATCTTGCAGATCTTGACGGACGGTCGCGCGACGACCCGATCTCCGGTGAGTGGGACAATCCAACCCAGTAGAGAGTTGTTATACGCACTTGGGCGTATACCGACCTCTCCTGGGGCACCAGGGATGAATATTGACATGTTGTAATGTGTATATCATGCGAGCATGATTTAATTGTAGAATGCATGTTACCCTAGACTTTGCATGTTAGGGACTTGCACCCTTAGGATATGTGTATGAGCCATGCACCATGTCCCCTGTTTCCATGCTAGGAAGCCCGACCGATGCATGTGCCCTACTAGTTTATTTATTAAATTAAATGCTAGTAAATGTTAATTGCATGTTATAGTGAATATTATAGGGGAGGGGCCTTGCGAGGACAGCGGTGAGACCCGGGATAGGGTACACCGTGTTCCTTGTTTGGTTGTCGGGGCGTCCTATAACGGGAACTCACGCTGCCCTCCCGAGTTTCTTTCCCCCAATGATATTCCACCCTTGTTATAACTTATGCATGTTCCCCGCATCTTAGTTATGCGCCCTGGTGGTGTTCTGAGGAATTCAGGACACTAGAGTTGTTAGGATGTGCTGTCTGCGGATCCGAGTGGATCATATGCGATGGATAGGCTGTTCTGTTCCCTTCGTTGGATCCGTGTAGAGACTACCTCAGCGTTAGACAGGTCGTCCCGTGCAGGGGCTCCCAGTAGTAGGCGCCTCCTGATTTGGTAGAAGGACTGTGCTGAACGTGGGAGTGGCCAAACGACCTACGGAGTGAGGAGAGACTATCGGTGGACCAAGGGTGACCAACAGCCTAGTCAGTCCCAAGAGCCTAGGTCACCTGTTGAGGGTGAGGGTGAGGGTATGGTGGGCCGGCGATGTGGCGACCCACTGGATAGTAAGTCCCAATATCCTTGGTCACCCATTGAGGGTGAGGGTGAGGGTGTAGCGGGTTGGCTGAAGCGACCCGCTGGTTTTGTGTAGTAAGTCCCAATATCCTTGGTCACCCATTGAGGGTGAGGGTGAGGGTGTAGCGGGTTGGCTGTAGCGACCCGCTGGTTATGTGTTAGTCCCAATATCCTATGTCACCCCTTGAGGGTGAGGGTGAGGGTGTAGTGGGTTGGCGGAAGCGACCCACTAGGTTGCGGAATTGTTATCTTTTGTGGTTTTGGTAATGAGATTGTGGACGTTAAGGATTTCCTGGTTGTGGTCAATATTGTCTGTGATGCATGGGTTGTGCCGTTCACTGAGCGTGTGGCTCACCCCTCGCACAATATTTTCTTCAGTGTCATCTGAGTCGGATCTAGAGGAGGAGCTCCCCGAGGGACTTCATCAGTAGCGGAGTAGCGCCACGTCCCGCGAGTTTCAGAGGCTATCAGCATCCCTTGAGCTTGTATGTATTATTTTCCGTGCTTGGGCACGCGTTTGGTTGTATTTGGATGTCTTTGTATGTATATTGGCTCTCACAGGACATGTGATTATGTATGGAGTCTGTAGTGTGTTTTGATTACAGATTCAGTCTTAGCTTCCGCATTTGGTGTATATATCATGTCAGCCCTGCTTTTATTGTCTGTGTGTCATTCTGGTTGCTTGTGTATGATATATTATTGACCTCCTGTGTAGATTCTGATATTTTATATACACTTGCCGCGTACCGGGGACGCCCGGGGCGTGACAAAAAGTTGGTATCAGAGCCTGGTCCTGTCAGAGCCAATGGTCTTCTTTCGTAGAGATGAGTCCTAGGATTTTGATATGAGTGTTCTGATCCTAGTGTCTGGTTTTCTTAGGATTGCTGATATGCCTCCTCGTGGAGGACGGCGCGGACTAGGTCCCTCTCGACCTTTGGAGGTTTCCGGACCTACTAGAGGCGAGGATGCTACTGGAGAGTCCACGGCTGTGAGGCCAGGATCGGCGCAGGAGCCTCCCGCATGGAACGTGCGTTCGCTCGGATAGCGGATTGGTGGAGACTCGGTCAAGGCACTGGAGGCCCAGACCAGAGTGTTGGTAGAGCAGGCACGGGAGATCAGGAGCTGCGGGCGGCCCGTGATGCAGTTCCACAGGTCCCCTTGATGGCAGATCCTCCAGTGGTACCCAAAGTACCCCCAGTCCCCGTGGTGTTTCCAGGTGAGAGTTCAGGATCCCCTGGTGAGGGAGGTGGAGCTAGAGGCTGTAGCGCGAGTATTGAGAAAGGTTGTTCAAGTTGAGGAGGCCGGGTTGTAGCTGTCCTGGCAGAGAATTCCCATCCGTAGGTACCACCGATGCAGTCGGAGGGGTACTGATCGTGGGAGTATGCCAGGTAGAGGCTAACCCGGAAAAGGATTAATGAATGATGTCGCGAGGGTGGAATCGTTCTCCCCTTCGTCAGATCCGTGTAGTACAGCCCCGGCGTTAGACAGGCTATCCTGTAACAGGTAAGCTACGGAGCGGGGAGAGGCTACCGGTGGACCAGGGGTGTTGTGCAGTCTAAGTCTCTCCCAAAGTCCCAAGTTTCCTCCTTTCGGGAGTGAGGGTGTGGATGAGGCGAAGACGCGACGTCTCGTGACCCAATTGTTGTTCGACCGTTCCCAAAGATGTTGGGTCCGGTCTTGTGATGGATGTTGAAGGATATCGATGGGTGATTATCTAGATGTAGATGATCCAGTGGGGTTAATAGTGTTCTTTAAGGGTGATGTCTTCTTTCAGACTTCCTACTCTGGATGAGGGGCCTTGCAGGGTCAGCGTTGAGACCCGGGCTAGGGTACTCCGTGTTCCTTGTTTGGTTGTCGGGGTATCCTATATCGGGACCTCATGGTACCCTGCCAAGGTTTCTTTTCCCAGTCAAGGACTACCTTAGAAGCATCAAATGGATGGTGGATTAAGTGCGAGTTTTGGTTGGAGAGTATGGCCTTTCAGGGCCACGTGATTTCTGGCAAGGGCATATCTGTGGACCCGGATAAGATGCTCGCCGTGTTAAATTGGCGTCGACCGTCGAACCCCGCAGAGATTTGGAGCTTCCTGGGCTTGGCGGGTTATTACAGGAGGCTTGTCGAGGGTTTCTCAAAGATAGCTGTACCTCTTAACCGCCTCGCTCGAAGGATGTCCGGTTCGAGTGGTCCCCGTCTTGCGAGGAGAGCTTCCTGGAGTTTAAGCGAAGGCTCACCTCAGCGCCAGTTCTTACCTTCCGTCTGGGAGGGGTGGGTTCGCAGTTTGCTCCGATGCATCGCGGTTGGGTGTGGTGATGCGTTCGATCGGGATTGGGTGCGTCCTATTGCAGCTCAGTGGGCGATCGCTAGTGGACAGGGTTCCATAGTGGCATCTGGAGTCGCTTCGATAAATCATTGTGTGTTGTAGCTGCCCGGTTGAGGCCAGAGCCCTGTGAGGTGCTCCCAGATCCTATGCTTGTGGTGCGCCCATATGGCAGAGATAGCGGGCTTGGGAGGCTACCAGGTAGAGGCCACACCGGGAGAGTGCTGCTAAATGATGACGAGAGCGTGGACTCCCCGTGATAAATCTGCCCATGGAGTGCAGGATGCCAGAGTTCTAATGATTGTGATGAGCGACCTGTCGGTGGCGGCATGTGAAGCACAGTTCGTGAAACTGTCGCGTTTTGCCCCACATTAGTCGCAAATAAGGAGACGCGATGCTAGCGTTCGTGATGGGACTTGACCGCCATATCAGATAGATGACGTTGCATAGGCATTGTCGAGGTCCGACGACCCCTTATTGCGTGTCTTGTGGATTAAGTGCGGTTGAGCGGCTTACCTAGCGTGTAAGTGTTATCATGAGCGCCAGCCATGCTCGAAGAGCAGAATCCGAACTTGATTGTTCATGGTGTTGTTTTGATCTCCCCGTGGAGGTAGAAGATCAATTACCTTTGCCGCGAATCGATGATCTATTTGACCAGCTCTGAGAGCGAGTGTCTGCTGTTAGATCGATCTTCGCACAAGGGTACCACAGATCCGAGAGTTGGACATCCCGTAGATGGCCTTTCGTGACCGTTCAGGCACTACGAGTTTTAAGTACTGCCGTCGGGGTTGACGAATGCGCCGGATGCCTTCGTGGATCTCAAAAGTTTTATTGGGTTTCCGAGGACTACTTTGGGGTAGTCTTTGTTGAGTTGCTGTGGTGTGATGATAAGATGATGTGGGTGACCTTGTTTCCCCAGGTTGGCATGCCCTCAGGCAAAGTTCGAGATTCATCATCGCGTGAAAAGCGTCAGTCCATCGAGATTCCTCAGTGGACGTGAGAGTGGGTTGTCAGGGATTGTTGCAACTCGTTAATGTCACGTTCGGGTCACGACGCCGTCTGGGTGATCATTGACCGACTGACTAAGTCCGCGATTCCCTCCCTATCAGACTGATTGAGTCTCTGGACGTCTTGACGTGGGTTTCCACCTTCGCGATTGTTCGTCTTCATGGCACTCCAGTCGGCGCTATTTTCGGTTGAGACGCGAGGGTTACTTTGAGGTTGTGGCGCAGCCTTTGGCGCGAGCCTCCATTTAAGTATAGCGTTTCATCGCCGATGGACAGCCAGTCAATGAGGACGATTCGGACCTTGGAGGACATGCTATGTGCCTGCGTGTTCGATGATGAGGGCAGTTGGGTGAGGCACCACCCATTGTTGGGGTATGCCTGCAAGCGACTGCCATTCGAGCACCCAGATGGATCTGTGAAGGGCACTCTACAGGCGCAGTTTCATACCTCCCTTGTGTTGGGACGGTAGTGGAGCGCCAGTTGGAGGGGCCATAAGTTAGTTGTTTGACCTTGCGGTGGCCGGGTTGGTTCGTGTGTATATCTGCACCTCCCAGAACCGACAGAGGGCTACCCAAGTCATCGTCGTCAGGGGCTTACCTTTGGGTTTTGGCGACCATATTTTTCAGAAGGTGTCCTGGTTTAGGGGCACCCTCTGTTTCGACGTTCGGGGCAAGCTGAGTTGCTCTTTAATGGGACCTTTTCTCGTCATTGAGTGGATTGGGGAGGTGGCTTATCATGTAGCCTTTCCCCCACAGCTGGTTCATGCCCACGACGTCGTCCTTGTCCCATGGCCGAGGCGTTATGTCCACGATCCTGCTCAGTCTTTCTGTTCGACCGCCTCATCCTCGAGGTGGATTTGTCGCTCGTGGAGCAGTGGATTGAGGTCGGGGACAAGCATGAGAAGAGGCTCCACGCTAAGACTGTTCCTTTGATTATAGTGTGTTAGTAGCGCCAGTCCGGTGCGAAGACCACTTGGGAGCAAAGGTCTAAGCATGATACTTTCGGTCTTCCCTTTTGGGTTTCCTTAAATTTCGAGGACTAAATTTCCTAAGGGGGGAAGAATGTTGTGTCTGTGTCATTTGGAGCGCTCTGTTTGAAGATTTGGGTACATAATTTTTTTTTCCTAAGTTATGTATTCCTGATTTGGCTTTTGGATTTGATTTTGTTAAAATCCAAGATGAAAGGGTTTAAATATGAGTTTACTATGAGATGTCCAGTTTTGAGTTAGCTTTCGCACAGAAGTGGAATTAGATCAACTGGATTCTTGTAGTAAAAGTTATGGGTATTTTTCCAAGTATACCCCGGGGATGGAAATTCTGGCAGCAGCCCTGCTCGATGTTTAGCTCTAATTTCGGATTAGCTAGAGGGATTATCTGATCATGGCATAAACATGAAAGTTGTAGATAATCTTCTTAGCTTTCCATCGGTCTTGGAATCAAGCAATTCGGAGCTGTATCGGGGAAGTTATGGCTGTTCCAGTGAAGCTTGCGCAGAATTTCTAGTCGGAGGGCGACTTAGTAAATTTTCCTTAGATATTTGCATAAATATCTTCTCTCTCTCTCCCCTCCCAAATCACCTCGTCGAAAACCATTCTTTTGGCCCTCTCTTTCTCTCATTCATGCCCACCAAGTGTTTGATAAAATGATTCAATGAGAAGATGAGAAGGAGGTGGTGGAGGAAGAAGAGGTTTGTGCTTGTGTGTTGTTGATGTTGTTTGTTCTCCCCTATCTCAAGCTCCCTTTCCATGGATCTCCCCCCCCTGTTTTGCTGCCATGAGAGGGCTGAGGAGAGGCCGAGGAGAGGTGGTGGTGGTGGTGGTTCCGGTGGCGGCGTTTCGGTGCGCGAAGGGCCCCGAACCTCCCCCTTTCTTTTCCCTCCCAAGGTGAGCTCCTCCCCTCCTTTTTCTTGGTTTTCTTGGCTTAAAGGGGTGTTGGGAAGGTCATGCATGTTGGGTAGGTGTGTTAGGGAGTGTGTGAGGGGTTGGGGAGGGTTAAAAAGAGGTTAGAGTGGGCTGGGCGCGCGCTGGGCGCGGTCTGCGCGCGTGCGCGCGCAGTCGGGCGCTGGCGGGCGCAGACGCGCGCGGGCACGTGCGCGCGCGAGTGCGCGGGTGCGCGCGGGTGCTGGCGCGAGCGGGGGTGCGCGCGGGAGTGCGCGGGGGCGCGCGGGCGCGCGCGCGCGCGGCAGTGCGCCTGGGCAGTGCGCCTGGGCGCTGGGCAGGGAACCAGTGCGCGCGCGCGCGTGCATGCGCGTGCGTGCGCGTGCTGGGGCGTGCTGGGGCATGCTGGGGCGTGCTGGGGCAGTGCGCGGGGTGCTGCGCGAGGAGCGAGGGCTGGACGCGCGGTGCGCGTGGGCGCGCGCGAGCGTGCGCGTGCGTGCGGGTGCGCGTCTGGGCGCGCGGGCAGGCGCGCGGCAGTGCGCCGATGGTGCCGGGGTGTGTGCGTGCGTGCGCATTCGTGCGTGCGCATGCGGGGGGCCATGCGAATGGCTGCCCGAGGGTTCGGGTAGGTGTCGGGGCACTCGGACTCGCGTGCGTACGCGCGTGCTCGCATGCGTGCGAGCCCGTATGCATGCTTATCCGAGTTTTGGGTATTTCTGTGCATTTCTATGTATAAATTGTGTGGTTTCTCACCCAGTTGATTACCCTATCTTGCAGATCTTGACGGACGGTCGCGCGACGACCCGATCTCCGGTGAGTGGGATAATCCAACCCAGTAGAGAGTTGTTATACGCACTTGGGCGTATACCGACCTCTCCTGGGGCACCAGGGATGAATATTGACATGTTGTAATGTGTATATCATGCGAGCATGATTTAATTGTAGAATGCATGTTACCCTAGACTTTGCATGTTAGGGACTTGCACCCTTAGGATATGGGTATGAGCCATGCACCATGTCCCCTGTTTCCATGTTAGGAAGCCCGACCGATGAATGTGCCCTACTAGTTTATTTATTAAATTAAATGCTAGTAAATGTTAATTGCATGTTATAGTGAATATTATAGGGGAGGGGCCTTGCGAGGACAGCGGTGAGACCCGGGATAGGGTACACCGTGTTCCTTGTTTGGTTGTCGGGGCGTCCTATAACGGGAACTCACGCTGCCCTCCCGAGTTTCTTTCCCCCAATGATATTCCACCCTTGTTATAACTTTATGCATGTTCCCCGCATCTTAGTTATGCGCCCTGGTGGTGTTCTGAGGAATTCAGGACACTAGAGTTGTTAGGATGTGCTGTCTGCGGATCCGAGTGGATCATATGCGATGGATAGGCTGTTCTGTTCCCTTCGTTGGATCCGTGTAGAGACTACCTCAGCGTTAGACAGGTCGTCCCGTGCAGGGGCTCCCATTAGTAGGCGCCTCCTGATTTGGTAGAAGGACTGTGCTGAACGTGGGAGTGGCCAAACGACCTACGGAGTGAGGAGAGACTATCGGTGGACCAAGGGTGACCAACAGCCTAGTCAGTCCCAAGAGCCTAGGTCACCTGTTGAGGGTGAGGGTATGGTGGGCCGGCGATGTGGCGACCCACTGGATAGTAAGTCCCAATATCCTTGGTCACCCATTGAGGGTGAGGGTGAGGGTGTAGCGGGTTGGCTGAAGCGACCCGCTGGTTTTGTGTAGTAAGTCCCAATATCCTTGGTCACCCATTGAGGGTGAGGGTGAGGGTGTAGCGGGTTGGCGGTAGCGACCCGCTGGTTTTGTGCAGTTAGTCCCAATATCCTTGGTCACCCATTAGGGTGAGGGTGAGGGTGTAGTGGGTTGGCGGTAGCGACCCACTAGGTTGCGGAATTGTTATCTTTTGCGGTTTTGGTAATGAGATTGTGGATGGTAAGGATTTCCTGGTTCTGGTCAATATTGTCTGTGATGCATGGGTTGTGCCGTTCACTGAGCGTGTGGCTCACCCCTCGCACAATATTTTTCTTCAGTGTCATCTGAGTCGGATCTGGAGGAGGAGCTCCCCGAGGGACTTCATCAGTAGCGGAGTAGCGCCACGTCCCGCGAGTTTCAGAGGCTATCAGCATCCCTTGAGCTTGTATGTATTATTTTCCGTGCTTGGGCACGCGTTTGTGTTGTATTTGGATGTCTTTGTATGTATATTGGCTCTCACAGGACATGTGATTATGTATGGAGTCTGTAGTGTGTTTTAATTACAGATTCAGTCTTAGCTTCCGCATTTGGTGTATATATCATGTCAGCCCTGCTTTTATTGTCTGTGTGTCATTCTGGTTGCTTGTGTATGATATATTATTGACCTCCTGTGTAGATTCTGATATTTTATATACACTTGCCGCGTACCGGGGACCCCGGGGCGTGACAGGTTTGACCTAGGTCAACTCAACCACACAAAAGGACAAAAGATGTTGACCAAGTCATGAGCCCACTTTGACCGAGTCAACTCTCCCAATGACTTCTCGCTCTGTCAAAACCCGGATACGCCGCGGAACTGCAAAATTCTGAAACGTACCGGAATTCGATGAAATTTTCGTGAGTGGCTTAGAATGGCACCAGGACACATAATATGCAGTTTGATTTTCAATCGGAGTCCTCTAGCTCAGGACGATAGCTAACAGTCCAAAATTTTACGGTTCCGATCGAAAAATGAAAATATTTCAAAAACTGCCAAAATGCTCCAATGGTTACCAACATGCCAAAAAGTGACACATATATAACAAGAACAGCCTACCCACACGCATGCGATCCTCTTGGATCCGTCGACAATGCTTCCTAACATTTCTAATGTCATGAATTCTCAAGAATTCCTCCAGGACGCATAACCAAGATGCAGGGAAACATATATTATAACCACAAGGTTATAATATTCTCTAATGCATGCTTACAACAATATAATCACATAATCCTATCTTGATTTAAATAAATTAAACTAAATGGGAACTGTTATATATGTGTCACTTTTTGCCTTTTGGTCACCGTTGGAGCACTCTAATAGTTTTTTAACTTTTTCTTTTTTCGACCGGAACTGCTAAAATTTTGGACTTTTGGATATCATCATGAGCTTGAGAACTCCGATTGAAAATCTAACTGCATATTATGTATCCTGGTGCCATTTCAAGCCACTCACAAAAATTTCATCGAATTCCGGTAACGTTTCAGAATTTCACAGTTTCGAATCGTATCCGGGTTTTGACCAAGCGAAAAGTCATTAAATGACTTTTACCAAGTCAAGTTTGACCCTTGACTTGGTCAAAATCTTTTGTTTTCTAGTGTGGTTGGGTTGACTAAGGTCAAAGTGCACCTAAACCTAACTTAACCTAATTAATTTCTAAGTGTAAGTGGTGAGTGTGTGTGTGTGGTGTGTGTGTGTGGCTTTAAGTGATGTCCACGCCCAAGAATAGTGCCCCCTCTATTCATCTTCTTCCCCATCTCTCTCAAGCTCTCAAAACCTCTCATCCCCTCTCTTTATTTCTCACTTTTGATCTAGTATAGGTGGTCAAAAAGAGAAACCATAGAAGAAGAAAAGGAAGGTATTGTCCCGATCTACCTTTCCATGGTTTCATTTTCGATTTCCCCCTTGTGAGACCTCCTCTCATGGCACCTTTTCTCCTCTGTTTTCAGCCCCTCTTAGGCTGAGAAGAGGTCTTGGTAGTGGTGGCTTTGGTGGTGGCAAATCGGTGCGCGAAGAGCACCCGAAGATCCCTCCTTTCCTTTCCTCCCTTGGGTAAGCTTTCCTCCCCTCCCTATTTCTTGTTTAGATGGTTGTTTAGGAGGTGAAATGGGGTATGCAAGGTGTGCATGAGTGTTTGGGGTGTGGGAGGGCTGAGGGAGGTGGTGGGGTTGGCTCGGGCGCGCGTGCGGGGTCATCCGCGCGCGTGCGCGCGAGTCTGCGCGCGCAGGCAGAGCAGGCGCGCGCAGTCGGGGGCGCTGGGGGAGTGCGCGCGTACGCGCGGGCGCACGGGCGTGCACGCGGAGCATGCACGCGGAGCGCTACGCAGGGGCGCAGTGCATGCGGTGCGCGCAGGGGTGCGCGCGGGGCGTTGCGCAGGGGCGCAGTGCGTGCGGTTAGGCGCTGGCTGGACGCGCGGTGCGCGCGGGCGCGCGCGTAGGAATGCACACGAGCGTGCGGCGTGTCTGGGCGAGCTGGCAGAGGGGCGGCAGCGCGCCTGGGCGCGCGGGCTGGGGTGCGGCAGTGCTCCTGGGGCGCGGGGGTGCGCGCGTGCGTGCGCACCCATGCGTGTGCGTGCGGGTGGCCGTGCGCATGGCTGCCCGGGGCACTCGGACTCGTGTGTGTACGGGCCCGTATGCATGCTTGTCCGAGTGTTGGGTATTTCTAGCATATTTCTTGTGTATTTGTGTATTTTACTCACCATTTTGGTTTCCCATGTCTTGCAGATCTTGACGGGCGGTCACGCGACGACCCGGGTATTGGTGAGTGGGACAATCCAACCCAGTAGGGAGGAGTTCGATGCACGTAGGCGTGCATTGCCCTCCCCTGGGGCACCATAGTTGCATATTAGCTATTATTAAATATAAACTGTGGTATGCATGATCATTATGTTGCATCGATGCCCCCTTAGACTTTGTATGCTAGGGATAAGCACCCTTATATTATGTATGAGACCTACGCATCCTGATACCATGTTATCATGCTAGGAAAGCCTCAACCTACGCATGTTTCCCATTTAGTTTAATTCATTTAAATCAAATGTGAGCTTATGGTTATTAGCATGCCTTAGAGAATATTATAACCTCGTTGTTATAATATGTGTCTCCCCGCATCTTAGTTATGCGCCCTGGAGGAATTCTGAAGAATTCATGACATTTGTAGAGTTGCAATCGGTGTCGGCGGATCCAAGAGGATCGTATCCGTGTGGGTAGACTGTTCTCTTCCCTTCGTTGGATCCGTGTAGGGACTCCTCAGCGTTAGACAGAATGTCCTGACAGAGGGCTCCCATCTGTAGGTACCTCCGATGCGTCGGACTGTGCTGATCGTGGGAGTAGACCAGGCAAGCTATGGTGTGGAGGAGAGGCTATTAGTGGGCCAAGGGCGATTAACAGCCTAGTCAGTCCCAAAAGACCATGTTGCCCTTGAGAGTGAGGGTGAGGGTGGGGTGGGTCAGCGAGGTAGCGACCCACTGGATTGTGTAGTTACTGCCACTTAGAGGCTGTAAATTGTTTAAGGTTAATATGAATTGTGATGCATGGGTTGTGCTATTCACTGAGCGTGTGGCTCACCCCTCGCATATATTTTTCTCTAGTTATATCTGAGTTGGATCTGAAGGAGGAGCTCCCCGAGGCGCATCAGCAGTAGCGGAGCAGCGTCACGCTCCGAGTGTGAGAGGCCATTCAGCGTCCCCCCCCCTTTTGATTGTATGTATTGTATTCCGTGCTTGGGCACATGTTTGTATTACATTTGGATGTCTTTGTATATATATTGGCTCTCACAGGACAATTGATTATGTATCGAGTCTGTAATGTGTCTTTGAATTACAGATTCAGTCTTTAGCTTCGGCTATTTGTGTATATATTATGTCAGCCTCATTATTGTCTGTATTGTCATTGTTGATGTTGTTTAGAGTATATTATTGACCTCCCGTTTAGACTGCTGATATCATATATACCATTGCCGCGCCTCGGGGACGGCCGCCCTGGGGTGTGACAGGAACATGCATAGGTCGAGGCTTTCGTAGCATGAAAACATGGTATCAGGATGCATAGGCCTCTATCCTCAACATTAGGGTGCATATTCCTAGCATACAAAGTCTAAGGTGGCATGGATACATCATATTAATCATGCATAGATCAAGGCTTTTAAGTACAGGACATGGTGTCCAGGCATGTACGGGCCTCTATACACGATACATGGATGTATATCCCTAGCATGCAAATATCTACATATTAGTAAGGGGGCCCCATCGATGCGCGACGCGCGTCTACGCGGGTCGAGCGCATCCCTAGAGAGGGGGGGGGGAGATTGGAATCGAACCACTCACCTTACGACCCGAGACCTCGCGCATCCCATCCGACGAGATCTGCAAGGTAGGGGCATCCAACTGGTGAGAACAACACAATTTACACAAAGAAAACATTAGAAATACCCAATACTCGGACAAGCATGCATACGGGCTCGCACGCATGCGAGCACGCACGTACGCACGCGAGTCCGAGTGCCCGACACCTACCCGAACCCTCGGGCAGCCACACGCATGGCCCCCCGCACGTGCACGCACGAATGCGCACGCACGCACGCACCCCAGCACCATCGGCGCACTGCCGCATGCTTGCCCGCGCCCCGAGACGCGCTGCCTCGCGCACGCTCGCGCGCGTCCGCGCGCATCGCGCGTCCAGCCCATGCGCCCCCGCGCAGCACCCCGCGCACGCCCCACCACGCGCATGCACGCGCACACACGCACGCGCGCGCACTGGTCCCCAGCCCCGCACCCAGGCGCACTGCACCGCGCGCGCGCACGCTCACGCGCACGCGTGCACTCGCCCCCGTGTGCACTCGCGTGCACTCCCGCGCGCACCCCTGCTCGCGCCAGCACCCGCGCGCACCCACGCGCCCACTTTGCGCGCACCCGCTCACTCGCGCGCACGCACCCGGGCGCGTTTGCGCGCCCGACTGCGCCTGCCAGCGAGCCTGCGCGCGCACGCGCGCAGACAGCCTCCAACGCGCGCCCACCTTGCCCTAACCCCTTTTTAACCCTCCCCAACCCCCTCACACACACCCCTAACCCTTATGCATAGCATGCATGACCTCCCTAACATCCCCTTAAGCCATGAAAACCAAGAAAAGAAGGGGAGGAGCTCACCTTGGAGGGGGAACGAAAGGGGGAGGTTCGGGGGCCCTCGACGCACCCGCGACCACCTCAACCACCACCACCACCACCTCCACCTCCTCAGCCCCTCCTCAGCCTCCTCTTCAGCTGAAAATCAGGGGGGGAGATCATGAAAAGGCTTGAGAGAAGAGAAGATCAACAACACCACAACAAAACCTACACATGCTTCTTCACCTTCTCCTTCACTTCTCTTTGAAACATTAAATCAAACACCTAGGGGGGGCTTGTGAAAGAGAGAAAGAGAGGCCAGCAGAGGTTGACGTGGGGATATGGGAGAGGATGAGAGAGAGGAGATATTTATGCCACAAATATCTAAGGAAGAGGGAAATGACCTAGTCGCCCTTTGACTAGAAATTCTGCGCATGCTTCACTGGAACAGCCATAACTTCCTCAATATAGCTCCGAATTGCACAATTCTAAGTCCGTTGGAAATCCAAGAGGATTATCTACAACTTTCATGTTTATGCCAAGATCAAATAATCCCTCTAGCTAATCCGAAATTAGAGCTAAACATAGAACAGGGCTGCTGTCAGAATTTTCATCCCCGGGGTATACTTGATAAAATACCCATAACTTTTGCTGTAGGAATCCAGTTGATCTAATTCCATTTCTGTGCGAAAGCTAACTCAAACTGGACATCTCATAATAAAATCATATTTAAACCTCTTCATCTTGGATTTTAACAAAATCAAATCCAAATACCAAATCAGGAATACATAACTTCTAGGAAAAAAATTATGTACCTAAATTTTCAATCAGAGTGCTCCAAATGACACAGGCACAGCAAAATATCTCTCTGTACTTCAATTCTCTTCTCTATATGTTTGTGCTCTTTGTTTATGTATTCTTATATTCCACTTAATTTACAACATATTAAAATTATAATTTTTTTTAAATTTAATGAGATTTGGGGATTATGTAATATGGATTATTTTTATTAATTTTAATTAATTTGTTTGAGAATGTTATATATTAAATTTATAAAATATATTATCTATTTAAAATCTTAAGATAATAATAGGATAAGAATCTTGATTTAGGTTAAAAATGGATTTTAATAAACGTGTAAGGGTAAAAACATACAAAAAAGTTACATACATGATTGACAAGTTGAAAACACTCGTCGTTAGTATAATAGATAGATGCCTCCATTGCCATCCAGCAGCTATATACCTAGTATATACCTCGTTAATTTTTGTTATACATTTACTAAAAATTGGCACTTTCAATTCGCTATGGAGTGAACACTTTTGCAGCAAAGTATACCTTTTAGATGGTATTTATTATTTTTTAAAAATCAAAACATGTGCGGAATGTGAGTGGGATTATCCTTAATATTATTCTTTTTTGAAGTATTGTGGGTGCCAATTTTCTGGCCCACCAAAGCGGGTCATATCTGGGTAGTCCAATACCCGACTGCACGGATCTGTGGCCCTATTGATCCGAACCTAACCAGACTCGGCCCATCGGCCCACTCAAATCTGACAGCAGCATCCCTAGTTAGTATATTTTTAATGAATATTCCAGCAAGGATTATCGGCAGGGTTTTCCTTAATCTCCCAGATATACTCATTTGATTTGGAATTATCACCATTTATTTCTCAAATCACAATCATATATCGCATATTCAAAATAATCATTGACTAATCCCTAAAATCCCAACAAAATATATATCTTTGACCAGGATAAGCCAATAATTAATCAGCAAATCCCAAAGATATATATTTTGTTCCCTAGGAATTATGGATCTCCCCTCATTTGTCTGATGATGAGGATATGGCCACAGACTCTAGGGCAACCCAAAATAACATTATAAATAGGGAGCTAATTCTTTCTATGAAGCGATGTGAAACCTTTTTTCCAGTAACCCTAAATGGCCATCATTATTGACTTGAACGTCGGAAGGTCTTTCGTAGGTCCCCACCTCCCTGTGTCTTTGAAGAACAAGAGGAAGGTTCACTGGAAGCGGGTGCCAGAAGTGGAGCGGAAGGAAGCGAGAGTGGAGAGATGTCACGCCCCAAGAGCGGCCATCCCCATAGGTGTTAAGTTTGTGTCATTTTGGAATTTATAATATGGGTGTTATTATTATTATTATTATTATTATTATTATTTTGGTGATTGTTCCCCCTAGTTGAATGATTTATCAGTGTTTTCTTTGGTTTGATAATTGCCTTGGCGTAATTGGAAATGTTTATTTTTTTTTGGGTTTTCAGTTCCGATTGGTATCCGGATTTTCATTTGTTACTGGTTGGTGGTGGATTAGCTATGGATAATTATAACCCTTTTGGTGTGATAGGGACACCTTGGGTGAGCTTAAGAAGTCTCACCTCCCCATTGGTTATTTTTTTCCTTTTATTGAATAGTTGGGTAAGCTTAGCTTAAGTTCACCTCCCTTATTAGCTTCACCACTATATAAACCCCCCTTCAAGTGACTTTATCTCACTAAAACCCTCATTTTCTACTACTCTTTCTCTCTCTTTTGTGGCTGTCTCAGCTGATCCTTGTTGAGAGGGTTTGGTAGGGGTGTTTGTGAAATCATTTTTTTGGTGGATCATTGTTGGGGGAAATGTGGGTTGTTCAGGTATGTTGAATAGCTTGTGTATGCTTGTATTAAGTTACTCTCCCTTCCTAACCCTTCCTTCCCATCTCTGTTTGCTCTGTTTTTGTGTTGATCAGCTGTGGTTAGTTGTGGAGAAAGTGATTATGGTGATGGGAGACTTGTTTAATGCTTAAAGAGGTATGGCAGATCTCTGTCTTCTTGAAATCCTTGTAATACTAGTACCTAGAGTCATATTCTGAGGTTCAGGTCTTCATGTTCCATGATCATGCTGATGTCTAGATTCTATGCATGAAATTTGGGGTTAAAATGTTATCTGTGTTGGAAGTTATGAGTCAATCTCTAAGGACTGTCCAGATTCGCGTGTGAAATGACCAGCTTCTGAAACTAATTTATTTCTAGCAGTTAGAAGCTTAATTAGACTCCGATGTCTTCATGGATTATGATCCTCACATGTGAATGAATGTGTAAATTATTTCAGAATTTTTGGACGTGTACTTGGTTCTGGAGTGAAGATAGTTCATGGATGTTTGGGGTAGACGAGCCAGTTCTGGCATGTGTGAGTTTTTATGCTATTATGCATGCTGTGATCTATATCTGGAGTTGGTGCCCTGATGATATATGCTTGTTTATGTGTCAGGAGTTATCATATTCAATTTTAGCACCATTGGTTGTAGGATCTAGAAGTTATCGATTTTCTTGCAAGTTTGTGCTGTGGTGGGAGTGCGTCGTGCTCTTCCCACTCCCGCCTTGCTCGCTATCCCACATTAACTCCTCGTGGATTGAGCGAGTGACGATTCGGTATTGGTGAGTGGTCCGACCCATGCAATAGAAGTAATAATAGCATGCTTGTTAGGCACTATAGTGTATTTTATGCAATGGGATGATATTATAGAGAACTTTTGGGTTGTATTGCTTGTTTATGATGATGGATGTGCTATGTAGGATTAAATACCATGTTCTAGGATCATTTGTACATACTTATTGATATGCTCCTTCGAGTTAGCTATAATTCTTGCCTCTACTTGTCCTTACACCCTGTTTGCACGTTTGGTGGGTGCTTAATTACCTCATGCTCATAGTAATTACTTTATACCCTTTTTTTTTAAGATAGATGGGTGTATGACTAGTTTATAAGGTCATAATTAACATTAGTAAGTGTGGAGTGTATCACCCCGACGTCATTGTGCGTTGAAGCTACCCAGCGTCGGAGCTACCCTGTGAGGTGCCTCCCCGTGACTGGTACCGTCGTGGGCAGGCTGCCAGGGAGAGGGCTACCTGGGAGAGGGCTACCGGATGACGTGGAGTGATTGTGGAGTATTTGTTGACAACTTGTTGTAAGTGTTGGCTATGTATTATCTTCATTGTGTGGTGGTTGACTATTCACTGAGCTTTTAGCTCATCCCTCGTTTTCCTTTGTTTCTCTCCAGTGGAGGCAGAACAGGTCACGAAGGCGGAGCTCCCATGAGGTGTTTCTTGGCTGCCTGTGTTACGTCCGTCTTTTGAGATTAGCGAGTGATTTTGTCAGCAGTCTTGTTGTTTTTGTATGTATTTCTTTTTGTGCATGGGCACATGATGTATGCATTCTCTTTGTTGATCAGACTTGGCTCACACAGGACAGTGATTGTATACCCTCTGTCTGTAATGATATTTTTGGTTACAGACTTGTTTATATTATGCTTCTGCTTCCCAGTCTAGTCTTGCTCTACCAGTCCTTATATGTGGTTATCTTGTTAGCCTCCTGTATGATATTCTGATATGACTATTATTGTTACAAACTGGGGATGGCCGCTCCGGGGTGTAACAAAGTTGGTATCAGAGCCTAGTCCTGTCTGAGCCTAAGTCGGGTCATGTAGTTGAGTCGTAGGATTCCTATTTGAGTATTCTGATCCTAGTGCCTTGCTTTATAGGTTGCTGACATGGCTCCTCGTGTCAAGAGACGTGGACGTGGTCGCCCCAGAGCTTCCGGAGCTTCTGGTCCTGTTGATGGAGCTAGGTCAGATGCGGGGTCCTCTGCCTTGGGGCCAAGGCCTGAGCCGGAGCCTCCTGCTTGGGAGCATGCCTTCGCTCGCCTCGCTGATATGTTACAGACTCAATCGAGGGCGTTGGAGGAGCAGTTCCGTGAGATTAGGGCACTGCGTGAGGCTCGCCAGGCGGCTCCGCAGATGCCGGCTGTGCCAGACCCACCGATTGTGCCTGAGTTGCCGAGGGATCATGTGGAAATTCCTGTTGTTATATATGTGTCACTTTTAACCTTCTGGTAACCGTTGGGACATTCTGGCAGTTTTTCGATTTTTTTCATTTTTCGATCAGAACCGCTAAAATTTCAGGCTGTTAGCTATCGCCCTGAGATTGAGGGCTCCGATTGAAAATGTAACTGCATATTATGTGTCCTGGTGCCATTCCAAGCCTCTCACAAAAATTTCATCAAATTCCGGTAACGTTTCTAAAATTTCGCTGTTCCGTGGCGTATCCGGGTTTTGACCGAGCGAGAAGTCATTGGGAGAGTTGACTTGGTCAAAGTGGGCCCATGACTTGGTCAACCCTTTTTTTTTGTGTGGTTGGGTTGACCCAAGTCAAAGCCACTTAAACTCTTTAATCAAGCTTAAAACCCTAATTAACCTTGATTACCCTAATCTAAGTGTGGTTTGACTTAATTAAGTGAGCAAAAAGTGTTGCCATGCACTATTCATCATCTTCTCAAATTGCTTTCTCTCTCTTTTCAAGCTTTTGAGCCCCCTAGAGTTCTCAAAGCTTGAAACCTAAATCATAGAAAGTGTAGATCCGATCCCGATCTACACCCCGGTGTTCTCGGATTCGAATTCCGAGAAGTTTGGCCCCTTCATCCCCCCTCTTTTCTCCCCTGATTTGGGCCATTTCGAGGGCCAAGGGAGATCCTGGCGTTGGAGGCCTTTGGGGAGAGGTTTCGGTGCGCGGAGGGCAACCTAGCATCCTTGCTTCCCCTTGGTAAGCCCTTTTTCCTCTCATTCCTTGCATAGATGTTTGTTAGGATGATGGTTTTGGTGTTGGGAGGCGGTCGGTGGCTGTGGGTGGCTGTCGGAGGTGGTTGGGGGCCGTCGGAGGCCATGGGTGGCCGGTGGTTGGTGGTGGAGGTGCTCGAGCAAGGTGTTAGGCAGTCCCGGGCAGGATGCCAGGGCTGGCAGGGCTGTTCCGGGCGGGTAGCAGGGCTGGCAGCGGGCACAGCAGGCAGTGCACCAGATTGCCGGGTGCGCGAGCGCGTGCGCATGGGCGCACGCGCGGGCGTGCGCTCGGGGGGTGTAGGGGGAGGCGTGCTGGGTAGGAGGTGCTCGGGCATCAGGCGGGCAGTGCCGGGCGTGCAGGCGAGCGGTGCTCGGGCCACTCGGCGATGCGCGCAGGCAAGTAGCGCGGGCAGGCTGCGCGCCTGCTGCCAGGCGCGCTGGGCGCGTGTTGCGCGGGCGTGCGCGTGGGTGCTGGGTGAGGGTCCCGGGTGCTGGGCGCTGGGCGTTGGGTTGCGGATGCTGGGGGTGCCAGGCGAGGGCGCTGGGCAGAGGCGCAGGCGTGCGCGCGGGGCGCTGGGCAGAGGCGCAGGCGTGCGCGCGGTGAGGTGAGCAGTGGGTGCGAGCGGGCGGGTGCGCGTGCGGGGCGCTGCGCTGGGGCGCAGTGCACCCGGGGCTAGGCGAGCTGCTGGTCGAGTGGGTGGTGCGCGCCGGGTGCGCGCGGAGCGGGGCAAGGGCAGCGGAGGTGCGAGCGGGGCGTGTGGTGTGCGCGCGGGTTGCTGCGTTGGGGCGCAGTGGACGCGCGGTGCACCCGGGAGGCTCGGCGGCGTGTCCAGGCGGCGGGCAGGGGCCCGGCGGTGCGCCTGGGTGCACGGGCTGAGGTGCGGCGGTGCATCCGGGGGCGGGTGGCCGTGCGAGTGGTTGCCGGGAGTGCGGGAGTGAGTCGGGATGCTCGGGCTAACGTGCGTACGGGCCGTATGTACGTTTGCCCGAGTGTTGGGTACTTTTAGAGTGTTTTGTGTATTTTGGGGTATTTGTGGATTATACTCACCATTTTAAATACCTGTCTTGCAGATCTTGACGGACGGTGGCGCGACGACCCAGATACCGGTGAGTGGGACGATCCAACCCAGTAGGGAGGCGTTACATGCACTTGGGTGTGTACCGTCCTCCCCTTGGGCACCATAGTCAATATTAACCTGTTTAATATGAAAACTATGTAAGCATGAAAATCTGTAGTATGCATGCCACCCTAGATTTGTATGCTAGGGACTTATACCCTTAGGACCCGTATAAGAACCATGCACTCTGTTATCATGTTTCCGTGCTAGGAAAGCCCCGACCGATGCATGTTCCCATTTAGTTTAATTTGTTTAAATAAAATGCGAGCATGTGATTATTAGCCTGTCTTAGTGAATATTATAGGGGAGGGGCCTCGCGAGGACAGCGGTGAGACCCGAGTTAGGGTACTCCGTGTTCCTTGTTTGGTTGTCGGGATGTCCTATATCGGGACCTCACGCTGCCCTCCCAAGGATTCTTTCCCCGTTAATATTCCAACCTCTTTATTATTATGCATGTTCCCCGCATCTTGGTTATGCGCCCTGTTGGAATTCTGAAGAATTCAAGGCATTAGAGTTGTAGAGATGTGTGGTCGGCGGATCCGAGTGGATCATATGCGTGTGGGTAGGCTGTTTCTCTCCCCTTCGTTGGATCCGTGTAGAGACTCCTCAGCATAGAAAGACTATCCTGATAGAGGGCTCCCATCAGTAGGCACCTCCTGATCTTGGACTCGGACTGTGCTGAATGTGGGAGTAGACCAGGCGCTAGCAGGCTATCCTGACAGAGGGCTCCCATCAGTAGGCACCTCCTGATCTTGGACTCGGACTATGCTGAATGTGGGAGTAGACCAGGTAAGCTACGGTGTGGAGGAGAGACTATCGGTGGACCAAGGGTGACCAACAGCCTAGTTAGTCCCAATATCCTATGTCACCCATAGAAGGGTGAGGGTGAGGGTATGGTGGGTCAGCAATGGGGTGACCCACCGGTTGTGGCATTGTGGTCTGAGGATGATTATTAGATGAGTATGTCCCAATATCCTACGTCACCTATTGATGGGTGAGGGTGAGGGTGTGGTGGTTCGGCGATGTACGAACCACTGGATTTATGATGTTATGCCACTTTGAGGCTGGTTGTGAATTTATTTGTGGTTAATATAGCTGTGATACATGGGTTGTGCTGTTCACTGAGCGTGTGGGTCACCCCTCGCATAATTGTTTTCTCCAGTTGCCACCGAGCCGGATCAGCAGGAGGAGCCTTACGAGGGATTCCTTCAGTAGCAGAGCAGCGCTACGTCCCGCGAGTGTTAGAGGCTATCAGCATCCCTTTTTGGCTGTATGTATTTATTTCCGTGCTTGAGCACGCGTTTGTATATATTCAGTTGTATATTGTGTATATTGGCTCTCACAGGACAGATGATTGTGTATCGAGTCTGTATTTACAGATTCAGTCTTTCGCTTCCGCATTTGGTGTATATATCATGTCAGCCTCCTTGTTGTCTGTGTGTCATTCTAGTTGCTTGTTTATGGTATATTATTGAACTCCTGTGTAGATTCTGATATTATATATACACTTGCCGCGTCATGGGGACGGCCGCCCTGGGGCGTGACATGAAGTCCCTCGGGGAGCTCCTCCTCCAGATTCGATTCAGATGACACTGGAGAAAAATATTATGCGAGGGGTGAGCCACACGCTCAGTGAATAGCACAACCCATGCATCACAGCTATATTAACCACCAGATATTATTATCCACAATATTATTATCCAAGCCACAAGGTGGCAAGAACTCCACAATCCAATGGGTCGCTACATCGCCGACCCACCACACCCTCACCCTCACCCCTCAATAGGTGACATAGGATATTGGGACTGACTACACAAATCCAGTGGGTCGCTATCGCCAATGTCACGCCTAGGGCCGGCCGACCCCGGGACGCGGCAAGTGTATATATGATATCAGTAAACAGGAGTTCAATAACATACTCACACAACAGCTAAAAAGACAACAAAGACAACAAAAGCAGGGCTGACATGATATACACCAATAGCGGAAGCTAAAAGACTGAATCTGTAATCCAAAAAACATATTACAGACTCGATACATAATCAACTGTCCTGTGAGAGCCAATATATACAAAGACATCCAAATAATATACAAACACGTGCTCAAGCATGGAATACAACACATACAATCAAAAGGGATGCTGATAGCCTCTGAAACTCGCGGGACGTGGCGCTACTCCGCTACTGATGAAGTCCCTCGGGGAGCTCCTCCTCCGGATCCGACTCAGATGACTCTGGAGAAAAATATTATGCGAGGGGTGAGCCACACGCTCAGTGAACAACACAACCCATGCATCACAGCTTATATTAACCACAACCAAATGATCTTAATCCACAATCTCATTATTGAAAGCCACAAAATGGCAACAACTAAACGATCCAGTGGGTCGCTACCGCCAACCCACTACACCCTCACCCCTCAATAGGTGACAAAGGATATTGGGACTGACAACTCAAAACCAGTGGGTCGCTATCGCCAACCCACTACACCCTCACCCCTCAATAGGTGACAAAGGATATTGGGACTTACAATCCAGTGGGTCGCTACATCGCCGACCCACCACATCCCTCACCCTCACCCCTCAATATGGTGACATAGGATATTGGGACTGACTAGGCTGATGGTCGCCCTTGGTCCACCGATAGTCTCTCCCCACTCCGTAGGCCGTTTGGCCACTCCCACATTCGGCACAGTCCGAACCCAAATCAGGAGGTGCCTACTAATGGGAGCCCCTGCACGGGACAACCTTTCCAACGCCGGGGTAGTCTCTACACGGGTCCAACGAAGGGAACAGAACAGCCTATCCATCGCATATGATCCACTCGGATCCGCAGACAACACATCATAACAACTCTAATGCCATGAAATCTTCAGAATTCCTCCAGGGTGCATAACCAGGATGCGGGGAACATATATAATAATAATTGTTAACAAGGGATATAATAATAATTATTAATCAAGAGTTATAATATTATTGGGACAAGAAACCTTGGGAGGGCAGCATGAGGTCCCGATACAGGACATCCCGACAACCAAACAAGGAACACGGAGCACCCTAGCCCGGGTCTCAATGTTGACCTCGCAAGGGCCCTCCCTATAATATTATACAAGGCATGCTAGCATTTAATTTAATAAATCAAACTAATAGGACGCATGCATAGGCGAGGCTTCCTAGCATGGGAACAGGGTGACAGGATGCATGGCTCTTACACATATCCTAAGGGTGCAAGTCCCTAACATACAAAGTCTAGGGTGGCATGCATACTACACATTATCCTGTTTCCATGGATTACACATTATAACAGTTAATATAAATCCATGGTGCCCTAGGGGAAGACGGTATACGCACAAGTGCATGTAACGCCTCCCTACTGGGTTGGATTGTCCCACTCACCGGTAGCCGGGTCGTCGCGTGACCGTCCGTCAAGATCTGCAAGATACGGTAATCAAATCGGTGAGTAAACTACACAAATAAATCCAAAAAAATACATTTAAATACACAACACTCGGACAAGCGTACATACGGCCTGTACGCACGCGAGCCCGAGCACTCCGACTCACTCCGGAACCTCCGAGCAGCCGCACGCACGGCCACCCCACCCGGGCGCACAGCCGAGCCCCAGCCCGCGCCCCCAGGCGCCCTGCCGAGCCCAGCCCGCACGCCCGGACACCCTGCCGAGACCTCCGGATGCACCGTGCGCTCACTGCGCCCCAGCGCAGCAACCCGCGCGCACACCCGCACACCCTGCGCTCCATCGCCTCGCCCCGCGTGCACCCCGCGCGCACCACCACTCGCCTAGCCCCGGGTGCACCCGCGCGCACTGCGCCCCAGCGCAGCGCCCTGCACGTGCGCCCGCCCGCACTGCGCCCCAGCGCAGCGCCCGCACACCTGCCCGCTCACACCCCCGCTCGCACCGACTGCTCGCCCTGCGCGCACTACGCCTCCTGCGCAGCACCCGCACACCACCCGCTCGTCCGCGCGCCCCTGCGCAGCGCTCCGCGCGCACGCCGCGCACTGCGCCCAGCACGCTCGACAGCGCCCAACGAGCCCGTCAGCACGCGCCCAGCGCGCCTGCCCACAGTTCGCCCGCCTGCGCCTGCCTGCCTGCGCGCGCCGCTGCCAGCATGCGCCCGAACCGAGCTCCACCAGCGCGCACGCCCGCGCGCACGCCCTCGCGCACGCCCGCGCGCACGCCCGCGCGCACGCCCTCGCGCACGCCCGCGCGCACGCCCACGCTGCCCTGCTAGCATGCCTGCCCTGCCTGCCTGCCTACCCGGAACAGCCCCCCTGCCCGAGCCACTCCACCACCACCCACCGGCCACCGATGGCCTCCAACCACCACCAACAGCCACCAGCCCTCAAAACTACCCTCCTAACAAGCATCTAAGCAAGAAAAGGAAGGAAAGAGCGCTTACCCTAGGAAGGAAAGGAAGGAAGGAAAGACCGGGAGCTCTTCGGGCACCGAAATACCTCCACAAGGACCACCACCACCTAGATCTCCACCTAGCCAAAGAAAAGCTGAAATCAGGGGAGAAAAGAGAGGGTGAGAAGGGGCTAAACACCTCGGATCTCGAATCCGAGACCACCGGTGGATAGATCGGGAGCTCCCCTTACCTTTCTCTTCTTTGAGTTTTAAGATCCAAGCCCTCTAGCTAGATCAAAACAAGGAAATAAAGAGAGGGAGAGAGAGAGAAAGCTTTTTCGGAGAAGATGATGAATAGGGGAGGAATTTGTCTTGGTCGTGGGATTTATCTATCCTCCCCCCACTCATCACACATTCTCACACCCCCAATTAGCCCTAATTAATTAGGTTTAGGCTAGGATTAGGAGCACTTAGGTGAGGTTTAAGTGTGGTTTGACCCAAGTCAACCCAACCACACAAAAAGCCAAAAACCTTTGACCAAGTCATGGGCCCCACTTTGACCAAGTCAAGTCTCTCAATGACTTCTCGCTCGGTCAAAAACCCGGATACGCCCCGGAAGTGCGAAATTCTGAAACGTACCGGAATTCGACAAAATTTTCGTGAGCGGCTTGGAATGGCACCAGGACACATAATATGCAGTTAGATTTTCAATCGGAGCCCTCCATCTCAGAGTGATAGCTAAAAGCCCGAAATTTTAGCGGTTCCGATCAAAAAATGAAAAAAACCAAAAAACTGCCAGAATGGTCCAATGGTTACCAGAAGGTTAAAAGTGACACATATATAAAAGGGTCGCTATCGCCAACCCACTACACCCTCACCCTCACCCCTCAATAGGTGACATAGGATATTGGGACTTACAAACCAGTGGATCGCTACATTGCCGACCCACCGCACCCTCACCCTCACCCCTCAATATGGTGACATAGGATATTGGGACTGACTAGGCTGATGGTCACCCTTGGTCCACCGATAGTCTCTCCCCACTCCGTAGGCCGTTTGGCCACCCCCACATTCAGCACAGTCCGTCCCAAATCAGGAGGTGCCTACTGATGGGAGCCCCTGCACGGGACAGCCTTTCCAACGCTGGGGTAGTCTCTACACGGATCCAACGAAGGGAACAGAACAGCCTATCCATACGCATATGATCCACTCGGATCCGCAGACAACACATCTCAACAACTCTAATGTCATGAATTCTTCAGAATTCCTCCAGGGCGCATAACCAAGATGCGGGGAACATATATAATAATAATTATTAACAAGGGTTGTAATATTATTGAGAAAGAAACCTTGGGAGGGCAGCATGAGGTCCCGATATAGGACATCCCGACAACCAAACAAGGAACACGGAGTATCCTAGCCCGGGTCTCAATGTTGACCTAGCAAGGCCCCTCCCTATAATATTATACAAGGCATGCTGAAATACTAAAGTTCGCATTTAAAATTTATAAGTTAAACTAGTAGGACACATACATAGGCCGAGGCTTCCTAGCATGCGAACAGGGTGACACGATGCATGGCTCTTACACATGTTCTAAGGGTGCAAGTCCCTAACATACAAAGTCTAGGGTAGCATGCATACTACGTTTTTATCATGCTTGCATGGATTACACATTACAACAAGTTAATATAAATCCATGGTGCCCCAGGGGAGGACGGTATACGCCCAAGTGCATATAACGCCTCCCTACTGGGTTGGATTGTCCCACTCACCCTTAACCGGGTCGTCGCGCGACCGTCCGTCAAGATCTGCAAGACAGGGTAATCAATTTGGTGAGTAAAATACACAAATAAACCCAAAAATACTCTAAAAATACACAACACTCCGGCAAACGTACATACGGCCCGTACGCACGCGAGCCCGAGCACCCCGACTCAATCCCGAACCCCCGGGCAGCCGCACGCACGGCCACCCGCCTCGGGCGCACAGCCGAGCCCTGGCCCGCGCGCCCAGACGCCCTGCCGATCCCAGCCCGCACGCCCGAACACCCTGCCGAGCCCCCCACCGGTGCACCGCGCGCTCACTGCGCCCCAGCGCAACAACCCGCGCGCACACCCGCACGCCCAGCGCCCCATCGCAGCATCCCGCTCGCCCAGCCCCGGGTGCACCCGCGCGCACTGCGCCCCAGCGCAGCGCCCCGCATGCGCACCCGCCCGCATTGCGCCCCAGCGCAGTGCCCGCACACCTGCCCGCTCGCACTCCCCGCTCGCACCGATCGATGGGGCCCCTTAGCTATAATATGTAGATACGATGTTAATGCATGTTTTACTGTGATGTAACCATGACAATATTAGACATTGTATGCTAGGGATATACATCCATGTATCATGTATAGAGGCCCATACATGCCTAGACACCATGTCCCGTGCTTAAAAAGCCTTGATCTATGCATGTTTCCCATTTAGTTTAATTTAATTAAATCAAAATGAGATTATATTGGTATAAGCATGCCTTAGAGAATATTATAACCTTGTTGTTATAATATATGTTTCCCCGCATCTTAGTTATGTGCCCTGGAGGAATTCTTGAGAATTCATGACATTAGTAGTGTTAGAAATCGTTGTTGACGGATCCAAGAGGATCGTATCCGTGTGAGTAGGCTGTTTTCTCCCCTTCGTTGGATCCGAGTAGGGACTCCCCGGCGTTGGAAAGCTGTCCTGACAGAGGGCTCCCACCTGTAGGTACTCTGATGCGTCGGAGGGTGCTGATCGTGGGAGTATACCAGGTAGAGGCTACGGAGTGAGGGAGAGGCTACTGGTGGACCAAGAGTGGAGAGCAGCCTAGTCTGTCCCAAAAGGCCCATGTCACCCCTAAAGGGTGAGGGTGAGGGTGGGGTGGGTCGGCGATGTTACGACCCACTAGCTTGTACAGTTACTCCCGTTTAGGGACTTTAATTATTTTAAGGTTAATATGAGTTGTGTTGCATAGATTGTTGTTTATGCCTGTGTTTTGTTATCTCGATAAGTGATTATCGAAAGTAGTTATTTTTCCTTGGGTTCGCTTTGCGAACATGGGATCGCTGTCCCCTTCGTTGGATCCGATGTAGGAACTTCTCGGGATTACAGCTGTCCTGACAGAGGGCTCCCATCTGTAGGTACTACCGATGCATTCGGGAACGTACTCACCATGGGAGTATACCAGGTTGAGGCTACCTGGGGAAAGGGCTACCGGTGGACCAAGGGTGTAGAGCGGTGAGTTGAAGAGGCCCGGGTGTAGCTGCCCTGACAGAGGGCTCCCATCCGTAGGTACCACCAATGCATTCGGGAGCATACTGATCGTGGGAGCGTACCAAGTTAAGGCTACCCGGGAGAGGGATAACGAATGATATTGCGAGTGTGGAATCGTTCTCCCCTTCGTTGGATCCGATGTAGGAACTTCCCGGTGATTACAGCTATCCTGACAGAGGGCTCCCGTCCATAGGTACCACTGACGCGTTCGGAAGCGTACTGATTGTGGGAGTATACCAGGTAGAGGCTACGCGGGCGAAAGGACTACCGGTGGATCAAGGGTGTAGAGCAGTCTAAGTCTCTTCAAAAGTCCCAAGAGTCTCCCTCCGGGAGTGAGGGTAAGGATGAGGCGAAGACACATCGCCGCGTGACCAATTCGTTGTTCGACCGTTCCCATAGTTGTTGGGTCCGGTCTCGTAATCGATGTTCAAGGACATCGTTGGGCAGTTATCTAGATGTAGATGATCCAGTAGTGTTGTGTAGACCAGTAATTTCGGGTCTCTTCGACCGACGGTATGGTCTCACCCCAAAAGTCCCAAGAGTCTCCCTCCGGGAGTGAGGGTAAGGGTGAAGTTGGTTGCACTGCCGCGTGACCCTGCTATCCATGGGTTTCCACATATGTTTTAATTGTGAGGAAATTGTTTGAGTATTGAACTGTTGTATGGTGATTGGTTTCCAGCCACTCACTGAGCTTGTAGCTCACCCCTCGCATACTGTTTCTTTTTCAGGGGCAGTGTTGGGCGTGGAGCTGGAGCTTTCCTGTGGCGTGGTCTTATGGGCGTGGAGCGTTCTTCCGGCGGATGGCGAGTGCGAGGCTGTCAGCATTCCTAGAGTCATTTTATGTTTTGTAAATCGTGCATGTGGCACAGGTTGTATTTTCTTTGGTCTACACTTGGCTCTCATAGGACAGTGATTGTGTATTCGAGTCTGTAATAATGTTTTTGATTTACAGACATTGTTTATATATTATGCTTCTGCTTTTCAGTCAGTTATCATTATCTTGCTTCGCCACCTTCTGTATTGTTGTTGGAGTCTTTATTGACCTCAAGTATTGATAACTGATATTTTATTATTGCCACGTCTCAGGGACGGTCGCCCTGGGGGGTGACACACAGGCATAACACTAATAAGAACAACACATGAACACACCTTTGAGTGTTCTTTCTCTTTCAATACTCTTCTTCTTTTGCTTCTTCTTCTCCTTCTTTTTTTCCTTCAAAACACACACACACACACACAAACAAGAGGGAGAGCTAGGCGTGAGAGGTGGTGAAAGAGAGAGAGAGAGAGAGAGAGAGACTAATTTTTCTCAATTGAGGGGTGGGGTGATGAGAAGGGAAAAAAGGGGGTGGTGACCCTAAGTGAATCTCACCCACACACATCAAAATAACCAAAGGTTTTCTTACCTATTAAGCAAGAGGGGGGTGAGGTTACCCAAGGTTACCATAACCACCAAAATATCCCAACACTATTCCACCTAACAAACCAGAAACGACCGAAACCCGGATACGATTCAGAACTGCATAATTTTTAAAACGTTACCGGAATTCGATGAAATTTTTATGAGTAGTACAAAATGGTACCAGGACCCATAATATGCAGTTAGATTTCCAATTGGAGTACTCAAACTCACGCAGATAGCTAAAAGTCCAAAATTTAAGGGCTCCGATCGAAAAAAGAAAAATTGGAAAATGGCCAGAAATGACCCAAATGTGACCAATAGGCTAAAAAGTGACACATATATAACATTCTTCCCCCCTTAGGAAATTTTGTCCACAAAATTTAATACAAAAACATCGAGGAAGGGAAAAGATGTGGATATGCGTCACGCATGGCGTCCTCGCGCTCCCAAGTGGCCTCGGCACCAGAACGGTGCTGCCAACGCACCTTAACCAACTGGACGGTCTTGGTGCGGAGCCTCTTCTCGCGTCGGTCCAGGATCTCGATCGGCTGCTCCACGAATGACAAGTCCGGCTCGAAGACGAGCGGCTCGAACGGAATAACGTGAGCAGGATCGTGGACGTAACGCCTCAGCTGCGAGACATGGAAGACGTCATGGGCTTGAGCCAACTGTGGGGGCAGGGCTATGCGATAGGCCACCTCTCCAATCCGCTCAAGGATGAGAAACGGGCCAATGTAACGCGGACTCAGCTTGCCCCGCACACCAAAATGGAAGATGCCCTTCGACGGGGACACCTTCAGGAAAACATGGTCACCAACCTCGAAGGCGAGCTCACGGCGACGATGATCGGCATAGCTCTTCTGACGGCTCTGAGCGATTCGGATACGCTCACGAATCGTCTTGACCTTCTCTGAGGTCTGGCGGACGATCTCTGGTCCCTCCAACTGGCGCTCTCCGACCTCGTCCCAACACAAGGGAGACCTGCAGCTGCGGCCATAGAGCTTTATATGGTGCCATCCGAATACTCGAGTGGTAGCTGTTGTTGTAGGCGAACTCCACCAACGGGAGATGCCTCTCCCAACTGCCCCCAAAGTCGAGAACGCAAGCTCGCAGCATGTCCTCCAGGGTCTGTATCGTCCTCTCCGACTGGCCGTCCGTCTGCGGATGAAACGCTGTACTGAAGTGGAGGTTCGTACCAAGGGCGTGCTGGAGGCTGCGCCAGAACCTCGAAGTAAACCTCGCGTCTCTATCAGAAATGATGCTGATGGGAGTGCCATGGAGACGAACAATCTCGGAGACAAACAACTGCGCCAGGGTGTCCAGAGAATCGGTGAGTCGAATGGGGAGGAAATGAGCGGACTTAGTCAGTCGGTCGACGATCACCCAGATGGCATCGCGACCCGAACGTG
The DNA here is from genome assembly GCA_030737835.1 of Acorus gramineus. Taxonomy (NCBI): domain Eukaryota; kingdom Viridiplantae; phylum Streptophyta; class Magnoliopsida; order Acorales; family Acoraceae; genus Acorus; species Acorus gramineus. The sequence continues at coordinate 557,138 of JAUJYN010000046.1, forward strand.
ACCTCGGCAGACCGAAACGAAGTCCATGGTGATCTGCTCCCACTTCCACTGAGGAATCTCAAAGGACTGCAGCTTCCTCGCAGACACTGATGCTCCGACTTCACCTGCTGGCATACCAAGCAACGGGCAACGAAACGGCTATATCCGCCTTCATCCCGCGCCACCAGTAGCCACAACGAAGGCCCCTGTACATCTTCGTGCCACCAGGATGCACTGTGTACCTCGAACGATGGGCCTCGTCTAAGATCTTCTGCTTCAGCTCTGCGTCGTCAGGAATGCATACCCGACCTCTGAACCGCAGGATTCCGTCCTCGCGAATCTGGTAGTCCGGACGCTCGCCCCGGGCGACGCCTTCAGAGAGGACTAGAAAGTGAGGATCCCCCCTGAGCCGTGCGGATCTCGTCGAGAAGAACGGGCTGCACCACTAGCTTGGCCAAAAAGCCACCCGTAGGCATCTCTCGAACGCTGATCCAGCAAGCGGCCTCCTCCAGAAGCCTCCAATGACGTACAGCCAAGTGGGTGGCCATGCCCAAGGGCTGCCTGCTGAGAGCATCGGCCACGACATTCGCCTTACCCAGATGGTAAGCGATGTCACAGTCATAGTCCTTCAGGAACTCGACCCAACGTCGCTGACGCATGTTGAGCTCCAGCTGGGACTGCAAGTAAGTCAGGCTCTTGTGATCCGTGAAGAGCTCGAACTCCTCGCCATAGAGGTAGTGCCTCCATATCTTCAGCGCAAAGATGATCGCTGCTAACTCCAAGTCATGGGTGGGGTAATTCTGCTCATGGGGCTTCAACTGACGCGACGCGTAAGCCACAACCTTACCATACTGCATCAGGACGCAACCCAAACCCAGCCGCGATGCATCAGAGTAGACTGCGAATCCGCCACTCCTAGATGGAATGGTAAGGACTGGCGCTGAGGTGAGTCTCCGCTTCAACTCCAGGAAGCTCTCCTCGCAAGATGGGGACCACTCGAACCGGACATCCTTCCATGTCAGGCGAATCAGAGGCACGGCTATCTTCGAGAAACCATCGACAAACCTCCAATAATAACCCGCCCAGGACGCTCTGAATCTCGGTGGGGTTCGACGGTCGCCGCCAATGACACGGCGAGCGTCTTGTCTGGGCCACAGATATACCCTCGCCGAAAATCACGTGGCCCAGAAAGGCCACACGCTCCAACCAGAACTCGCACTTACTGAACTTGGCGAACAACTGATGTCGGGCCAAAGTCTCCAAGACAGTGCAAAGATGGTCAGCGTGCTCCTCAAGACTCGTCGAGTACACCAGAATATCATCGATGAAGACTACTACAAAGGAGTCGAGGAAGGGCCGAAACACCCAGTTCATCAAATCCATGAAGGCCGCCGGCGCATTCGTCAACCCAAACGGTAGTACTCGGAACTCTTAGTGCCCATAACAGGTACGAAAGGCCGTCTTCGGAATATCCGACTCTCGGATCTTCAGCTGATAGTAGCCCGAACGGAGATCGATCTTTGAAAAGACACGTGCTCCCTGGCGCTGGTCAAACAGATCGTCAATCTGCGGTAAGGGGTACTTGTTCTTCACGGTCCACTTGTTCAGCTGCCTGTAATCAATACAAAGACGCAGCGAACCGTCCTTGTTCTGAACGAACAGAACAGGGGCTCCCCACGAAGAGACACTCGGACGTGTGAAGCCCTTCTCGAGCAACTCTTCCAGCTGCTCCTTGAGCACCTTCAGCTCTGCTGGGGCCATCCGGTATGGAGCCCTCGAGATCGGCTCGGTCCCCGGAATTAGATTAATTTCAAACTCGATCGCGCGATCCGGCGGTAGTCCCGGAAGATCATCGGGAAAAACCTCTGGATATTCTGCCACGATCGGAGTCTGACTGATATCTGCCCGCAGTGGTGCATCCTCCTCAGCAATGTACGCCAGAAAACCCTCACATCCTCCCTGAAGGAGTCTCCACGCCTGGATGGACGACACGAACCCCAAAGGGGCTATGTCCCGATCGCCCATGAACTGGAAAGATCTCTGTCCAGGGATGTGGAAGGACACTGACTTTGCAAAATAGTCGATACTGGCGTGGCTAGATGAGAAGCCATGGCGAGCTCGACCAACTCTAATGGAAACTCATGCTCCGCAATCGCCATGGTACACCTCTGATAAACAAAACGGAGGAGAATACGGTCTCCGATGGGCAATGATATCTCCAGCATAGCATCAAGGGGGGCGGACACCACGCCCATCCGTCTCGCAAAAATGGGAGAAACGAACGAATGCGTGGCCCCAGAATCAAATAGCACATATGTAGGAAGCTGGGAGACTAGAACAATACCTCAGACAATGCTACCCGAAGCCTGCGCCTCCTCGGCCGTAAGTGCTGCAACACGACCCTGAACAAGCTGCGGCTGAGGAGCAGGGGCACGCCTCGCAGGCTACACTGGCTGCCTCCTCTTGTCAATCCGGCCACCCTGTGGCTGCTGTTGCTGATGTTGAGGCTGCTGTTGCTGGCGTGGCTGGTGCTGCTGCGGCTGTGTCGAGGCACAAAAGGTCAGCCAACATCAGGGCAATCATAGGCAATATGTCTGACCCGCTGACAATGGTAACAACGTCGCGTCTTCGGTTGCCTAGCCTGGAATGGTACTGCAGCAATGGGTGCTGGACCCCACACTGGCACCACATCAATTGGAGTAGCGGCGGTCACTGGCCGATCAAAGCGGGGCCGCTTGTTCTTGCGACGTCCCTGGTCCTGGCTCCTAGGGGGCCTCTGGTCCGCAGAAGGGGTTTGAACCCCCGAGGGAACCCAAGGTCTCGCTCGACTGTCCTCGCATGAGACACCAGGTCGGAGTACCTCGAGAACACCTGAGAGGTGACGTGCACCCTGATGGTGCTAATGAGGGACGGCATCGCGTCTCCTCATCCATCACTAAGGCGAGGGCGAACCGAGAAAGCCTCGTGAAACGTGTAGAGTAATCAACGACTGACATGGAGCCCTGCGTCAGTTGCTCGAACTCTCGCATCACGATCTGACGTGTTGAAAACGGGAAGTACTCCTCCAGGAAGTAACTCCAGAATCCAGCTCATAGAAGTCACCCCACACCCTCAGGGAATGTCCACCGATCGGGTAGTGTCACGCCCCAGGGCGGCCGTACCCGATACGTGGCAAATATATATAATATCAGCAGTCTATACAGGAGATCAATAAAATACTCTAAACAACATCGAAAATGACAACACAGACAATAAGGTAGCTGACATAATATATACAAATAGCGGAAGCTTAAACGACTGAGTCTGTAATTCAAAGACATATTACAGACCCGAATACATAATCAACTGTCCTGTGAGAGCCAATATACACAATGACATCCAAATACAAGTGTGTGCCCAAGCACGGATAATCAATACATACAATCAAGAAGGGGATGCTGATGGCCTCTCACTCGCAGAACGTGACGCTGCTCCGCTACTGCTGTGGTGCCTCGGGGAGCTCCTCCTTCAGATCCAACTCAGGTATAACAGGAGGAAAAATATATGCGAGGGGGAGCCACACGCTCAGTGAATAGCACAACCCATGCATCACAATTCATATTAACCTTAAATAATTTATAGTCCCTAAAATGGGAGCAACTACACATTCTAGTGGGTCGTTTCATCGCCAACCCACCTCCCCCCTCACCCTCACCCTTTACTGGGGGTGACATGGGCCTCTTGGGGCATACTAGACCGCTCTCCACCCCTGGTCCACCCGGTAGCCTCTCCCACTCTGTAGCCTCCACTTGGTATACTCCGACTATCAGTACTGTCCGACGCATCGGAGGTACCTACGGACGGGAGCCCTCTGTCAGGTCAGCTTTCCAACGCTGGGGAGTCCCTACATCGGATCCAACCAAAAGGAGAAGACAGCCTACTCACGCGGATACGATCCTCTTGGATCCATCGACAACGATTGTAACTCTACTAATGTCAAGAATTCTCTTCCTCCAGGGAGCATAACTAAGATGCGGGGAAACATATATTATAATCACGAGGTTATAATATTCTGTAAGGCATGCTTATAACAATATGCTCTCATTTTGATTTAATTAGATTAAACTAGATGGGAACATACATAGTTCGGGGCTTTCCAATCAAGGGACATGGTGTCTAGGCATGCATAGGCCTCTATACATGATATAAGGGTGCATATCCCTAGCATACAAAGTCTAATGTGGCACGGTTACATCATATTAATCATGCATTGCATAGTTTTACCTTTATTACAGTTAATACACAATTATGGAGCCCCAGGGGAGGGCAATGCACCTACGTGCATCGAACACCTCCCTACTGGGTTGGATTGTCCCACTCACCGAAACCCGGGTCATTGCGTGACCGTCCGTCAAGATCTGCAAGGCATGGGCATTCAATATGGTGAGTAAACTACACAAATACATAAGAAATTTACTAGAAATACCCAATACTCGGACAAGCATGCATACGGACCCGCACGCATGCGAGCACGCGCGTACGCCGCGAGTCCGAGTGCCCCGACACCCTCCCGAACCCTCGGGCAGCCATACGCATGGCCCCCCGCACGCACGCACGAATGCGCACGCCCGCACGCGCCCCTGCACCCCTGGCGCACTGTCGTGCCCCTGCCCGCGCGCCCAGCCCGGCGTACCCACGCGCACTGCGCGCCCGCGCAGCACCTCGCGCGCATGCCCGAGCGCTGCGCATACGCGCGCGCGCCCAGCTCGCCCGTCTGCGCGCGCCAGGCCTGCGCGCGCACGCGCAGACGCGCGCACGCGCGGATGGCTCGCCGCGCGCCCGAGCCCTTCCCACCCCCTCCTCAGCCCTCCCACACCCCCTAACACCCATGCATAGCATGCATAACCATTTACACACCCTAAACAAACATCTAAGCAAGCTAAGGAGGAGGAAGACTTACCCAAGGAGAGGAAGAACAAGGGAGGGAACTCGGGTGCCCTTTGCGCACCAAATCGCCACCACCAAGACCACCACCACCTCAGCCACTCTCAGCCCTAACAATGGCTGAAAACAGGGGGGGGGGGAAGCCATGAGAGGGAGGTAAAGAAAGGGGAAAACCAAACAAAGACCATGGAGAGGTAGATCACAACCTTACCTCTCTTTTTCCCTTCTAGGGCTTTTCTTTTCTTCTTCTCCTACTACCTCTAATGGGGGAAAATAAAGAAGAGGAGATGAGATGGAGTGAGTGAGTGAGAGATGGTGAGATGGGGAAAAGAGAGGGGACGCCCACAAATAGGGCTTCACACACTTACACACACACACTCACACACTTGGGACTATTGTGTTGGTGGGATTGACTTTGAGTCAACCCAACCACACAAAAAAACAAAACCATTTGACCAAGTCAATGGTCAAACTTGACTTGGTCAAAGTCTTCTTTGACTTGGTCAAGTCCCCCTTTGACATTCCCACTCGGTCAAAACCCGGATACGATTCGGAACTGCCAAATTCTGAAACGTTACCGGAATTCGATGAAATTTTCGTGAGTGGTTTGAAATGGCACCAGGACACATAATGTGCAGTTAGATTTTCAATCGGAGTTCTCAAGCTCATGATGATAGCTAAAAGTCCAAAATTTTAGCGGTTCCGATCGAAAAAAGAAAAAGTTGAAAAACTGTCAGAAATGCTCCAAAGGTGACCAGAAGGCTAAAAGTGACACATATATAACATTCTTCCCCCCTTAGGAAATTTTGTCCACAAAATAAATACAAAAACATCTAGGAAGGGAAAAGATGCGGATATGCGCCACGCATGGCGTCCTCGCTCCCAAGTGGCCTCGGCACCAGAACGGTGCTGCCATCGCACCTTAACCAGCTGGACGGTCTTGGTGCGGAGCCTCTTCTCGCGTCGGTCCAGGATCTCGATCGGCTGCTCCACGAATGACAAGTCCGGCTCGAAGACGAGCGGCTCGAACAGGATAACGTGAGCAGGATCGTGGACGTAACGCCTCAGCTGCGAGACATGGAAGACGTCATGGGCCTGAGCCAACTGTGGGGCAGGGCTATGCGATAGGCCACCTCTCCAACCCGCTCGAGGATGAGAAACGGCCCAATGAAACGCGGACTCAGCTTGCCCCGCACACCGAAACGGAAGATGCCCTTCATCGGGGACACCTTCAGGAAAACATGGTCACCAACCTCGAAGGCGAGCTCACGGCGACGACGATCGGCGTAGCTCTTCTGACGGCTCTAGGCGACTCGGATACGCTCACGAATCGTCTTGACCATCTCTGAGGTCTGGTGGATGATCTCTGGTCCCTCCAACTGGCGCTCTCCGACCTCGTCCCAACACAAGGGGGACCTGCAGCTGCGGCCATAGAGCGCTTCGTATGGTGCCATCCGGATACTCGAGTGGTAGCTGTTGTTGTAGGCAAACTCCACCAACGGAAGATGCCTCTCCCAACTGCCCCCAAAGTCGAGAACGCAAGCTCGCAGCATGTCCTCCAGGGTCTGAATCGTCCTCTCCGACTGGCCGTCCGTCTGCGGATGAAACGCTGTACTGAAGTGGAGGTTCGTACCAAGGGCGTGCTGAAGGCTACGCCAGAACCTCGAAGTAAATCTCGCGTCTCTATCAGAAATGATGCTGACGGGAGTGCCATGGAGACGAACAATCTCGGAGACAAACAACTGCGCCAGGGTGTCCAGAGAATCGGTGAGTCGAATGGGGAGGAAATGAGCGGACTTAGTCAGTCGGTCGACGATTACCCAGATGGCATCGCGACCCGAACGTGACCTCGGCAAGCCCGAAACGAAGTCCATGGTGATCTGCTCCCACTTCCACTGAGGAATCTCAATGGACTGCAGCTTCCCCCCAGGACGCTGATGTTCCGACTTCACCTGCTGGCATACCAAGCAACGGGCAACGAAACGGCCAATATCCGCCTTCATCCCGCGCCACCAGTAGCCACGACGAAGGCCCCTGTACATCTTCGTGCCACCAGGATGCACTGTGTACCTCGAACGATGGGCCTCGTCCAAGATCTTCTGCTTCAGCTCTGCGTCGTCAGGAATGCATACTCGACCTCTGAACCGCAGGATTCCGTCCTCGCGAATCTGGTAGTCCGGACGCTCGCCCCGGGCGACGCCTTCAGAGAGGACTAGAAAGTGAGGATCCTGCCCCTGAGCCGTGCGGATCTCGTCGAGAAGAACGGGCTGCACCACTAGCCTGGCCAAAAAGCCACCCGCAGGTGTCTCTCGAACGCTGATCCAGCAAGCGGCCTCCTCCAGAAGCCTCCAACGACGTACAGCCAAGTGGGCGGCCATGCCCAAGGGCTGCCTGCTGAGAGCATCGGCCACGACATTCGCCTTACCCGGATGGTAAGCGATGTCACAATCATAGTCCTTCAGGAACTCGACCCAACGTCTCTGACGCATGTTGAGCTCCGGCTGGGACTGCAAGTAAGTCAAGCTCTTGTGATCAGTGAAGAGCTCGAACTCCTCGCCATAAAGGTAGTGCCTCCACATCTTCAGCGCAAAGATGATCGCTGCTAACTCTAAGTCGTGGGTGGGGTAATTCTGCTCATGGGGCTTCAACTGACGCGACGCGTAAGCCACAACCTTACCGTACTGCATCAGGACGCAACCCACACCCAGCCGCGATGCATCGGAGTAGACTGCGAATCCACCACTCCCAGACGGAATGGTAAGAACTGGCGCTGAGGTGAGCCTTCGCTTCAACTCCAGGAAGCTCTCCTCGCAAGCTGGGGACCACTCGAACCGGACATCCTTCCGAGTGAGGCGGGTCAGAGGAACAGCTATCTTCGAGAAACCCTCGACAAACCTCCGATAATAACCCGCTAAACCCAGGAAGCTCCGAATCTCTGTGGGGTTCGACGGTCGACGCCAATTCGACACGGCGAGCGTCTTGTCCGGGTCCACAGATATGCCCTCGCCGGAAATCACGTGGCCTAGAAAGGCCATACGCTCCAACCAAAACTCGCACTTACTGAACTTGGCGAACAACTGATGTCGGGCCAAAGTCTCCAAGACAGTGCGGAGATGGTCAGCGTGCTCCTCAAGACTCCTCGAGTACACCAGAATATCATCGATGAAGACTACTACGAAGGAGTCGAGGAAGGGCCGAAACACCCGGTTCATCAGATCCATGAAGGCTGCCGGCGCATTCGTCAACCCAAACGGCAGTACTCGAAACTCGTAGTGCCCATAACGGGTACGAAAGGCCATCTTCGGAATATCTGACTCCCGGATCTTCAGCTGATAGTAGCCCGAACGGAGATCGATCTTAGAAAAGACGCGCGCTCCCTGGAGCTGGTCAAACAGATCGTCAATCCGTGGCAAGGGGTACTTGTTCTTCACGGTCCGCTTGTTCAGCTGCCTGTAGTCAATACAAAGACGCAGCGAACCGTCCTTCCGGACGAACAAAACAGGGGCTCCCCACGGAGAAACACTCGGACGTGCGAAGCCCTTCTCGAGCAACTCCTCCAACTGCTCCTTGAGCACCTTCAGCTCTGCTGGGGCCATCCGGTACGGAGCTCTTGAAATCGGCTCGGTCCCCGGAATTAGATTAATCTCAAACTCGATCGCGCGATCCGGCGGTAATCCCGGAAGATCATCGGGGAAAACCTCTGGATATTCCGCCACGATCGGAGTCTGACTGATATCTGCCCGCAGTGGTGCGTCCTCCTCAGCAATATACGCCAGAAAGCCCTCACATCCTCCCTGAAGGAGTCTCCACGCCTGGATAGATGACACGAACCCCAAAGGGGCTATGTCACGATCGCCCACGAACTGGAAAGACCTCCGACCCGGAAGGTGGAAAGACACCGACTTCGCAAAACAGTCGATGCTGGCGTGACTAGCTGAGAGCCAATCCATTCCCAGGATGGCATCGAAGTCCGTCATGGCGAGCTCTACCAACTCTACTGGAAACTCATGCTCCGCAATCACCACGGTACACCCTCGGTAAACAGAACGGAGGAGAATACGGTCTCCGATGGGCAATGATATCTCCAGCATAACATCAAGAGGGGCGGACGCCACGCCCATCCGTCTCGCAAAAACGGGAGACACGAACGAGTGCGTGGCTCCGGAATCAAATAACACATATGCAGGGAGCTGGGAGATCAAAACAATACCTCGGACCACGCTACCCGAAGCCTGCGCCTCCTCGGCTGAAAGTGCTGCAACTCGACCCTGAACAAACTGCGGCTGAGGAGCAGGGGCACGCCTCGCAGGCTGCACTGGCTGCCTCCTCTGGTCAACTCGGCCACCCTGTGGCTGCTGCTGCTGGCGTGGCTGCTGCTGCTGCGGGTGCAGCACACGGGGTCGGCCAGCATCAGGGCAATTATATAAAATATGCCCGACGCGCTGACAATGGAAACAGCGCCGCTTCTCCGGTTGCCTGGCCTGGACTGGTACTGCCGCAATGGGTGCTGGACCTCGCACTGGCACCACATCGACTGGAGTAGCGGCGGCCGCTGACTGATCAAAGCGGGGCCGCTTCTTCTTGCGATGTCCCTGGTCCTGGCTCCTGGGGGGTCTCTGGTCTGCAGAAGGGGTTGGAACCCCCAAAGGGACCCCAAGGTCTCGCTCGACTGTCTTCGCACGAGACACCAAGTCTGAGTACCTCGTGAACGCCTGAGAGGTGACATGCACCCGGATGGTGCTAATGAGACCCATCTCGAAACGACGGCATCGCGTCTCCTCATCCATCACCAAGGCGGGGGCGAACCTGGAAAGCCTCGTGAAGCGTGTGGAGTAGTCAGCGACTGACATGGAGCCCTGCGTCAGCTGCTCGAACTCTCGCATCACGATCTGGCGTGTCGAAAACGGGAAGTACTCCTCCAGGAAGTATCTCCGGAACCCAGCCCATAGAAGTCGCTCCACTCCCTCGGGGATGTCCACCGATCGGGTAGCCCACCAGTCGGCGGCGCTACCCTTCAACATGAAGGTGGCCAGGGAGACACGCTGGCGGTCGGTGCAGTGCATGGTCGAGAAGATCTTGTCTACCTCCATCAACCAACGCTCAGGGGCAAGGGGGTCCGCCGTCTGGCCATGGAACTCGGGAGGGTGGAGCTTCAGAAAGGCAGTGAGGCCGCTCTGATGCACTCGTGCTGCAGCCTCTAGCTCCACCTCCCTCTCCAGGGGATCCTGAACTCCCACCACCGGAATCACCACGGGGACAGGGGGTACGTCGGGCACCACCGGTGGATCTGCCACCAAGGGGACCTGTGGAACTGCCTCGCGGGCCGCCCGCAGCTCCTGGATCTCTCGTGCCTGCTCAGCTAACGCCCTAGTCTGGGCCTCCAGTGCCCTAGTCTGAGTCTCCACCAGATCTGCGATACGAGCGTAAGCACGCTCCCATGCAGGAGGCTCCTGCGCCGGTCCTGGCCCCATAGCCGAGGACTCTCCAGTAGACTCCTCGCCTCTGGTAGGTCCGGGAACCTCCAAGGGCCGAGGGGGACCACGTCCACGCATTCCTCTGCGAGGAGGCATATCAGCAACCTAAGAAAACAGACACTAGGATCAGAATACTCATATAGAAATCCTAGGACTCATCTCTAAGAAAACAATTGGCTCTGACAGGACCAGGCTCTGATACCAACTTTTGTCACGCCCCAGGGCGGCCGTCCCCGATACGTGGCAAATATATATAATATCAGCAGTCTATACAGGAGATCAATAAAATACTCTAAACAACATCGAAAATGACAACACAGACAATAAGGTAGCTGACATAATATATACAAATAGCGGAAGCTTAAACGACTGAGTCTGTAATTCAAAGACATATTACAGACCCGAATACATAATCAACTGTCCTGTGAGAGCCAATATACACAATGACATCCAAATACAAGTGTGTGCCCAAGCACGGATAACAATACATACAATCAAGAAGGGGATGCTGATGGCCTCTCACTCGCAGAACGTGACGCTGCTCCGCTACTGCTGTGGTGCCTCGGGGAGCTCCTCCTTCAGATCCGACTCAGATATAACTGGAGGAAAAAATATGCGAGGGGTGAGCCACACGCTCAGTGAATAGCACAACCCATGCATCACAATTCATATTAACCTTAAATAATTTATAGTCCCTAAAACGGGAGCAACTACACATTCTAGTGGGTCGTTTCATCGCCAACCCACCTCCCCCCTCACCCTCACCCTTTACTGGGGGTGACATGGGCCTCTTGGGGCATACTAGACCGCTCTCCACCCCTGGTCCACCCGGTAGCCTCTCCCACACTCCGTAGCCTCCACCTGGTATACTCCCACTATCAGTACTGTCCGACGCATCGGAGGTACCTACGGACGGGAGCCCTCTGTCAGGTCAGCTTTCCAACGCCGGGGAGTCCCTACATCGGATCCAACCAAAAGGAGAAGACAGCCTACTCACGTCGATACGATCCTCTTGGATCCGTCGACAACGATTGTAACACTACTAATGTCATGAATTCTCAAGAATTCCTCCAGGGCGCATAACTAAGATGCGGGGAAACATATATTATAACAACAAGGTTATAATATTCTCTAAGGCATGCTTATAACAATATGCTCTCATTTTGATTTAATTAGATTAAACTAGATGGGAACATACATAGTTCGGGGCTTTCCAATCAAGGGACATGTGTCTAGGCATGCATAGGCCGCTATACATGATATAAGGGTGCATATCCCTAGCATACAAAGTCTAATGTGGCATGGATACATCATATTAATCATGCATTGCATAGTTTTACATTTATTACAAGTTAATACACAATTATGGTGCCCCAGGGGAGGGCAATGCACGCCTACGTGCATCGAACGCCTCCCTACTGGGTTGGATTGTCCCACTCACCGAAACCCGGGTCGTTGCGTGACCGTCCGTCAAGATCTGCAAGACATGGGCATTCAATATGGTGAGTAAACTACACAAATACATAAGAAATTTACTAGAAATACCCAATACTCGGACAAGCATGCATACGGACCCGCACGCATGCGAGCACGCGCGTACGCACGCGAGTCCGAGTGCCCCGACACCCTCCCGAACCCTCGGGCAGCCATACGCATGGCCCCCCGCACGCGCACGCACGAATGCGCACGCCCGCACGCGCCCCTGCACCCCTGGCGCACTACCGCGCCCCTGCCCTCGCGCCAAGACGCGCTGCTCGCGCGCCCAGCCCAGCGCGTACCCGTGCGCACTGGCGCCCGCGCAGCACCCGCGCGCACGCCGCGCGCCTGCGCGTCACGCACGCCCGTCTGCGCGCGCCAGCGCCTGCCTACGCGCGCAGACGCGCACGCGCGCCCGAGCCCCTTCCACCCCCTCCTCAGCCCTCACCCTAACACCCATGCATAGCATGCATAACCATTTACACACCCTAAACAAACATCTAAGCAAGCTAAGGGAGGAGGAAGACTTACCCAAAGAGAGGAAGAACAAGGGAGGAAGCTCGGGTGCCCTTTGCGCACCAAATCGCCACCACCAAGACCACCACCACCTCAGCCACTCTCAGCCCTAACAATGGCTGAAACAGGGGGTGAGGAGAAGCCATGAGAGGGAGGTAAAGAAAGGGGAAATCAAACAAAAACCATGGAGAGGTAGGTCACAACCTTACCTCTCTTTTTCCCTTCTAGGGTTTTCCCTTTCTTCTTCTTCTACTAGGTCTAATGGAGGAAAATAAGGAAGAGGAGATGAAATGGAGTGAGTGGAGTGAGTGAGAGATGGTGAGATGGGGAAAAGAGAGGGGACGCCCACAAATAGGGCTTCACACACACACACACACACTCACACACTTGGAACTATTGTGTTAGTGGGGATTGACTTGAGTCAACCCAACCACACAAAAAAACAAAACCATTTGACCAAGTCAATGGTCAAACTTGACTTGGTCAAAGTCTTCTTTGACTTGGTCAAGTCCCCTTTGACATTCCCACTCGGTCAAAACCCGGATACGATTCGGAACTGCCAAATTCTGAAACGTTACCGGAATTCGATGAAATTTTCGTGAGTGGTTTGAAATGGCACCAGGACACATAATGTGCAGTTAGATTTTCAATCGGAGTTCTCAAGCTCATGATGATAGCTAAAATTCTAAAATTTTAGCGGTTCCGATCGAAAAAAGAAAAAGTTAAAAAACTGCCAGAAATGTCCCAAAGGTGACCAGAAGGCTAAAAGTGACACATATATAACAGGTAGCCCAACAGTCGGCGGCGCTACCCTTCAACATTGAGGTGGTCAGTGAGACACTCTGGCAGTCGGTGCAGTGCATGGTCGAGAAGATCTTGTCTATCTCCATCAACCAATGCTTGGGGGCAAGGGGGTCCGTCGACAAGCCATGGAACTCGGGAGGGTGAAGCTTCAGAAAGGCGGTGAGGCCAGTATGATGCACACGTGCCGCAGCCTCTAGCTCCACCTCCCTCTCCAGGGGATCCTGAATTCCTTCTACTGGAATCTCCACTGGGACAGGGGGTACCTCGGGCACCACCGATGGATCTGCTACCAAGGGGACCTGTGGGACTGCCTCACGGGCCGCTCGCAGCTCCTGGATCTCTCGCGCCTGCTCATCCAACGCCATAGTTTGGGCCTCCAATGCCCTAGTCTGAGTCTCCAATAGATCTGCGATACGAGCATAAGCACGCTCCCATGCAGGAGGCTCCTGCGCTGGTCCTGGCCCAATAGCCGAGGACCCTTCAGTAGACCCCTTGCCTCTGGTAGGTTCAGAAACCTCTGAGGCCTGAGGGGGACCACGTCCACGCATCCGTCTGTGAGGAGGAATATCAGCAACCTAAAAAACAGACACTAGGATCAGGATAATCATATAGAAATCCTAGGACTCATCTCTAAGAAAACAATTGGCTCTGACAGGACCAGGCTCTGGTACCAACTTTTATCACGCCCCAGGGTGGCCGTCCCCGATACGTGGCAAATATATATAATATCAGCAGTCCATACACGAGATCAATAAAAGACTCTAAACAACATCGAAGGTAATAACACAATTAACAACGTAGCTGACATAATATATATACATACAATGGAAGCTTAAACGACTAAGTCTGTAATTCAAAGACATATTACAGACCAGAATACATAATCAACTGTCCTGTGAGAGCCAATATAAAACAAAGACATCCACATACAAGTACTGTGCCCAAGCACGAGTAACAATACATACAAGGAAAAAAGGGGGATGCTGATGGCCTCTCACTCGCAAGACCCAAAACGCGAACGCTGCTCCGCTACTGGTGCGATGCCTCAGGGAGATCCTCCTTCAGATCCGACTCAGCGACAACTGGAGGAAAAAGATATGCGAGGGGTGAGCCACACGCTCAGTGAATGGTACAATCCATGCAACACAACTCATATTTAACCTTTAAAATCATTAAAGTCCCTAAGATGGGAGTAACTGCACAAATTGGTGGGTCGTACCGACGCCGGCCCACCACACCCTCACCCTCACCCTTTAGAGGTGACATAGGACTTTTGGGAGAGATTAGACTGCTCTACACCCTTGGTCCACCGGTAGCCCTTTCCCCGGGTAGCCTCTACCTGGTATACTCCCATGATCAGTACGTTCCCGAATGCATCGGTAGTACCTACGGATGGGAGCCCTCTGTCAGGACAGCTTTTCCCAACCCGGGTAGTTCCTACACGGATCCAACGAAGGGGAGAAAACAATCTACACTCACGGATACGATCCTCTTGGATCCGTCGACACCGGTTACTAAACACTGATGAGGTAACGAATTCTCAAGAATTCCTCCAGGGCGCATAACTAAGATGCGGGGAAAAACATATTATTCATAGTGACAATTTCCAAGTATGATCCCCATAAGCGGTCATACACTTGCCTAAACTCATTAGGCAAGATTTGAGACTCAACCTATGCATATAACGTGGATAATGAATATACAAGGAATTCATCATGGAAGCATTTAAATAATATAATAACAAGGTTATAATATTTTCTAAGGCATGCTTACACTTATGCTTTTCATAGATATCTAAGGGTATACTTAGGCAAGGTCGGGGTACATGCAGGAATCAAATATTATCCTAACATGGGACATGATGCATGAACAAGCATTGGTCCCTACACATGGTACTAGGATGTATAACCCTAACATGTTAGTTCTAACATGGCATGGATGCAACCTAGCAAGCCCAATAATAACATATACATGCAAATATGGTTAATATGCAGTTATGATGCCCCAGGGGAGGGCAATGCACGTCTACGTGCATCGAACGCCTCCCAACTAGGTTGGATCGACCCACTCACCGCAACCCGGGTCGTTGCGTGACCGTTCGCCAAGATCTGCAAGACAAGGGCATTCAATATGGTGAGTAAAACGACATAAATATACAAGGAATTTACTAGAAATGCCAAAGACTTGGACAAGCACGCATACGGGCTCGCACGCATGCGAGCACGCACGTACGCACGCAAGTCCGAGTGCCCCGACACCTACCCGAACCCTCGGGCAGCCACACGCATGGCCCCGCACACGTACGCACGCATAAGCACGCACGCACGCTCCCCCGAACCTCCTGGCGCACTACCGCGCGCCCATCCGCGCGTCCAGAAGGGCTGCCGCGCTCGCGCGCGCACTATGCGTCCCGCTTGCACGCACTCCCAGCTCCTCACACGCACGCTCTCGCGCCTGCTAGCGCGCCAGACTGCACGCGCCAGCACCCTTCTGCGCGCGCAGACGTGCGCACACGCGGGCGGATGGCCCTACGCGCGCACCCAGACTTCTCCCATCCCCTCCACAGCCCTCTCACACACCCTACTACCCATGCTTGGCATGCATGATCACCCTAACAGCCCTAACAACCATTTAAAACAAAGATAAGGGAGGAGGAGAGCTTACCAAAGGAGGGGAAAGAAAAGGGGAGGTATTCGGGTGCCCTTGGCGCACCAAAACCACCGCAACCGCCACCACCAACACCACCACCTCCTCAGCCTTACTTGGCTGAAAATCAGGGGCAAAAAGGGAGCATGAGAGGGAGCCTAAGAGAAAGGAATCAACACCTAATAACAACAACACATGAACACACCTTTGAGTGTTCTTTCTCTTTCAATACTCTTCTTCTTTTGCTTCTTCTTCTCCTTCTTTTTTCCTTCAAAACACACACACACACACACACAAACAAGAGGGAGAGCTAGGCGTGAGAGGTGGTGAAAGAGAGAGAGAGAGAGACTAATTTTTCTCAATTGGGGGGGGGGGGGTGATGAGAAGGGAGAAAGGGGGGTGGTGACCTAGAGGTGAATCTCACCCACACACATCAAAATAACCAAAGGTTTTCTTACCTATTAAGCAAGAGGGGGGTGAGGTTACCCAAGGTTACCATAACCACCAAAATATCCCAACACTATTCCACCTAACGTTACCATAACCACCAAAATATCCCAACACTATTCCACCTAACAAACCAGAAACGACCGAAACCCGGATACGATTCGGAACTGCATAATTTTTAAAACGTTACCGGAATTCGATGAAATTTTATGAGTAGTACAAAATGGTACCAGGACTCATAATATGCAGTTAGATTTCCAATCGGAGTACTCTAACTCACGCAGATAGCTAAAAGTCTAAAATTTTAGCGGCTCCGATCGAAAAAAGAAAAATTGAAAAATGGCCAGAAATGACCCAAATGTGACCAATAGGCTAAAAAGTGACACATATATAACATGGGGTGGGTTCTAATGCAACATGGGAGAGTAGTAGCATATGTTTCGCTGTAATTGATGAAGCATGAGCAGAAGTACCCCACCCATGACCTGGAGTTGGCATCTGTGATATATGCTCTAAAGATATGGAGACATTATCTATATGGCGAGCAGTTTGAGATTTTCAGTGATCACAAGACCTTGACCTATTTGCAGTTGCAGCTAGAGCTCAATATGCGACAAAGGCGATGGGTCGAGCTCCTCAATGATTATGACTGCAACATCGTCTACCATCCCAGAAAGGTGAACGTGGTGGTCGACGCTCTGAGTCGTCAACCTATGTGCTCACTTGCTCGTTTGTCGATGCGGCTGTGGAAGCATTGGGAGGAAATAACCAGCTTAGTTGATTTCCAGGTGTCCAACAGGGTTGTCCTTGTGGCAAGGCTGGTTGTACAACCAATGCTGCTGAAGGAGATCAGGGAGGCCCAGAAGCTTGACCTAGCTACAGTTACTTAGTCAGAAGAGGCCAATAGTGGCATTTCGCCAGAGTTTCGGGTCCACGATGATGGTATTTTGAGGTTTTGATGTAACGCCCCTGTACCCAAGACTCTGTTTTGAAGCTCGAATACGGTACGTTACCATGAATTTTCTCGATAAAACACGAGTCATATATGTATATATATTTTGAAAGACAAGCAAAAGAGATTTATTTAATCATACCAAATCATAAACCATAACCAGGATCTAAACATGACTCATCCTAAACGCGGATGATTACACACAAAAATAGTTTTAACATAACATCCATCTATTTTTGCTGGAAGGGACTAAGGAAACAACATGCCAAGGAAGGCTTATTGAACCACCTAGATGTAACGGAAGATAAAAGCACGTGCTACGATCATCACCACCGAGATCGACGATCACCAACGGTTACTCTGAAAGTTGGGAAAAGAGGGGTGAGCTACAACGCACGCCCTTAGGTCCCAATAATAATTGATATCTCAAATAATATTTGATAAGAAACAAATTTGAAACATACAATATTATGATATTTGCAATTACGATAATTTTCCAATAAATCAACTTAATAAAATCTCATTTCAGTATGCATGCCTCAAATCCAGTCAAAGCATATGATGCATATGAATGTAATGGACACACATGCCCATATCCCATCGCACCTAGCCATCTACAACACCTAGCCGCAAGGATTTCACACAGGAAATCGTGTCACCTAGACACATGTCACCTAGACATAAGTCACCTAGACTTGGGTCCATTCTAAACCGTAGTCACCTAGACTAATGCCACATAGGCTACGTCACCTAGACGAATGCGATGCATGCATAATTAACACATATTTTTATGCATGTGACAGTTTTCAAAATAATAACATTTCAATACAATACTTAATAAGGCATCAGCCTATATAATATGACATGCTCGAGTTTATACATAAAATAGCATTTCAAAGTCATTGATAAAATCCTTCAAAAACTACATAGGAGACTAGACCCACTCACCTTAGGTCCAATAGATGCGAAACAAACTTCAGTAGGTCTAAGGCAACCTAACCCGACCTGAAATGATACGAATCGATCACAAAATGTGCAAACAGTACGGGACCTGATGGTACCCGTACTCACAGGATCCGACGGCTCTCGGCAGAACCGTCCAGAGACAGGCCGACGGCTCCTCCTGGGGCCGTCCGAAACAAACCCGACGGCTCCTAGTGGGGCCGATCCTTAACAAACCGACGGCTCTACTGGGACCTGTCCCGAGCATGCCCGACGGCTCCTACAGGGGCAGTCCCAGGGCAGAAGGACGAAACCCTAACATTATTATTTTTTGTAAATTATTTTAAAGCATTCTACCATTGAAAACAAAACACGAGTCATTTTAAAACGTCGTAAAAACAGTGAGAATCTTGTATTGAAATCAAATCATGCATTCGAGGAATCGATTTAAAACAAAAACAAGGATTTATCTAAAATATCTTCGAAAAACCCTAGTCCATCATAGGTACAAATACAAATATAGATCTACATTCAAATCTTCAAAACTCATGAAAACGTATCACTGGTTTGGATCTCTATGCATATAAAGTTTAAAACAAGGCTTAAAGGATCAAAACATGATTCTACTTAAAACGAATAAACTTAAACATGATGTATGCTTAAACATATTCCTTTTTACATGAAAGGCTTAGAAAACATCTAAAAATCTCATAGTACCCTAACTATAACATCAGACCCGAAAATCATTTAAATTTCATTAAGGTTTTGAGGAAAAATCCAACAAGAAAACTTAAGAAATCAGAACTTCAATATACGCGTTGAGATTCAATATCATCATCAAAAACTTGTAAAAACATCATGAAATCATTGACATATCATTGGTATAATATAAGACCCAAAATCATATCAGGACCTAAAAAAAAAACAAGAAGAAAACTTATTCTTTTTGTTTGAAAACCTTTAAAACGAGATCATATGAAAGCAACATTCAAAGGGATTTACTATAAGTCAAAACTCTTCAAAACATCACTAGAAACTCACCAAAAATCTCGTCCAAAACTCCTTCCCGAGCCTCCTCAACAAAGTGTCGAAGAGAAGAAAGAAAGAAAAATTTAGGGTTTGGTGTTTCAATGCAAAGGAGAGAGAAAGAGGGGTTTATGAACCGAAAACACGTGGGGACAAAATTTACGACACCATCAAACCCGAATAACCACAATCAATGCCATTGTTCCTTCTAAGAATGACTGAAATTTCGAATTCAAATTCCGCCCAGATCGACGGCTCTTATTGAGCCCGTCGCTCAATCACCCAACGGCTCTACCCGATCCGTCGCCCATGTGCCCGATGGCACCTATAAGATCTGTCTGAATCTAATCATGCAAAATTATAAAAATTTGGAATACTAAACACTCCACAAAATAGGCTAACTAGGTCTTAAAAGTCACAGTCGTTACATCATTTCCCCCTTAAAGGAATTTAGTCCCTAAATTCAAGGCATACCTGAGGAAGATGCAAACAATGACGGATACTTTTCTCGCATCTCCTCTTTGCGTTCCCAAGTCATTTCGGGTACTCCCGGATGATACTGCCATTGCACTTTGACCAACAGAATGGTCTTGTTGCGCAAGATTTGCTCCTTTCGATCTAAAATTTTCACTGGCTGCTCGACAAGAGATAAGTCCTTCTGCACTTGAACTAAGTCCGGTTCAATGATATGGGAAGGATCATGCACGTATTTCCTTAGCATTGACACATGAAACACGTTGTGCACACGATCTAACTGCGGCGGTAATGCCAAGCGATACGCCACTGGTCCGACCTTCTCAAGAACTTCGAATGGTCCAATGAAACGTGGATTTAGCTTTCCCCGTTGTCCGAATCGAATCACTCCTTTGGATGGAGATACTTTCAGGAACACGTGATCTCCTACCGCGAACTCCAACTCCCGCCTTCGATTGTCGGCGTAGCTTTTCTGCCTACTCTGTGCCGTTCGAAGCCGATCGCGAACCAATTTCACTTTGTCGATCGTATCTTGAACGAGCTCTGGCCCAACAAGGCTTCTCTCACCAACTTCATCCCAGCACAGAGGAGTGCGGCAACTCCTTCCATACAATGCTTCGAAGGGTGACATTTGAATGCTCGCTTGGAAGCTATTGTTGTAAGCAAATTCCGCCAAGGGTAAGTGATCCTCCCAGCTTCCGCAGAAATCGATCACACAAGCCCTCAACATATCCTCCAATATCTGGATCGTTCTTTCAGACTGCCCATCTGACTGAGGGTGAAATGTTGTGCTAAAATTCAACCTTGTTCCCAATGCCGCTTGAAGAGCACTCCAAAAGCGTGAGATGAAACGTGAATCACGATCCAAAACAATGCTGACTGGAGCTCCATGGAGACGAACAACCTCTCGAACATATAACTTCGCCAGCATTTCTAGTGAATCATTCACGCACATCGCCAGAAAATGTGCGGACTTGGTCAACCGGTCCACTACAACCCAGACAGCGTCATGCCCTTTCTTTGACCTTGGTAGGCCCATCACGAAGTCCATGGTGACATGTTCCCACTTCCACTCTGGGATCTCTAGTGGTTGTAATTTTCCAGCAGGGCTTCTATGTTCCGCCTTAACCTTCTGACACACCAAGCATTTTGACACAAATTTTGCAATGTTCTTCTTCATTCCATTCCACCAGAAGTTTAATTTAAGATTTCGATACATCTTCGTACCACCAGGGTGTACGGTGTACCGAGACCTATGTGCCTCATCAAGGATCTTCCTTTTCAATTCGGCATCTGCAGGAACGCAGACACGGCCACGATAACAAAGGACTACAGCAGCCCGGATGGCGAAGTCCGGTCTTAGTCCTTGGCCCTTTTCAGATGAAACCTTCTTCAATTCTTCATCCACTAACTGTCCCTTCTTTTATCTGGCTTCACGACAAGCCGTGCAAAGAACCCCTTTTCTGATGAACGCACCACACTGAAAAGACTAGCCGCTTCATTCAAAAGCTTCCACTGACCGATCATCATATGTGACAAAATCCCTGAAGGTTGACGACTTAGTGCATCCGCGACCACATTAGCCTTGCCGGGGTGGTACTGGATTTTGCAGTTGTAGTCCTTTAGAAATTCAACCCATCGCCTCTGACGATTATTTAAATCTTGTTGAGACTGTAGATATGTCAGGCTCTTATGATCAGTGAAGACCTCAAATTCTTCACCATATAGATAATGCCTCCAAATATTTAGCGCAAAGATGACCGCTGCCAGCTCCAAGTCATGAGTGGGATAATTTACTTCATGCACCTTCAACTGACGAGACGCATATGCGACTACTTTCCCATGCTACATCAACACCCAACCCAAGCCTCGATGGGAAGTATCGCAATATACTACGTACCCACCAGGACCGGATGGAATGGTCAAGATAGGAGAAGACGTAAGGCTCTGCTTCAGCTCTTGGAAACTTTTCTCACACTGCTCCGACCAGACGTACTTGGCATTCTTCTGAGTTAGGCGAGTTAACGGAACTGCAATTTTTGAGAAGTCCTAAACGAACCTCCGATAGTATCCCGCTAAGCCCAGAAAACTTCAAATTTCCGTAGCATTCATCGGTTGCTTCCACTCCATCACTGCCTTGATCTTCGAGGGGTCAACCAAGATTCTGGTCTCAGAGATGACATGACCAAGAAACGTCACGCTCTCTAACCAGAATTCATACTTGCTGAACTTCGCATAGAGTTGATGCTCCTTCAGCTTCCGGAGTACCAAACGAAGATGTTCAACATGCTCTTCCTTGTTCTTTGAGTATATCAGAATGTCATCGATGAAGACAACAACAAACTCGTCAATGAAAGGCTTGAAGACCCGATTCATCATGTCCATGAATGCTACCGGGGCATTTGTCAGACCAAACGGCATGACCAGAAATTCATAATGCCCATAACGAGTGCGAAAAGCCGTCTTTGGGATGTCCTCCTTCTTGATCTTCAACTGGTAGTAGCCTGACCTTAAATTGATCTTGGAGAAGACCATAGCTCCTTCAAGTTGATCGAACAGGTCATTTATTCTCGGAAGAGGATATTGGTTCTTGACTGTCTTCTGATTCAGTTGACGGTAATTTATGCATAGACGCAATGAACCGTTCTTCTTTCTGACGAACAACACTGGTGCTCCCCAAGGAGACTCTTGGCCTTGTGAACCCTTTTCCCAATAGTTCCTCAAATTGAGCCTTCAACTTTTCCAAATCTATAGGGGCCATACGATAAGGAGCTTTGGATATCGGTTCCGTACCAGAGATTAGATCGATAGAAAATTCAATTTCACGATCCGGCAGCAATCCCGGCAGGTCATCTGAAAAAACTTCTGGAAATTCCGCGACCACTGATGTTCCTTCAAAGGTTGCTTTCTCTGCCTTAGTGTCCACAATACTAGCTATGTATCCCATGCATCCGCTCTCTAGAACGTGCTACGCTTGCAATGCTGTAATAAGGCCCAATGGTCCGACGCCTCCATCACCAACAAAACGCCAAGTACGCAACCCTGGAATCTTGAATGATACGGTCTTTGAAAATCAGTCCACACTCGCATGGTAGGCAGAGAGCCAATCCATGCCAAGGATAACATCGAACTTCTGAATCTCCAATAGCATCAGATTTGCAACAAGACACTGTTCTTCTATTTGGACCATACATCTGCGATAGACCGATCGAATGGCGATCAATTCGCCGGTAGGGGTTGCAACAATAAAAGGCATCTCTAGAGGACTACCAACTAAGTATGCCCTTTTCAGATATTCGAGAGATACAAAAGAATGCGAAGCTCTAGAATCAAATAATACAAAAACATCATATCCGGTCATCGAAACAGTACCTTGGACGACTTCATTAATTGCGCGAACATCACCCACGGATAACGCATGGACTTGTCCACGCTGCTGCGGCTGAGCTGGCTGACCACGCGAACCTGACGCTTTCTGTCCACCTTCAGCGAACTCAACGTTGTGTGCTTGCGGATTTCCATTTCGTGGCTTCTTCGGTTCAGGACACTCAACTATGCGATGCCCCAGCTTCCCGCAGTTGTAGCATGCACGAGGATCGGTCTGCTTCTTAGGACACACATTTGATTTGTGTCCTGCTTCTCTGCAGAAATAGCAAATGACCTTGCTACGAACTCCACGATCCTGGCCTAAGTTGCACTGGTTCCGCTTCCGGTTGTCAAACCTTTGACCACCACCGGGACGAGCATCATTCCTATTCTTCGCACGGGCTTCATTCTCCTTCTTCCACTCCAAGCAGTCTTGTTCTATAACCGGTGCGCAATCCTTCAACTCCTCATAGACACGAATTCAGAGATTGCGTAGCCTATGGCGAATGTCGCTCCTCAGACCTTCCTGGAAACGACGACACTTCTCGCTTTCCACTTGGATGTACTGCGGTGCAAAGACCGACAGCTCTAGGAACTTCTCTTCATACTGGGCCACCGTCATGTCATGAGTCTGACGAAGGTCCAAGAATGCTTGAACGATGCGGTCACATTCTGCAGGAGGAAAGTACTTCTTGTAGAACATATCCACGAATTCCTCCCAAGTGAACTGCTCGATTCCACGGTTCTGAGATTGTTGATGGATGTTCCACCATTGAATAGCAGTTCCTCTCAGCTGGTGAGCTGCTAAGAGAATACGTCAGCTGTCAGTCAGCAACATGGTCTTGAAGATCCCTTCGAGCTCAGTGATCCAGTGCTTCGGGGCTAGTGGATCAGTGCTGACACCTTGGAATATTAGTGGATCCATTTTCTTGAATCTCATCACAAACTGCTCGGGTTGGTTTTGATTCTCCCCTAGTCGACGTAACACCATGTCATTTTGGTATTAAATCGTCTGGGCCACCGGGTTGGTCAGGGTTTGGAGAACTTGACGCAAAGTGTTGCTGCTACTCGCCATTTCAAGTTTTCTCCTAAATACAGTAACACACAGTTAGCACGTGATCTATATGAATGCAAACCTAATAATTCTATCCTATGTCCTTAGCCCTAACAGGAAAAACGCAGGCTCTGATACTGATTGAAACGCCCAAGGCGTACACAGTAAGAAATTGTCCGCTTTGCCCCTAAATGGGCTCACGGGTTTAAAACGCATCTTGGTGTTGTAGATACCCTAATTTTGACCGTCTAAAGAGAAGAAATTTACTTCAAGTAATATTGGAAACAACCACATTTGGACATCTAATAGAAAACTCCATCAGAAACCGAAACTAGAAACCCTAAGTCCAACACTTAGAAAAATCTAAGAGCCTGGACAGGGGCGGGTACTCTCAAGTAGCTGCCCCTTCGTGGGAGGCTAAACACAACTAGCCGCCCCTCACCTGGACATTGTAAGAGAACAAAGATCTAATGGGAGGTCAAATCAAGCACCTTATTACCCATTTTGATATGTTGTCCAGTGGACATTCCCATACCCCTTTTTTACTATAAATAGGGGGGCAACCAATTCATATCAACAATCAATAACAAGCAATAAACATCAATAGCAATCAATACCCATCAATAACCCCCAACCACCCACATTCCCAACCATCAAGCCTATACCACCACTTTAAAACCTTGAGAGAGGAAGTAAGAGAGAAACCCATTTCCAACACAAATCCATT
The DNA here is from genome assembly GCA_030737835.1 of Acorus gramineus. NCBI lineage: Eukaryota > Viridiplantae > Streptophyta > Magnoliopsida > Acorales > Acoraceae > Acorus > Acorus gramineus. The sequence continues at coordinate 581,944 of JAUJYN010000046.1, forward strand.
CTCCAAATCCACTCTCCAAAACCCAGGTTAAACCCAGTTTAACCTCTGCCAAAACCAAACCCAAACCCTACCCAGGTTCTGCCCAAATTGAACCAGACACCAGGCGGCTACCCACAACTAGCCGCCCCCCACCAGGCGGCTAAATCCAACTAGCCGGCCCTTCCCTAGCCCACCTCAAGTCCCAATTCTCCTCTAGTCAGTTTCCTGAAGCAGAAAAGGATCCCTGTCTTCACCTCTGTGTACGGCATATCCGTGTCCCAGAGTGGAGACCCCACAAACTCCCCACGAAGGCGATCAAATCCACCCCTTTTTCCTGCTTTTTGAGAAAAGCAGGTGGCGATCACAACAACCCCTGAATCCTCCTGAGGATCTGTTGGCGCCTCAACCAGGAACGATTAACCAAAACACCACCCTTTTTTGAGAGACAGATCCGACCGAGTCCGCCAAGGTGTCGCTCCCCGGATCCGAGCCTCCGAAGAAACCCCCACACATGCATCAGACCACCAGAGGAGCCGAGGAGGAAAGAAAGGAGCTCTTTTCTTTCCTTTTTCCTTCTGAAATCCGATACCGACAGCCTGGCGATCACGGTGGGACCTCCCTCGTGAAAGACAACAAAAGGTAATCCTCTTCTGCTTCCTTCCAATAACCTGACTAGAATGCCATCACCCCTCTAGGCAAACTTGGATTTCCCACCCCTCAAGTCTGACCCTCCTCTACTTTGCATTACAACATCCTTTACTGCTTTAAGCCGCACACAGCTGCGCACCCCTTTTACTGCTTTAAGCCGCACACAGTTGCGCACCCCTTTTATTGCTTTAAGCTGCACACAGCTGCGCACCCCTTTTATTGCTTTAAGCCGCACACAGCTGCACACCCCTTTACTGCTTTAAGCCGCACACAGCTGCGCACCCCTTTACTGCTTTAAGCCGCACACAGCTGCACACCCCTTTATCGCTTTATTTACTGCTTTGATCTGCATTCATCTACACTTGGCTTTTCCATATTCACACCATGGAGGCCTACACCCAGGAGAAAATAGTAGAGGAGAAAGACAACCAGGGAGACCAAACCGCCCAATTCCTCAGCCACCTAGAGGAGAGGATGGCTACCCTAGGATACCAATCGGTCAAGAACATGTTCAATGACCTCATTGACTATCACTAGGCCAAGACCTTGAAGCAGGAAACTCCTGTTAAGACCCCCAAGGCTTGCCCCACCCCCAATACACTACCAACACCCGGCTTCTCGGTAAATCCGAGTCCAAGCCTCTTTTCCTTTGCCCCGCCTTCCCTCGCGAATCCAATATTCCCAACCGTTTCTACCCCAAGCCCTTACCAGGCCACCTCCAACCCGGGACCGCTAAACAGCCCTCCCAGGGGAGAAACGTTGGATGAAACCATCCAGAGAATTCTCTCTGAGACTGGCCCTTCTACCCCCAAACACATGTCTCTACACAGCCTGAGACAGATCTCGTCAGTCCACCTATCGGAGGGATTTAAAATCCTGAAATTTCACCGGTACAACGGTCGTGGAGACCCAGACGTTCATTTGATTGCCTTTTATCTAGACGCCCGACCGTTTCTAGATAACCAACCTCAGCTGGTATTCCTCTTCAAAAATCATTGGAAGGAGAAGCACTGCAATGGTTCTCCACCCTCCCTATAGATCATTTATCAAACTTCTCGGCTGTAATCGAGAAGTTTCTAGGCCACTACGGTTATCAGAGGATTAGGACCCCCTCTATTTTAGACTTGACCGTAGAAAGAATGAGGCCTAGGGAGGAATTTGAATCCTACGTGTTTAGGTGGCGCACCCTCGTCCACCAAACTGGCCTGCAATTAACAGAATGTCAAGAAATTGACATGATGTTGCAAAGCCTGAGTCCAGAGCTCCGTACGAGTCTTTCGTATGGAGACTGTACCGCGTACCAACTTCTCATTGACTACCACAACAGGATTTCCTGTTGTGCAGCCCTAGTAGTCCAAACCCAGTCCCCACCTATCAGCCATAGGGTTGGACAACCGCCGAGAAAGGCGCACACCCCCACGGTAGAGGGGATCACACAAATTTTGACACTCTACCCGGACGGAGCACGAGTTCCTGATCAAGGACCAGCTCCGAGACAGTACACGCCCAGTCCATTCGTATATGTGCTGCCTCGGCAAGCCAATCAAAACTTCATTCCTCGATCAGTACCCGCTCCCGTGTCGATAAGACAAAACCCAGTAGCTCGAAGTCCTCCAGTCCAGAGCCCCATAATTCAAAGCCAAGGCCAAACTAAGACTCCTTCTGCTTATTCCGCTGCCCCAAGAGTACAAAACCTAACCCGTAGACAGCCTACCCAAAGCTCTTACAATAAAGTTTCCCGTCCAACCTCCTATGGACCAAGACAGATGGGAAAGAGGGACTCTTACCCACCCCTCCCAGAAACCTTAACAAGGATTTTTAGAGTAATGATGGACACCAATAGTATCTCCCTCCCTGCTACCAGTCTTTCACTCCCCAGGACAAGCACCGCGCGTTACTATCAGTACCATCAACAGCATGGTCACACCGTAGAACAATGCATTGTCTTTCAGGACTTTGTTTATGATTTAAATGATGACATGCGCCTTGATTGGACCATAATTAAAGGCCATCTGGGCCAGGGCAATCCCCAAGCAAACAAGCCACTTGGCATATTCACTAACCCTATGCAAGATCACGACCAAGCCTCCACTTCCAGAGCCCATGCTGTCAACATGGTTAGGAGGGAGAGACATCCATCATTGGAGCCGAGCAGCTCAGAGAGTACTACCGACGGCAGTTCATTCGAAGAGTCCGAGGAGGAAGGGCAGGATGAACCTTTCCAGCTGAAACTCGACGACCACGACCTCGTCGTATTGTATGGCAAGGAAGAACAAGTAGTCCCCGTTTTGCCTGAAGTCATCAACATAGAGTCCGATGAGAGCGGACTGGACACAA